>CM038677.1:121265114-121632550 GCA_021605205.1 Aegilops longissima
CGAGGCGAGGAGATACACGAAGATAGCTAGTGTGTGATTGTTTGCGATGGAGAGAGACACCCCTGTAGCACATGTCCAATAGAGGTCTGGCCAACAAGGAACAAAGGTCGAGAGGGACGCATGGAGGACATGGACACATGGGGAGGGAGAGAGGGTGTGTTTGTGATAGAGAGATCCCCTCGAGATCGTGTGGGGACTATATGGGCGGGAGATCGAGGGAGGTGCGTGCGCGATAGAAAGATGCCCTGAGAGAAATCGAGATAGACCATGCACATGTTTGTGATGGAGACTAAGGTTACCTAGTCATATACATATAGGGGGGGGGACTGCGTGTGCCTACAATTGAGTGAGACCATCATACTTGGCTAGCTAGGCATGAGATTGTGTGTGTGTGTGCGTGTGAGATGGAGAGAGAACGAGAGAGAGAGATAGAGTTTTAGATGGGCCTATCGAGTGCGAGTGAGATATGCATGTGTATGTGTGACCCAGGTAGATGGAGAGTTTGAGAGAGAGGGGAAAGAGCTCCGAGACGACAAAGTGGTGCGTGAGAGAGTTACGGGAAACGAGCCACGGAATTTGTGTGCGTACGATGAGTGCACCCAAGATATCTAGCTTGGACTAGCTAGAGTATCATACATAGTGTGCGAGAGAGACCTGTAGATGGAGTATATATGCATGCGAACTAGAAAGGCCCCCCCCCCCCACACACACACAAAGAGAGAGAGAGAGATGGAGAGGGACCTACAAGGTTTTTGTGTCGGATGCGTGCGATAGAATTGAAGATTGTGAGAGAGAGAGAGAGAGAGAGAGAGAGAGAGAGAGAGAGAGAGAGGAGTCTGGGAGAGGGGAAGGTCGTGTTTTATGCATCAAAGACTGATATAAACCATGTTTCGATATAAACTTGCATTCAAATATTTAAATTGGAGAACATGTTGTCTGCAATCCACACATGAACGGATATATGCGTATAAAACCAGTTCATTACTTTGACTTTCAACATGTTCATCGAGTACTATAATACTGTACAACATGCTACTCGATTGAGGTGTTCAATTTTGGATTTAGTTCACTATTTTGACCTAGTGAATGAGCTATTTCATTGAATCGAGATATTTCATTTTGGGTTTGATTCGCGTTTTTGAGTGGGTCAACTATTTGTCATATAGTAAATTGCTAGCAATGAGCATGTAAAAACACATTACTCCCGAGCATCATCTCTCCATCTAAAAAGAAGTGGCAAGCTAATATTTCAAAATTTGATTCAAATCGACTTGGCAAGGTAGACGTGGATGCTCGTTCTCCCAAAATTTGAACGGACCGTTAAACATCCTCTGCTCGGTGGAATTCGCCCAAGCAAATAAATGGGAGACGCGAAATTACCGTCCTATGTGGGACACGCATCAATTGGCCCGTTGTACATCGAGGTAGGTTAAGTAACTTCATCCAAGCGCCTTCTCCTCGGCGAAATGACATGTGCGAATAATTCATAAACCATGGTTGGCAAAACACGCTCTCCTCGCCTCAAATAGCTCGCCCCACTATTTCAAAACACGCTCTCCTCGCTCGAAATCGCTCGCGCCCACTATAGTTCAAAACACGCCCTCCTCACCCGAAATCGCTCCCGCCCACTATTTGGGGAGAAGCAAAGTTACTCTACTATCCCGACCCTCGTTACACAGACCCAAGCCGAGAAGCCTAAAGGCAGGGGTAGAACTGTAACTCCCTCACATTTCGATAAATGCGTCCGTAAGACATGGTTCCACTCCTCCCAATTCCCCCCACCCCATTCATACCTCGTGGGCGCCAAATCACCTTCTCCCCGGGAAGCTCCCTTCTCCCGGGCCGCGAAGCCTTAGCCCCTCCTCCATGGCGCCCCCACCACACCAATTTCACAGCCGCCCTCCTCCCTAATGCCGGAGACGCTGTCCATTTGCCATAGTGCACTGGGCCGTGTGCCTCTTACTCCGTGCTGCTGGAGCTGCCTCGACGACGGCCGCGTGAACCATACCGGAGCTGATTCACCCCCGCCTTTGTTCACGGCGCCGGAGCGGCTCCAACTTCGGATCCGTCCAGAGTCCCGGCGCTGCTTCCCCGTAGCCGTCGACCATCGCGACATCGTTGTTTCCCTGCCGCCGGTCGCCACCGCAACCGTGCCGGCCTCACTGCCTTGGCAGCTGGACCTGGCTACTTCACCATGCCGCCATATAGGTCGCATCCTCATCTCAAATCTGTTTATTTAGGCATCAGTTGTCTGAATTTTTATTCTGGGCCAATCGATTCCCAATGGGAAGCAGCACCCCTCGAGGCGCGGAGCTCCTAGGCTGCTGGTTGGCTAGTGTCTAACATAAGGGTGCGGTGCCGCAAGTTCGCCGTGGAAGCAGCGCTTAGATGGCTGTATTTTAGAGTTGCGTGGGTTGAAGGTACTGCCGTCGCCGGATCTGGATGACGGGGAGTCTTTATGGATTGGCCCGGGGGAGGCGCAACCACGACAGTGCGGTGGGGCGAGGAGAGGGGTTTTGGCCGGGGCCACGAATGGCGGAGGCAGGCTGCTCTGCCGTTGGTCGCTGGCTCTTCGGGGAAGATTCCGAACAGTGTCAGCCGGGAGGCACAAGACGGCCATCAAGCCATCCGGCGTAGATCTTACAGTACCAAAATAAAATAAAATCGTGTGACCCCAATTTAGTCTCCAGTCAACAGACGTGTGACCACTCTCGTACCTTGTTGTTGATCTCTTAGTGTATTTCTTCAGATCAAAGAGATATGTCGTTCTTAACATTATGCGTTATCTGCATCTTTAGACACACCGTCTTCCGACTCACCGCAGCTGCTCCAACAAGGGAAGCATACACCAGAAGGGAGCCATAGTCCCCACTCAATAGTTCCCTGCATCGAATGCGTGTGCCCGACATGGACAGCCACAACAACTACAGGGCCATCGACAAGTCAGCACATGATGCTCACTCCTATGGATGGCAGCCAGATAGGTCGTACCCTCGTCTTACTTGTGTGCAACATTTATGGCTTTGTTATTCATCTAAGCATGGAAAATAGATCATCACATTTCACTGTATATTCATGCTGATCTCTTACGGGTCTTGTTCAGGAGTTAACGCTGTTCCATAGTTCAGCTAAGATACTTGTTCTTTAGGTAACGTTGTTCCATAGTTATCATCCACCAGCCAATGCTATCCCACAGGCTGGTGATTGTAGTATTATACCACTTCTAGTATTACCTATGTTGTTCTTTAATACTTTTGTGTGCCATCTAGTTAATCTCAAGTACAAACGATACATATTCTGTAGCTTTCATCTATGTTCTCCCTTTAGTTTATGAGACCTGTTGCTGCTAGTTAACCCAAGTCCTACTATTTATGTCGTCTCCTACAGGCACTCGTTACATAAATCTAACTACTAGTTGTCTTCCATGCATGTCAGATATAATTGCACACACTAATATATCCACAAGAACCTCACGGAGCAATGTAAAGGCCAATAAACTTGATGTCAATGATACCCAATATGATGGAACATGTAAAGGCAGTTCTTCAGAAGACTTGCAGAAAGATGATGAATCCTCTTCACCCCACAAGGTCCTTGCTCTAACTTGGCATGTGATATGGGTACAACATGCATATAATATCCTGGAGTGTATCTACTCTGTTGCAATGCCATGTGCTTAGCATGCTGATCATGCATGTAAATATGTCATGCCTTCCTGTTTTCAAGACCTATTCCATTCATGATAACATGTTTTCAAATTCAAGTCTTGTCATTCTACTCTATCGCAATGCCATCTGCTTAATTTGGACATCATGCTTCTCAATATCTTATGCATTGTTATTCATCAGTATGTACTTCATCTGTCTACCATACCATGTTTTTTTACATTGAAGTGTTGTTCTAGTGCTCTGTTGCAATGCCATCTTAGTTTCCCAACCATACACGTGTATGTTGCCTTAGTTATTTCTGTACGTATTCCGCTAGCATACAGTTTTACATACAACTAGTGTTTTTTTGCTGTGTTGTCCTATCGTATCCCTAGCTCTTACACCATACTCCCTCCGTCCGGATTACATGTTGCCGAAATGGATAAAAAATGATGTATCTAGAACTGAAATACGCCTAGAACCATCCATTTTTTCCGGATGGAGGGAATACATGTCAATATGTCATGCATTTCTATTCTTCAGTACCTATTCCATCTCTCTGCTGTAGCATGTTTTATAATTAAAGCACCATTCTTCTATACAAGGCATGCAAGGGGAAGATGACTATGTTAGAATCTGAAGGGTTACAAACAAGGCCTTTGCAAAAGATCCAAATGCCAGGAGATAATAAACCAACTCCAGTTTTTATAGATACTGCTCTAGCACAGAGAAACCCAACTCCTACTGATAATAAGCAGATTCCAGTGGCCAAAGAACTAGTCCCCTCCAGTCCAGCAAAAATATGTCAATTCCATTCTAAGAAGCGTGTGCGTATCCTTGCATCATGAAATTTTATAGCATGTTGATCATATTTTCTACATGTTTCTTACCCATCTCTCTTTTAGAAAATAAGCTTAACAGATAGAAGAATTTCTGCACTGGTATCGTATGTGAGGAAAGATTCTTGCAGGAATTCTCTGTGCTCCAATGAAGATGTAAGTACCTGTCATATCACTATATTTTTACATCAGCAAGTAGTTTGTTAATCGGCGTGAATCCAACCTTTATCTGATCTAAATTTAGTTGTAGCAAAATGTATGATTAAAGGCCACAATTTTGATTTTTGTAAGGAAAACTGCCTGGTAGTTTTGCATCCTGAGCTGCATGAGTGTACTATCTAATATCAGTGGGTTTGAATACTTTGGTTCTGCAGTGTGTTTTCAGTGTCTTTTTACTGTGTTGTCCTGTCGTATCCCTAGCTCTTACATCATACTCCCTCCGTCTGGACTACATGTCGCGGAAATGGATAAAACTGGATGTATCTAGAACTGAAATACGCCTAGACCCATCCATTTATTTCCGGATGGAGGGAATACATGTCAATATGTCATGCCTTTCTATTATTCAGTACCTATTCCATCTCTGTTGTAGCATGTTTTATAACTGAATCAGCATTCTTCTATATAAGGCATGCAAGGGGAAGACGACTATGTTAGAATCTGAAGGGTTACAAACCAGGTCTTTGCAAAAGATCCAAACGCCAGGAGATAATAAACAAACTCCATTTTTCATAGATACTACTCTAGCACAGAGAAACCCAACTCCCACCGATAATAAGCAGATTCCAGTGGCCAAAGAACTAGTCCGCTCCAGTCCAGCAAAAGAATGTCAACTCCATTCTAAGAAGCGTGTGCGTATCCTCGCATCATGAAATTTTATAGCATTATGATCATATTTTCTACATGTTTCTTACCCATCTCTCTTTTAGAAAATAAGGTTAAACGATAGAAGACTTCCTCCATTAGGATCGTATTCGAGGAAAATATCTTGTGGGAATTCTCTGTGCTCCAATGCTGATGTAAGTACCTGTTGTATATCACTATATTTTTACATCAGCATGTATTTTGTTAATCGGCGTGAATCTAACCTTTATCTGATCTAAAATTAGTTGTAGCAAAATGTTAAAGGCGCCAATGTTGATTTTTGTAAGGAAAACTGCCGATAGTTTTGCATACTAAGCTGCATGAGTGTACTATCTCATATCACACACATTACTGAATTGTAGTGCTTGTCCGTTGCCCATTCATTCATTGTGTCAATGTTGCTTTCAGACATTACCTTACGGCTGATGATAGCTGTGCCACATTGTGTTAATTTGGTGTAGGCTAGTTGCCCAAATGTTCGTTGTGTCAATGTTGCTTTCCTATTATCGACTTGGCCAATGATAGCAATGCTAGTGTGTTAATTTTGTGCAGTGCTCAAGATAAGTAGACAAACTCTAAAAACAACAAGGCAACCCCATTGTTTCTTTCCGATAAATCTAGGCCAGGTAATATGGCAATAACTCATGATTAATCTGTTTGGTTCCGTCCTAATTTATGTTATGATGCGATGGTGAGACACTCTCCACTATCAATAATACAAGCTCGCCAAAATCGCCATCTGAATCTGCTCAAGTATCCTCATCTCGAATGCACGGAATAAATGTATGTTTGTGAACCAATTAATGGCTGAAGCAATGATGGAAATGGTGGATGAATCGAGAGGTGCAGAGTCGTGCGACACAACAAGCGATCAATGTTTTCAGAGACAGTGTAGCAAAGCAGCAAGAACTTGCCCACATGCTTATGGGTGTCATCTGTGCTGAGGTTGCAGATTGTGACGTTGTAGATGGTTAGGTTCTGCTCATTTATTTGCACTGGCATCAATCTTTGATTACCCAGTGGATGTAATTTCCTGCAATATATGATGGATGTGCAACTTATTCCCTGTGTCGTACCTTTGCTTGATCGGTTTTGGTCCTGTGCATAATTGCTCGTCGTAATGGGCTCAAATTATCTAATTTGGCCTAAAGACATGTACGAACTTTAGTGGGCCCATTAAGTTAATGGGCCGTTACTAGGCCGAAAGTTAATGGTCGGCCCTCTTACCTCCCGGGTCGTTAACAGGCCGACATCGAAGCGGGTAACAGGTGGGCCCAATTTATTTCACGGGTCGTTAACATGCCATTACTAAGTTTGGGCTACATATGGCCCAACTATAATGTAGGCCTTTAGCAGGCCGAAAGAGACATCGGGCTTGTACTGGACCATGAAGAGCATGGGCCGCTAAGAGGCCGAAAGTCAGGTCATATTGTAAATGGCCCAACTGTGTTGTGGGCCTTTAGCAGGCCAAAAGAGAAACCGGGCTAGTATTGAACCATGAAGGGCATGTGCCGTTAAAAGGCCAAAACTAAGGTCCGACTACAAATGACCCAACTCATTTATGGTCCGTTAACAGGCCGAAAGGCACACAGGGCCGGGAATTGGCCCAACACTTAAATGGGTCACTAAAAGGCCAAAACTCAGGTCCGACTACAAATGGCCCAACTGATTTATGGGCCATCAACAGGCTGAAAGTGACACCTGGCCAGAAATTGGCCCAACACTTAAATGGGCCACTAAAAGGTCGAAACTCAGGTCCGACTACAAATGGCCCATTAGATTTATGGGCCGTCAACAAGCTGAAAGACACACCGGGCCGGAAATTAGCCCAACATTTAAATGGGTTGCTAAAAGGCTGAAAGATGTACATCCTGAATATTAGCCCATCCATTGAATGGGCCGTTAACAGGCCGAAATCTCATCGGGCCGATATTGAGCCCAAATATATAGTGGGGTGTTAACGGGCTCGAACTGACGATGGGCTGCAATGGTGTCAAATCTTTAACGGGCCATTGATGGGCCGAATTGGCACATCTCGTATGGGTCGTGGGCTTAAATGGACCTGACACAAGTAGGCCTTATATGGGTCGGCTTGCTAATTTTTACTGGGCCGACCTTTTTCATCGGAATGGGCCACTGTTGGGCCGTGCCATGTGTCGACCTATCATAGGTGCCTCGTGTCCAATGAGTGGATGACATCTGTCCCAACGGTGAGGCAACACGTGTTTCCTGCGGCCAATGATGATTTTACACGTGGAAAATCCCCATTGGTCCGGGATGTTAACGGGTTATCGGATCCAAAACCGGACCCGATAGCTTAAGGCGTTCCGTTACGGTGGATGCCACGTGTCGGTCACCCTTGACAAAAGCACTTATGTGACGCGCGATTTATCGCCATGGAAGTGGACACTTCCGTGATGATAATTTTGGTAATGTCATGGGACACTTCTACGACAGCACAAGTATGACTATATTGATTCTGTCATAAAATTGTCATGGATGTACATGCATGAAAAAAACGCGACCTACTGTGACAAACACGTATCATTACGGAAGTGTATTTTTTGTAGTGCTTGATAAAGTTTTGAAGAAGTTCAAAATGGATCAAGCAAAGAAAGGTTTCTTGCCTGTGTTACAAGGTGTGAAGTTGAGTCAAACTCAATGCCCGACCACTGCAGAAGATAGAGAGAAAATGAAAGTCATTCCCTACGCTTCAGCCATAGGTTCTATCATGTATGCAATGTTGTGTACCAGACCTGATGTGTGCCTTGCTATTAGTTTAGCAGGGAGGTACTAAAGTAATCCAGGAGTGGATCACTGGACAACGATCAAGAAAATCCTGAAATACCTGAAAAGGACTAAGGATATATTTCTCATTTATGGAGGTGACAAAGGGCTCGTCGTAAACGGTTACGTTGATGCAAGCTTTGACACTGATTCGGATGACTCTAAGTCACAAACCAGGTACGTATTTGTATTGAATGGTGGAGCTGTTAGTTGGTGCAGTTCCAAGCAGAGCATCATGGCAGGATCTACATGTGAAGCGGAATGCATAGCTGCTTCGGAAGCAACAAATGAAGGAGTCTGGTTGAAGGAGTTCATATCCGATCTAGGTCTCATACCTAGTGCATCGGGTTCAATGAAAATCTTTTGTGACAATACTGGTGCAATTGCCTTGGCAAAGGAATCCAGATTTGACAAGAGAACCAAGCGCATCAAGAGATGCTTCAATTCCATCCGCAATCAAGTCAAGGAGGGAGACATGGAGATTTGCAAGATACATACTGCTCTGAATTTTGCAGACCCGTTCACTAAGACTCTCTCACGAGCAAAACATTATCAGCACCAAGACTCCATGGGTGTTAGAATCATTACTATGTAATCTAGATTATTGACTCTAGTTGAAGTGGGAGACTGAAGGAAATATGCCCTAGAGGCAATAATAAAGTTGTTATTTATATTTCCTTGTATCATGATAAATTTTTATTATTCATGCTTGAATTTTATTAACCGGAAACTTAGTACATGTGTGGATACATAGACAAACAGAGTGTCACTAGTATGCCTCTACTTAACTAGCTCGTTAATCAAAGATGGTTAAGTTTCCTAGCCATGGACATGTGTTGTCATTTGATGAACGGGATCACATCATTAGAGAATGATGTGATGGACAAGACCCATCCGTTAGCTTAGCATAATGATTGTTTAGTTTTTTCTGCTATTGCTTTCTTCATAACTTATACATGTTCCTCAGACTATGATATTATGCAACTCCCGAATACCGGAGGAACACCTTGTGTGCTATCAAACATCACAACGTAACTGGGTGATTATAAATATGCTCTACAGGTGTATCTGATGGTGTTTCTTGAGTTGGCATAGATCGAGATTAGGATTTGTCACTCTGTGTATCAGATAGGTATCTCTGGACCCTCTCGGTAATGCACATCACTATGAGCCTTGCAAGCAATGTGACTAATGAGTTAGCCACGGGATGATGCATTACGGAACGAGTAAAGAGACTTGCCGGTGACGAGATTGAACTAGGTATGAGGATACCGACGATCGAATCTTGGGCAAGTAACATACCGATGACAAAGGGAACAACGTATGTTGTTATGCGGTTTGACCGGTAAAGATCTTTGTAGAATATGTAGGAACCAATATGAGCATCTAGGTTCCGCTATTGATTATTGACCGGAGATGTGTCTCGGTCATGTCTACATAGTTCTCGAACCCGTAGGGTCCGCACGCTTAATGTTCGATGACGATTTGTATTATGAGTTTCGTGTTTTGATGAACCGAAGTTTGTTCGGAGTCCCGGATGAGATCGCAGACATGAAGAGGAGTCTCGAAATGGTCGAGAGGTACATATTCATATACTGGAAGGTTGCATTCGGACAATGTCGGTGTACAAAAGTAGGGGTCCCTTTTTGTACCCCTTTACTTGTGCGCGGGCAGTCGCAGCCCCATGCCCTGGCCACCCTTGGCGGGGCAAAGGAAGCAAAACCACAAGACAACTAGAGCAACGCCAAGACTGAAACGCAAAGAGCAGAGGGGCGAGGTGGACTCCCCCGGCAAGGCCCTTTTCGGGGCGACCTCCACAGCCCCGGCAAGAGCCTTGCCGGGGCAACTTGCCCGACACCAGCAGAGCCGCCACCCTTGAGCCCAAGAGTTCCAACACCATCAACCACATTGGAACCAAGGCTCGGGAGGCACCTGTGTGGTGGCATGCAGATCTTTGTGAAGATCAGAAGCACACAAGATCAGATGAGAACCAAAAGATGACGATCCTCGGCAAGATCCTTGCCAAGGAAACCCACGAGGCCCCCGGCAAGATCCTTGCCGGGGACGACCGCGGTGCCCCGGCAAGACCCTTGCCGGGGCCCCGGTAAGACCCTTGCCGAAGACATCCGCGGGGCCGCAGCCAGGCCCACATCCACCAAGACTCCACCGCCGTTCCCATATAGCTGCCAGCCCACCAACTAGGCGAGCACCTGAGTGGCGACGTGCGGCCTCTAGGCCAACTCAGCAAGCACCTACGTGGTGGCATGCAGATCTTCGTGAAGACTCTGCCACCGCACCAACTCAGCAGCCAGCCAGCCAGCGTGGCACTACACGCCTTGTCAGTACGGACGCGCGTCGAAGCCAGGCGAGGCGGCGACAGCTGGGACGAGCTTCCTTGCCGTCCCCGATAAAGCAAGAAGGGCACGTCGGCAGCGCATTAAATGCGTTTGTCCTATGGTGCCAGAGGATAGACTCGACCACTGTATAGCTTTCCACCTCATGTGTGCCACTGTGGTAGCCCCTTTGTCTATAAAAGGAGTCCTGCGGCGTACTGGGGAGGATTCGGACTTTTTGGACCCTGCACGCCTTGTAGCTAGTCCAAGAACACCAGATAAACAGAAACCAGCAGGAGTAGGGTATTACGCATCTCTTGCGGCCCGAACTTGGATAATCCCCCCCCCCCCCGCGCTGATCTCTCAATCCCGCTCTTTCCACAGCCCCGCACCCGCCAACCGTAGAAGGGATTCCAGTGATCCCATAGGTGTCGTATCACGCCCAATATGCGACCCTATCCAAAAGGAACTCGACGGTCCCACCAAGGATAGACCCGCATATTGAGACGCTTTTGCAAGGTGGATATCATTACATCAACATTACATAATAGATGGGGATACATACATAAGGCACAAATGCCACAAGAATACATCAACATCATAATACCACATACAAGGTCAACATCCGACTACGGATGGAACATAAACAGAAACTCAAACGACATCCACCCTGCTAGCCCAGGCTGCCGACCTGGAACCTATCCCCTGATCGAAGAAGAAGCAGAAGAAGAAGAACTCCAACACAAGCAAACATCGCTCTCGCGTCATGAGCATCGCAACCTGTACACCAATCGGTGTTGTAGTAATCTGTGAGCCACGAGGACTCAGCAATCCCATTACCATGGGTATCAAGACTAGCAAAGCTTAAAGGGAAAGGAAGGGGTAAAGTGGTGAGGCTGCAGCAGCGACTAAGCATATATGGTGGCTAACATACGCAAATGAGAGCGGGAAGAGAAACAAAGGAACGGTCGTCAACTAGTAATGATCAAGAAGTGATCCTGAACTCCTACTTACGTCGACATAACCCGAAACCGTGTTCTCCTCTCGATCAACCCCAAAAGAGACACTCACGGTTACACACACGGTTGGTGTATTTTAATTAAGATCAACTTCGGTTTTCTACAACCGACATTAACAAATTCCCATCTGCCACATAACCGCTGGCACGGCTTTGAAAGTTCAAACCCTGCAGGGTGTCCCAACTTAGCCCATGATAAGCTCTCGCGATCAACGAAGGAATAGACCTTCTCCCCGGGAAGCCCGATCAGTCTCGGAATCCCGGCTACAAGACATTTCGACAGCAATAAAACAAGTCCAGCAAGACCTCCCGGCGTGCCGACACCCTGATAGTAGCCGCGCGTATCTCGTCTCAGGCCACGACCGGATAAGCGAAGCGTACAGGAACCGACGTAACCCAAGTTGCCAAGGGATGGTCCCGCACGGTGCTCTAGTTTGGACCAACGCTAGACAAGCACGGCCCGTGGGGGGTAAATAAAGATGACCCTCGGGATCTGCGACTCCCAAGGGAAAAAGGCTAGGTGAGGCAAATGTAAAACCAAAGCTGGGCCTTCTTTGGAAAAGTCTTATTCAAAGCGAACTGTCAAGGGGGTCCCATAAATCACCCGACCGCGTTAGGGACGCAAAATCCGGGAACATAATACCGATATGACGGAAACTAGGGCGGCAAGAGTGGAACAAAACACCAGGCATAAGGCCGAGCCTTCCACCCTTTACCAAGTATATAGATGCATTAATTAAATAAGATATATTGTGATATCCCAACAAGTAAACATGTTCCAACAAGGAACAACATCTCCATGTTCCAACAAGGAACAAACTTCATCTTCACCTGCAACTAACAACGCTATAAGAAGGGCTGAGCAAAGCGGTAACATAGCCAAACAACGGTTTGCTGGGAAGGGTGACAACGTGTTAGAGGTTCATGGCAATTTGGGATGGCTTGATAAACAGGTAATAGGTAGCGCAGCATAGCGATAGAACGAAGCAACTAGCATAGCAATGATAGTAGTGAGATCCAGGGTAGCGGTCATCTTGCCTGAAATCCCGCAAGGAAGAAGAACGAGTCCATGAAGAAGACGAACGGATGAAGCCGAACCAAGCGTAGACGAACGAATCCTCACGATCGCAACGAAACGGGGACTAACAAGAAGAAGCACACAACATAGTAAACACACCACACATGAACAAGGCATGATGCACAAACAAGCATGATGCATGACAAGGGCTACATGAATCTACTCATGGCAAGAGATGATGCAAACAAGAGCAACACATCAAGGCAAGTTTAAATGAGGCCGGAAACAACATATAACAATTCCGGTAAGTCCTCATATGCAAATTTCGAAATTGGTCCAGATCTGAATAAACCTTATGTTCAAGTTGTTAAACAGCAATTTAAGATGCACCATGATGATCTACACGAAATTCTAGTCAAGTTACATATAAAGTTCATTAGATTCGAGACTACGGCCTAGAAGATATGAGCAAAACAAGTTAAACATGGCATTGATGCAAAATGCATACAATCATCAAGCAAACACCTCAAAACAAGGATGCAACATGATAATATGAAACTACATGCAAAATCAAGAAAGTTTCATATAGAGCACACTCAAATCGGAGCAACGGTTCAACACACACACCCTATACAAGTTTAAAGGACAAGCTGTCCAAAGCAGCAACTAGGCATATTGCAAGCATCAAAACAATATGCTACAACACCTCAATATGAAAACAAAAGGAATGGGCATGATGTACAGGTAAAGCATTACAAAACATGAACACTGAGCTATCTCCAGAAATGACTAGAACATGCTCAAAATGACATGGCAAGATTGCAAATAATAACAGTTTCAGGCATTGCAGAAATTAACATCAGGTTGCAATGTTTAGAGCTATGAAACAACATGTTACAGGAACTTATCATGGCAAACAAAGGCATGGCATGAATCTACTAATTTCATAGGACAAAAGTCCTTTAGTGACCATAAGCCAAAAAGGATCAGAAAATATAGTAACACCCATGTCAATATTGAAAGTCTCGTTAACAGATTCAGCAACATGGCATGTCAAAAACTGTTAACAAGTAGGCATATTTACAAGCTCGATGCACTCGCTACAGAGCCTTATTTGATAAACTAAGCATACATACATCAAGAAGACATGGCATAGAAGACATAAATGGCAAGAACAATAACATAGCATACATGGATCAACCACAACAACCTTGGCAAAATTGAACATCATGTAAACAATCTGCCAGGAAACATTTGATAGCAAAAGTAGAGCTCGATTGACTCAATCTATGGCACTCCATAATTGCAAACAAGGGCATGTATGGATAGAGCAAGACATGGTTAACAAAACATCCTTACTGAAGTATCTCAAAATATGCATGGATCTCTTGGTAGCATCAAGTTATCATGGCATGAAAATATCAGCAAAACAGGGCTGAAAACAGCAACAAGACACCTAGTTTGCATGCTTGTGCTAGTCACCACATAGCTCACAAAAATACATGGCATACACCCCTGGAAAGATGGCATGGCATATTACAAAACACATGTAGGACTCAAGTCCATAGGGTGCACACATCAATCATGGCAAAAATGACAAAAGTGCATGTTCTGATAAAAATCAGAAACCAACATCACATAGCACTCTTCTAACAGCATTTCGGGCATCAAGATGAGCTCAAATGAAAATGATGCAATGAGATTAAATGATCTACTCTTCGAGACGAACATTTTGACATATTATACGCACGAAACGGAGCAACGATGACAGAGATATGATGCAACGAAAATGCAACAAAATTACTGCAGATTTCGGGACTTAAGAGGAAAAATTGGACCTCGAGGAGAAAGTCAACGCGGGCACGCGAACCGAGGCTCGCCGGAGTTCGGCGCCGGAGTCGGGGGAGAGGCCGGGGAGGGCCGGAGAAGGCCGGGGAGAGGCGGATCCGGCCGCCTGGCCACCGGATCCGGCCGGAGCGGGACCGGACGGCGGCGAGGTCGGCCATGGCGGGGCCGGCCGAGCGCCGGCCCGGGCGGCGGGAGGCCGAGGCCGGGCGGGCGAGCAGGGGCAGCGAGGGGCGGCCGGGCGACGGAGCTCCGGCCCGGCGGGAGGCGAGGCGCCTCGCCGGCGACGGCCGGGATGGCCGGCGCGGGCGGGGAGGCGGCGCTGGCGCTGGCGGCATGGGCGGAGGCGGCGGGCGGGCGACGGCTCCGGCGAGGCGCGGAGCCAGCGGAGGCGGCGGGCAACGACCTGGGCCGGGCGGGCCGGGCCGTGGACCCAGGGCCTCGGCGGAGAGAGAGAGAGAGAGAGGGGCGGCGGGCGGCGCGAGTGGAGGAGGGGGCGGCGACGCTGAGGTGGCGGCCTCCGATTCGCTGGAGCGACGTGGCGGCGGCGGCTGGACACGTCCGGCGGGTGCGACGTCGTCCGGTGGCTGCGGAGGAGCTAGACTAGGGTTTGGACTGCGAATTTTCGGGAGGAGCACATATATATAGGTAGAGGGAGCTAGGAGAGTCCAAATGAGGTGCGGTTTTCGGCCACGCGATCGTGATCGAACGACCGAGAGCATGGAGAGGAGTTTGCTGGGTTTTGGGCCAGTTTGGAAGGGGTGTTGGGCTGCAAACAAAAGAGGCTTTTGCGGTTACCCGGTTAACCGTTGGAGTATCAAACGACCTCCAAATGATCTGAAACTTGACAGGCGGTCTACCGGTGCTATACCAAGGCCGCTTGACAAACCTCGGGCCATTCCGAGAAAGTTTAACACCCGCACATGAAAAGAGGTAAAAGAGGGCGCCGTGAGACATAGGAGTGCCGGATAGCAAAACGGACAACGGGGAAAATGCTCGGATGCATGAGACGAACACGTATGCAAAATGAAATGCACATGATGACATGATATGAAATGCATATGATGACATGGCAAAGTGCAACACGCAAGCAGATGACATGACAACAACGACGAATAACTGGCAGACACCTGGCGCATCGAATCCGGGGCGTTACAACACTCCTCCACTAACAAGAGATCTCGTCCCGAGATCTTAGGACCGAGACGGAAGAGAAAAAGGATGAGGAGTAACAAGAACTCAAGAGAAGAAGCAAAGAATCGAGAGCACTCGAGAAGAAGAGAGGAACGACGAGAATGACGAGAATCGAAAGCTGAAGGAACAAGATAGACTCTGAAATCACTCGTTCTAACCGGAGTGGTTAGAATGAGAAAAGAAACGGATAAGACTGAAAGGATTTAGGTAGCACTCCGGCTGAACATGGAAAGAATAGAACACAGCTTGAAAGGGTGGAATGATACTTGATGAAGACATGACACAAAATCTCCGGAAAGAATTGAAAGAGAATTGAATGGAAAGAACTGGTAAGAATATGACAACTTGTGCCACGAATGAAATAGAAAGAAACCTTAGAAGAAAAGATTGAATGGAGTTGTTGAGAAAATCAACAACGAAAGAATAACTTGTTGTGGTCTTATAGATAACATCTCAAGAACATAAGGTGATAACCGACCACAAACGAAAATGATTGGATAGCTGAGAAGAACGAAGAAATGCAAAACTCCACTTCAAAAGAATACGGAGAATTAATTGCACTTCGAGACGCGAGAAGAAATGATACTTGAACTCCGCCAACAAAATCTTGATGAACTCTTGAAGAAATGAATTAAATCATGAAGAACCACCGTGAAGAACTCCGGTAACAAAAGGATGTTGAGATAAAATGAAGGAAGAAAGAATAAGATGAGCCTTGCGATGATTTAGATGGAGGTTCCGACGAAATGGCTGAGGAAATTAATTGAACCCCGGAAAAGAAAAGATGAGAAAACTTGGAACTAGAATTTATTCCTCACGAACAAACTCTGAAGAAATGGATTAAACACTTGGATGAAATAAGAATAAGATTTATTGTATGCTTATGTCTCATCAAATTAAATTGATGACAAGCAATGGATTTCGCATCTTACTTACTCTTCTTGAAAAAGAATTGAGAAGTGACAGCACAAAACTTGAGAAAGTCTTCATGAACCACCGGTATGATTGAATAGAACGAATGAATTAAAATGATAATCAAGGAAAAGAATCTTGAACGAACCACCGTAAGAATTCGGAAATGACTGAAGAAAAGAAATAATCACCGGGAAGAATTAGAAAAGCACGAAGATACTTGAGGGAATTTAGAGAAAAAGATCGAAGAGATCGCGAACTGATTAAGAATGCTTGAACGAAGCACCGGAAGAATATTGAGACGAACGAAGGGGGCACGGATATAGAATGATTGGAGAACGACTTTGAAAACTTGGGACGAGGAAATCTTCTGAAATGGAGGCCTCCGGATAATCGGAACAGAAAAACAACTCCTGAAATACTCCGGATGGATGAAAAGAATTGCACAACTGGAAACAAGTAGATAGGATAACATCGGGCTAGCACCGCGAATCTCCGGGAGAACGGACAAGATTTAAGAGGAACTCTACTTCGGTCTTCAAATGATGATGAGGAACACCACCAAAATTACTAGGATACTCCGGGAGAACGAAAAACAGAGAGGTTGAGCCAACAATGAAATAATATGAACGAGATCTTGGAGAAGGCATGTGACCGATGGAATCCATTCTTACGTCACGCTTGAAAAGAATTGGGAAAAACTCCGGGGAAATTAGAAGAGTCAGGTAAGATCATGGGAAAAGACCTGTGGGTTAGGGCCCACTAGAATAGAACACCGTTGGAAAGGGATGTTGCACAGATAGATGATGCACCGGAAGAACTGAAATATTTGAATGAGGTGACAACCTCGAATTAATTGGAACATAGACGAATCTCCTGAGATTACTTGAGCACTCCGGAAGGATAAACTGGCGAGAGGCGAACGAGCAGGGAAAACACTTCGAGGAAAAGAATATGATCAACGTCAAAACTTGAATTGAGTGCACCGGAAGAAGAAAGGGATGAAGAATGACGAACAAGACGAGAATTCACCGGTTGAAATAATTTACGAGAGACTGAAGAAGTTCCACACGAATGAAATTGATGGTCGAAAGAAACTCGAACTCCGGGAATAAGAGGGTGGGAGGGCGGGAAAAACAAGGCAACTTGGAAGGGAAAACCGACGAATATCTTGAAGAGGAAACACCGGTTGAAATCATTGAGGAGAGAAAGCAAAAACTTCGCACGAGTAGAATGGATACTCGATTATGAACTCCGGTTCCGAGAAGAAGAAGGGAGGGCGGGTGGGAAAAACAAGGACAACTTCGGACAAGGAAAAACAACGACGTCGGAGGAAGAACTGAGGATTGAACTCAAAGATGAAGAGGGTCGAGTCGACTTGACGAGAAAAGCACCGGATGAAAAAGAGCTGAGGAACAACGAACGGAAAACCAACTGCGTGATCCTAAAGAAAATTTTGAATGGGAAGAGGAGTAATTCAAAACACCTACGTCAAGATTCCTCACCAGAGCGACGAAGGGGCAGAGGAGTAAAAGAATTCCTACTCTCCAATATAACTAGACTCAGAAATCAGTTTTCTTCTAGACTCAAGTGCGGCCAAACTACACGATCAATCAAGGGGGCTCCTAGGGTCGGTCGAGGCTCTGATACCAACTTATCACGCCCAATATGCGACCCTATCCAAAAGGAACTCGACGGTCCCACCAAGGATAGACCCGCATATTGAGACGCTTTTGCAAGGTGGATATCATTACATCAACATTACATAATAGATGGGGATACATACATAAGGCACAAATGCCACAAGAATACATCAACATCATAATACCACATACAAGGTCAACATCCGACTACGGATGGAACATAAACAGAAACTCAAACGACATCCACCCTGCTAGCCCAGGCTGCCGACCTGGAACCTATCCCCTGATCGAAGAAGAAGCAGAAGAAGAAGAACTCCAACACAAGCAAACATCGCTCTCGCGTCATGAGCATCGCAACCTGTACCTGCAACTGGTGTTGTAGTAATCTGTGAGCCACGAGGACTCAGCAATCCCATTACCATGGGTATCAAGACTAGCAAAGCTTAAAGGGAAAGGAAGGGGTAAAGTGGTGAGGCTGCAGCAGCGACTAAGCATATATGATGGCTAACATACGCAAATGAGAGCGGGAAGAGAAACAAAGGAACGGTCGTCAACTAGTAATGATCAAGAAGTGATCCTGAACTCCTACTTACGTCAGACATAACCTAGAAACCGTGTTCTCCTCTCGATCAACCCCGAAAAGAGACACTCACGGTTACACACATGGTTGGTGTATTTTAATTAAGATCAACTTCGGGTTTTCTACAACCGGACATTAACAAATTCCCATCTGCCACATAACATGGGCACGGCTTTGAAAGTTCAAACCCTGCAGGGTGTCCCAACTTAGCCCATGATAAGCTCTCGCGATCAACGAAGAATAGACCTTCTCCCGGAAGCCCGATCAGTCTCGGAATCCGGCTACAAGACATTTCGACAGCAATAAAACAAGTCCAGAAGACCTCCCGGCGTGCCGACACCACGATAGTAGCCGCACAGATCTCGTCTCGAGCCACGACCGGATAAGCGAAGCGTCAGAACCGACGTAACCCAAGTTGCCAAGGGATGGTCCCAAGACGGTGCTCTAGTTTGGACCAACGCTTAGACAAGCACCGCCCGGGGTAAATAAAGATGACCCTCGGGATGCGCGACTCCCAAGGGAAAAAGGCTAGGTGAGGCAAATGTAAAACCAAAGTTGGGCCTTGCTGGAAAAGTCTTATTCAAAGCGAACTGTCAAGGGGGTCCCATAAATCACCCAACCGCGTTAGGGACGCAAAATCCGGGAACATAATACCGATATGACGGAAACTAGGGCGGCAAGAGTGGAACAAAACACCAGGCATAAGGCCGAGCCTTCCACCCTTTACCAAGTATATAGATGCATTAATTAAATAAGATATATTGTGATATCCCAACAAGTAAACATGTTCCAACAAGGAACAGCATCTCCATGTTCCAACAAGGAACAAACTTCATCTTCACCTGCAACTAACAACGCTATAAGAGGGGCTGAGCAAAGCAGTAACATAGCCAAACAACGGTTAGCTGGGAAGGGTGACAACGAGTTAGAGGTTCATGGCAATTTGGGATGGCTTGATAAACAGGTAATAGGTAGCGCAGCATAGCGATAGAACGAAGCAACTAGCATAGCAATGATAGTAGTGAGATCCAGGGTAGCGGTCATCTTGCCTGAAATCCCGCAAGGAAGAAGAACGAGTCCATGAAGAAGACGAACGGATGAAGCCGAACCAAGCGTAGACGAACGAATCCTCACGATCGCAACGAAACGGGGACTAACAAGAAGAAGCTCACAACATAGTAAACACACCACACATGAACAAGGCATGATGCACAAACAAGCATGATGCATGACAAGGGCTACATGAAGCTACTCATGGCAAGAGATGATGCAAACAAAAGCAACACATCAAGGCAAGTTTAAATGAGGCCGGAAACAACATATAACAATTCCGGTAAGTCCTCATATGCAAATTTCGAAATTGGTCCAGATCTGAATAAACCTTATGTTCAAGTTTTTAAACAGCAATTTAAGATGCACCATGAGGATCTACACGAAATTCTAGTCAAGTTACATATAAAGTTCATTAGATTCGGAGCTACGGCCTAGAAGATATGAGCAAAACAAGTTAAACATGGCATTGATGCAAAATGCATACAATCATCAAGCAAACACCTCAAAACAAGGATGCAACATGATAATATGAAACTACATGCAAAATCAAGCAAGTTTCATATAGAGCACACTCAAATGGAGCAACGGTTCAACACATACACCCTATACAAGTTTAAAGGACAAGCTGTCCAAAACAGCAACTAGGCATATTGCAAGCATCAAAACAATATACTACAGCACCTCAATATGAAAACAAAAGGCATGGGCATGATGTACAGGTAAAGCATTACAAAACATGAACACTGAGCTATCTCCAGAAATGACTAGAACATGCTCAAAATGACATGGAAAGATTGCAAATAATAACAGTTTCAGGCATTGCAGAAATTAACATCAGGTTGCAATGTTTAGAGCTATGAAACAACATGTTACAGGAACTTATCATGGCAAACAAAGGCATGGCATGAATCTACTAATTTCATAGAACAAAAGTCCTTTAGTGACCATAAGCCAAAAAGGATCAGAAAATATAGTAACACCCATGTCAATATTGAAAGTCTCGTTAACAGATTCAGCAACATGGCATGTCAAAAACTGTTAACAAGTAGGCATGTTTACAAGCTCGATGCACTCGCTACAGAGCCTTATTTGATAAACTAAGCATACATACATCAAGAAGACATGGCATAGAAGACATAAATGGCAAGAACAATAACATAGCATACATGGATCAACCACAACAACCTTGGCAAAATTGAACATCATGTAAACAATCTGCCAGGAAACATTTGATAGCAAAAGTAGAGCTCGATTGACTCAATCTATGGCACTCCATAATTGCAAACAAGGGAATGGATGGATAGAGCAAGACATGGTTAACAAAACATCCTTACTGAAGTATCTCAAAATATGCATGGATCTCTTGGTAGCATCAAGTTATAATGGCATGAAAATATCAGCAAAACAGGGCTGAAAACAACAACAAGACACCTAGTTTGCATGCTTGTGCTAGTCACCACATAGCTCACAAAAATACATGGAATACACCCCTGGAAATATGGCATGGCATATTACAAAACACATGTAGGACTCAAGTCCATAGGGTGCACACATCAATCATGGCAAAAATGACAAAAGTGCATGTTCTGATAAAAATCAGAAACCAACATCACATAGCACTATTCTAACAGCATTTCGGGAATCAAGATGAGCTCAAATGAAAATGATGCAATGAGATTAAATGATGTACTCTTCGGGGCGAACATTTCGACATATTATACGCACGAAACGGAGCAACGATGAAAGAGATATGATGCAACGAAAATGCAACAAAATTACTGCAGATTTCGGGACTTAGAGGAAAAATTGGACCTCGAGGAGAAAGTCAACGCAGGCACGCGAACCGAGGCTCGCCGGAGTTCGGCGCCGGAGTCGGGGGAGAGGCCGGGGAGGGCCGGGGAGAGGCGGATCCGGCCGCCTGGCCACCGGATCCGGCCGGAGCGGGACAGGACGGCGGCGAGGTCGGCCATGGCGGGCCGGCCCCAGCGCGGCTCCGGGCGGGGGAGGCCGAGGCAGGCGGCGTGGGGCGGCCGGGCGACGGAGCTCGGCTCGGCGGCGGGAGGCCTTGAGGCGGGCGGCGGCCGGGATGGCTGGCGCGGCGTGGCCGCGGGCGGAGGCGGCGGCGGGCGCGCGGGTTCGGCGAGGCGCGGAGCTCGCGGAGGCGTCGGGCGACGACCGGGCCGGGCGGGCCGGCCGTGGGCCGCAGGCCGCAGCGCGGCGAGGAGAGAGAGAGGCGACATGGCGGCACGCGAGTGGAGGAGGGGGCGGCGGCGCTGAGGTGGCGGCCTCCGATTCGCTTGAGCGACGTGGCGGCGGCGGCGGCTGGACACGTCCGTGAGGGTGCGGACGCGTCCGGTGGCTGCGGAGGAGCTAGACTAGGGTTTGACCGCGAATTTTCGGAGGAGCACATATATATAGGTAGAGGGAGCTAGGAGAGTCCAAATGAGGTGCGGTTTTCGGCCACGCGATCATGATCGAACGACCGAGAGCATGGAGAGGAGTTTGCTGGGTTTTGGGCCAGTTTGGAAGGGGTGTTGGGCTGCAAACAAAAGAGGCTTTTTATGGTTACCGGTTAACCGTTGGAGTATCAAACGACCTCAAATGATCCGAAACTTGACAGGCGGTCTACGGTGCTATACCAAGGCAGCTTGACAAACCTCGGCCATTCCGAGAAAGTTTAACACCCGCACATGAAAAGAGGTAAAAGAGGGCGCCGGGAGACATAGGAGTGCCGGATAGCAAAACGGACAACGGGGAAAATGCTCGGATGCATGAGACGAACACGTATGCAAAATGAAATGCACATGATGACATGATATGAAATGCATATGATGACATGGCAAAGTGCAACACGCAAGCAGATGACACGACAACAACGACGAATAACTGGCAGACACCTCGCGCATCGAATCCGGGGCGTTACATGTCGTTTCTCTCGACATCTTTTGTAACGCCCTCGATGCGGCTATATCTCCCACGTGTCGAAGCACGACTTAGAGGCATAACCGCATTGAAAGCAATGTCGCAAGTGAGGTAATCTTCACACAACCCATGTAATACATAAGGGAAAGAGATACATAGTTGGCTTACAGTCGCCACTTCACACAATACATAACTAAACATCCATCATGCAGATTACACTCAAGGTCCGACTACGGAACCAAAATAAAAGAAGACTACCCCAAATGCTACACAGATCCCGATCGTCCCAACTGGCTCCACTACGATCATCGTGACAAGACACATAGTAACGACCACGCCTCGTCGAACACCCACTTGAGCTCGGTTGCGTCCATCTGCAGACCGGCATTGTTGGCACCTGCAACTGTTTTGGTAGAATATGTGAGTCACGGACTCAGCAATCTCACACCATGAGATCAAGACTATTTAAGCTTATAGGTAGGACAGAGTTGTGAGGTGGAGCTGCAGCAAGCGACTAGCATATATGGTGGCTACATTCGCAAAAGAGAGCGAGAAGAGAAGCAAGGCACGGTCGTGAAGCTAGTAGCGATCAAGAAGTGATCCTGAAACTACTTACGCCAAACATAACTCCAACACCGTGTTCACTTCCCGGACTCCGAGAAGAGACCATCACGGTTACACACGCGGTTGATGTATATTAATTAAGGTCAACTTCGGGTTTTCTACAACCGGAAATTAACAAATTCCCATCTGCCTCATAACCGTGGGCACGGCTTTCGAAAGATAATACCCTGCAGGGGTGTCCCAACTTAGCCCATTATAAGCTCTCACGGTCAACGAAGGATATTCCTTTTACCAGGAAGACCCAATCAGTCTCGGAATCCCGGACTACAAGACATTTCGACAATGGTAAAACAAGACCAGCAAAGCCGCCCGATTGTGCCGACAAATCCCGATAGGAGCTGCACATATCTCGTTCTCAGGGCACATCCGGATAAGTCAAGCTACGAGTAAAACCAGGCCTCGAAGTTTCCCGTGGTGGCCCAAGAGGTTGTGCTGGTTCGGGCCAGCACTCGAAGGAGCACTGGCCCGGGGGGGCTAAAATAAAGATGACCCTTGGGCTCGCGAAAACCCAAGGGAAAAGGTGTAGGTGGTAGACAAATGGTAAAACCAAGGTTGGGCCTTGCTGGAGGAGTCTTATTCAAAGCGAACTGTCAAGGGGGTCCCATAAATCACCCAACCGTGTAAGGAACGCAAAATCAAGGAACATAACACCGGTATGACGGAAACTAGGGCGGCAAGAGTGGAACAAAACACCAGGCATACGGCCGAGCCTTCCTCCCTTTACCAAGTATATAGATGCATTAATTAAATAAGAGATATTGTGATATCCCAAAATATCCATGTTCCAACATGGAACCAACTTCATCTTCACCTGCAACTAGCAACGCTATAAGAGGGGCTGAGCGAAAGCGGTAACATAGCCAAACAACGGTTTGCTAGGAAAGGATGGTTAGAGGTTTGACATGGAAATATGGGTGGCATGATATAGCAAGTGGTAGGTAATGTAGCATAGGCATATCAAAAGAGCGAGCATCTAGCAAGCAAAGATAGAAGTGATTTCAAGGGTATGGTCATCTTGCCTGAAATCCCGCAAGGAAGAAGAACGAGTCCATGAAGAAGACAAACGGACGTAGTCGAACGAATCCTCACAACTCCAGAACGAAACCGAAGCTAACAAGAGAAGCAACCCGGAAACAAACAAACAACATAGTAAACAACCATCACGTAAACACGACATGATGCACAATCAAGTATGATGCATGTCCGATTTAATGAGCATGGCATGGCAAAGTGCAATAAGCAATACTACAAGTTAAGTGGAGCTCAATATGCAACGAATTGCATATTGACGAAACTTCACAACATTTATTTAGTTCACTCTTGTTTAGGCTACCCATCAATATTAAATGTTATTAAACATGGCAAGGGGGTGAAGCATATGAAACTAACTATTTAGGCAAGATTAAATGAGGCCGGAAACAACAACAACAATTCCGGAAAAATCCTCATATGCATATTTCGAATTTGCTACTGTTCTGCCCTAAACACAATTTTAATGTTGTTAAACATGCAAAGGAAGTACACCATGTTAAACTAGGCATTTTTCTACCCCATTTACATATATAATTTATTTAAATCTGATGCATGGTTAATTAGTTATTATATGCATGAACTCAAGGGGTTTTCTGCAAAACTGTAAATCCTGGAATAATTGCTAAAATCGCAGAAGGAAAAAAAAACACGCATCGGGCCGAAACTTGAACAGGGCCGAACAGGAGCACGCGCTGGGGGGCAGCTCACCCATGGGCTTCGGCCCGGTTTGGTGGAGGAGGCAGGGCAGGCCGGATCTGGCTTGGGCCGGCTTGAGCTGGCCTTGGAGGCCGAAGGGGAAGCAGGCGGGGCGTGGTCAACGCGAGATGCGGCCGAGCGGGCGCCTCGTTCTAGAGGAAGCAGAGCAGCGGCTGCCGGTGGCGCTTGAGGGCTTGCTGCGGCGGGACTTGGCCGGAGCACGGCGGGATCCGGGCAAGGGCGTCGAAGATGGCCAGATCCGGGCCAGTTCGGGTCGGGGAGGCGTCGAGGCGTCGGCGCACATCCTCTGTTCAAAAGACAGAGAGCTTTAGAGATGGGGACAAAAGGCAGACAGAAAAAAAGGGAAGACCACGAGGGGGCCTAGCTGACCGGTGGCGAGATCCAGCAACTTGCGGCTCTGGCGGATCAATGAAGAGGTGCGGGAGGCAGTTTACGGTGCGGGGCGCTCGAGGCAGGGCCGGAACCTGCCGGTGGCGTCGCGGACGAGCGCAAGGCAGAGGAGGCAGGCAGGGCACCGCGTTCTAATGTTCGAAGCAGGGGAACGCGCAGACGCATGGATCTCCGGCGAGGTACTTGTGTGGCGACGGACTCGGAACTGCGGAATCGAACGCGAGGAGCCGGGATGGCGGATCCAGAGCGCGCACGGCAAGAACATGGCGATGGCGGCTTCCTCCTTGCGGCTCATGCACGGACGTACTTGGGAGAGAGAGAGAGCATGAGAGGGAAAGACAACAGGAGAAGAAAGGGAAAGGAAGGAGAGGCGCGAGCGTGGCTGGCCTCTTGGTGGTCTGCTAGCGAACTGCTCGCCGGGACGACGGCAGCGAACTTGAGGAGAGGCGCCGGCCCGGGAAGGAGCATGGCGTCTGGAGGAGCGGGAGAGGAGGAGCTCCTCCGTTGGCCGGGTGGATCGAGGGAGGCCTCGGGGAGGTGGCTGGCTGCGGATCGAGATGGATCCCGAGGTGGGAGACGACAAGGTGGAGTGTGGCGGCGGGGATTGGACAGGGGAGGATCCCTAGAAAATAGGGTTTGGTCTGATTTAGAATGTAGGTGGTCTTTATATATATAGAAAGGAGAGAGTTTTGGATCATCCGATCCAGATCGGATGGCTCCGGGTCAAATGGGTGGCCTAATCAAATAACCGAAAAAATTGAGGGAATGTTTGAGGTTGATCCGGATCCAACGGTGACGACTGCTCGGGTCAGGTTCGGGAAAGGTTGCGAAGGTGGTTAGTGGCTGTGCAGAGAGGCTCAACCGGTCGGACAACAAATGAACGGTTGGTCCCGAAAGGGACAACGAAGGCAAGGGGGGAACGCGGCAACTACGAACGGGTGCAAGCTTTATGAAACATGCAGATGCCATGCTCATGATGCTATGAGATGACATGCATGACATGAACAAAATGCAAAACAAAAGACAAAAACCCAACCACGGAGGAAATAATATATCGCATCTCCGGAAAAGGCAAGAGTTGGAGTTACGAATATGGAAAGTTGTATCTAGGGCGTTACAACACTCCACCACTACGAGAGGATCTCGTCCCGAGATCTAGGATGGCACCGGAGGGAAAAGGAAGAGGAAGATAAGAGGTAAAACTAAGTTGCTTCTTCGACAAACGAGTGAAACCATGAACCTTGAGAGGTTGAGCAAAATGAAAGAAAGAAAACAACGAATATGAGCAAAGTTGAAAACACTCCGTTAGAAAAGAGGAACAAGGGATACGACGAGAACCAAGAGGTTTAGTGATAAGATAGATATTGAAACCACTCCGGTTAAAACAAGATAGGAAGGAATAAGAATGATATAATTTGGGCAGCACTCCGACTGATAGAAAGAAGGAAAACTTGATAAGATGAAAAGAACTTGAAGAGATGACACAACACTCCGGTTAAATGGATAAGCATGAAAAAAAACACAATCCTCACAATTGGAGATGATGAGTGAAGAGAGCAACATCACCATGCCACCGGAAGAACGAAAAGAAGATAGATCATTGGAATAAAAGAACGGAGAAGAAAATGCCAACTTCTGCCACAAATGAGCTTGGAAAGTACCCTTCCAAGAAGGTTATAACGGAGTTGTTGGAAAACCAACAACGAAAAACACAAGCTTGTTATGGGCTTATGGCAAACATCTCAAAATGATGAGGTGACAACCCGCCACTAACAGAAACAATTGATTGGTTGAGATCAATGAAGATAAGAGAAACTTCTTCACCGAGATGAGAAGGAGAAAATTGGATCATTGATAAGCACCACAAATAGCTACATTCCTTAGGGAAGGCTGTAAGTGAAATATAACCCAATATAACTCCAACAAAAGGATTGATTGGTTGAAAAGATCTCTTGAACGAAGAGAAAATGATGGATTTAAAATAACTCATTCTTGACAACATATGAATCATGAAACATGAAGGAAATTGTCAAGAGTGACATAACACCACCTCAAAAGATAAGGTAGGAAGAATTGCACTTTGGATGCAAGATGAAGAATACTTGAACTCCTCACAAAAAAAACATGTGTTGAGCACCAAGTTTATTTTGAAGTATGGCTTGACGGATCATAACTTCGAGAGAAATCTTGAAGAACAATTGAAGAATGAAAAGAATCCTTGACGAACCATCATGTAGAGCCTCCATGAAGTACTCCGGTAATAAAAGGGATGATAAAAAGAAAGAGAAGTTGAAGACGCAAGGTGAAGCCTTGCGATGATTTAGATGGAGCTTCGCGAAGAGATAATGCGAAAAGCTTGGAACTCCGAAAGAGGAATTAATCACTTGGATGAAACAAGAATAAGAATTACGTTATGCGTATCCTTCACCAATTTAATTGATGATAAGCAACGGATTTGGCACACTACTTATTCTCTAGAAAGGATTAAGAGAGATATAGCGCAAACTTGGGAAGGTCTTCGACGAATCACCGCGAGGATTGGAAAGGACGAATGAAATGATACGGTAATAAAGGAAGAGGAATCTTGAACGAACCACCGTAAAAATTGAAAATGAACATAGCAAAGGCACAATTCACCGGGAAGAATTGGAAAACGAATGAAGATATTTGAGGGGATTTAGATCCATGAGAACGAAGAGGCCATGAACTGATTAGAGGTTAATTGAATGATGCACCGGTAAGATTTGGAGAACAATAGCTACACGCTGAGAATGAAGAATTATGACATGATGGCCTTCGGAGGGAAGAAATGGAAACAACTCATGAAATGCTCCGGATGGGTGAAAAGAATTCTCACAATCGAAAACAATTATGAGAGGATTGAATCAAACTTGAACTACGCATCTTTGGAAGAACGGGTAAGGATTTAAGAGGAACTCTTCTTCGGTCTTCACATGCTGAGAATGACGAGGAGAAACACCATCAAATTGTTGAGAAACTCCGAAAGGATTAAAAGAGGAAAGGTTGAGCCAAAGATGAAAAGAGTTTGAAAGCGACCTTGGAGAAGGCACGTGACTGATGAAAATTCATTCTTCCGTCACACTTGAAAAGAATTTGAGAATAACTTCGGGATAATTAGAAGAGTCAGGTAAGATCCTGGGAAAAGACCTGTGGGTTAGGGCCCACTCAAAAGAAACACCGTTGAACGATTGCTTAGGAAGAGATAATGCACCAGTTGATTTAAATGGCTTGAATGAGATAGCACCCTCAAAAGAACTTGAGTGAATTGAGAATGGAAACTTGAATCTTCTGAGATATCTTCAACACTCCAGAACAAATGAATAGCGAGAAGTGAATGATTAAGAGGTGCATCGGCATGAGAAAGCATTAGAAACAAGGAAAGGAATATGATGAATATCGAAAGCTTGAATTGGATCCACCCGAGAAGAAACAACAATGAAGGATGATGAACTTGAAACTGTTGAGCAACTTCATGGGAAATCACCGGATAAGAACATTGAAAGAAAAGAATGAAGAGACTTCCCACAAATAAAAGGATACATGATTAAGAAATCTGAGTCCTTGAAGAAAAAGGGTAGGAGGGCGGAAAAACAAAGACAACTTGGGAACGGATGAAACAAACATTGCTCAGAAAACTTAGAATTGATCTCGCAAATGTTGAAATGATCGGATCCACTTGAAGAGAAGCACGCCGGTTGGGAAAAGAATTAACATGACGACCTCGATGATCAAGAAGGATTAGTATTCACATAGCAATATGAGAACACCGTTTAGGAAAGGTATGGATTCAACATTTGACATTGAAGCAACTCGAATACCACAACTCAAAACAAAACCAAGGATTTGGCTCGCAGAATAAGCCAGAAACAAACATATGATAGAGATTTACCCAATCCCATATCATGCATCTGTCGAAAAGATATTCTAGGAGCTACTTGAATTCCCACCTATAAACTCCCAAAACTTTTTGGTTATGCAATCTGGTGTTGGGGATACAGGGGACACAAAATATATCACCCAAACTAACAATACCTAGATCCAGCTGTATCCATCCGTCAACATGTAACCAAGAAACCTTCGGAAATCGTGTACCTCGACCTTTGAAAAGCATCCGTTATACGAGTCATGGCAATACTCCCGAGCTCGCCCCAGTACTGGGTTATCGGGGTCATCTCACCAACAACTGTACAAAAGAGATTTTTGATGCCGGTAAAGCTCAGGTATTTCAGAACTGCAACGATAAAATTGTGACGACAACACCTCGGAGCTCAACTCCCCGGGACACTGCCACAACCCCTAAATGTCAGGAGGCACCAAGAACAATGTTCTCGTCACAAAACCATCAGAACGATTCCAAGATACCCGCGTGATCCTAAATTTTTTTTAGTGAAATTTGAGGAGAGAAGAGTCAAAACTTCTACGTCAGGAGACCTCACCAGAGCGACGAAGGGACCGAGGAGTAAAAAGAATCCTACTCTCGATATATATAATCCTAAGACTCAAAACATTTTTGTTCTAGACTCAACAACGCCAAAGAAACAATCAAGCGGGGGGCTCCTAAGTCGGGATGGCTCGATTACCAACTTGTAACGCCCTCGATGCGGCTATATCTCCCACGTGTCGAAGCACGGCTTAGAGGCATAACCACATTGAAAGCAATGTCGCAAGTGAGGTAATCTTCACACAACCCATGTAATACGTAAGGGAAAGAGATACATAGTTGGCTTACAGTCGCCACTTCACACTATACATAACTAAACATCCATCATCCAGATTACACTCAAGGTCCGACTACGGAACCAAAATAAAAGAAGACTACCCCAAATGCTACATGATCCCCGATCGTCCCAACTGGCTCCACTACGATCATCGTGAAAAGACACATAGGAACGACCACGCCTCGCCGAACTCCCACTTGAGCTCGGTTATGCCATCTCAGACCGCATCGCTGGCACCTGCAACTGTTTTGGTAGAATCTGTGAGTCACGGGACTCAGCAATCTCACACCATGAGATCAAGACTATTTAAGCTTATAGGTAGGACAGAGTTGTGAGGTGGAGCTGCAGCAAGTTTACTAGCATATATGGTGGCTACATTCGCAAAAGAGAGTGAGAAGAGAAGCAAGGCACGGTCGTGAAGCTAGTAGCGATCAAGAAGTGATCCTAAAACTACTTACGTCAAACATAACTCCAACACCGTGTTCACTTCCCGGACTCCGCCGAGAAGAGACCATCACGGTTATACACGCGGTTGATTGTGACACTCCAAAATTTTTGTTGTTTTTGTTTTCAGCAAAAGCCTTGCTTGGTTTGAAGGAGGTCATTTAAACCCTTCTTAAAAACCTCTCTTCTGAGTTTTCTTCTCAAAAGCATTTCTTGGATTTATTTTCTTCAAAAAAAAAAAGAAAACCTTTTTGGTTTTGGGCTATTCTTTGGTTTTGATCCATCCTTGGTTTTACCATGCCTCTTGTGGTAAATTTCTCCCAAAACCCCTCCTTCCACTTTATGGCAATCCAAACATTCTGTCCAAACAAGTTAAATCCATTTTGGACTTTATTCCAATTATTTTTCTCCCAAAATATTTCTGTCTTTTCTTTTGAGCCTAAGTGATTTGCAAAGCAAGTACCCTAATGCTCTTGATTTTTGACCTCAAACCAACTCCCTTGGATAGTCCTTGGTACCCACAACCCAGAACCATCTTGATCCACTCTTCTTCTTTTCAAATATTTCAAATTTCACTCACTGCAAGTTTGGACCAGATTTGCCAAATTTGGTGAAATTCATATCTACACTCTTCCAAAAATTCCACAAAAATTCAGGCAACCTCTAGTTGCAATGAGAGACCACTCCACCAAAAACCAGCTCAAGGAAAAATCCCTACATACCAGAATCATTTTGTCGAGCACCTTGCATGCTCTGTTTTTGTTCATTTTCAGTTAAGTTCAGAGTTTCAGTGTTGATCTTCGTCAGTAAATTCAGTCACATGTTCATAGTGCACTTGGCACGCTTGCTCACGGCCCAGCTTGCTTGTCCGGAGCCTCACACGCGCGCTTGGCGCGTTCTCGGCGCCGGTGGCGCCCTGCCCGCTTCAAGGCCGGCGTGTCTTGCGGTGGCGAACCACCAGAAGCGGCCGACAGGGAGCGTAACGGCGGCATAACGCCGCTCGCCGCCTAAACCCCTGTGACTCCGCTGTGGCCACTTCCTCGCCAACGCACTTCGCAGCACCATCGCTGGGCGCTGCACGCACAGTAGCATGCTCTCCGCCGACGGGCCCGCCGCCGCCTGCTCCGGCCGAATCCACCTGTGGCTCCTAATCCAAGCTTGTTTAGCGCCAAACGGAGCCGTGGAACTCCACGCGACGCACCACTCCCTAAACCTCCCGACCAAGCTCGCACCGCCAGAACCATCGCCGAAGAAGTCCGTTCACGCCACCGCCGGATCGCTTATAAAAGGAGCCCCGAGCTCGCTCTCGTGCACACACCACCGCTGCACTTCACCAAGACCCCGCTTAGCCACCGAAGAGCCCCGGGAGTCTCCTTCTCGACTCGCCGCCGCGACCCGCCACGGGATCCAGCTCGATTCGCTCCGTGCGGCGCCTCGCCTCCCATCTCTTGCCAAGAGCTCTCTAGTTCATCCCTCCTTCGACCCGCTTCAATTCAAGTTTGCAAAGACACCACCGAGTTCCCCACCATCGCCGAGCCGTCCGTCGGGAGAAAGTGTCGCCGCCGACGTGGTGCTCCCCGACGCCAAGTCCACCACCCACCGACGCGAAGGACACGCTGATACTCTTGGTACACTCCGATCTCCCTAACTCGCCGTGGTTTGACGCCGACGACCACCGCAGCCTTCGGCGCCGCATGAGGTTCAAACCCGACATGTGGACCCCCATGTCACCTCTCTTTCTTTCCCCGCGAACTGCTTTTCCGCTGGCGCCTTGGCAGAGTACGCTTTCCTGTAGGCTTGCGCGTTTCTATTCGAACCGCTTTTCTGTTTTCTCGCTTAAACCCTCGAACTTTTCTCGTTTCATTACGATGAGTCCTCGGACGAAACCCTTATAACTTTTTAATAAAAAGTGATTTTTGAGTGATTCTTTTCTGACAGTCTTATAATTTTGTCTAGTTTTTATGGGATTTATTTGGAAAAATTTTGGAACAAATTTTATGCATGCACTGGTTTTCACGTTAGTATGCCTTTTCACTATAACGTAGGTTCCGGAGGAGGTGACGGAACAGCGAACTTCGCCGAGCTAGACCCCGACTACTCTGAACAAGGCAAGCATGTTTGAACTTTTGATATGATGAGTGTTCTGGCAGGTTTGCATTAAGTAGTTTCATGGCATGTTTGTGAGCATACCGATGAATGTAATTTTCATGCAAAGTTGAGGCAAGTGAGTTCGATAATCCATACGTGTTGGATGTGAATGTGCATGTCCATGTGTTGGCATGAGGATGGGTAAGATGGCAGTGTTGTAGCATGCCAGTCTTATGCCATACTGTTTGACTTCAGTGTCAACCCAGATCAATTGGTTCCCATCCATTTCCTTCCCGTACTACCACATGTTTTCCGCAAGGGATATGGCTTAGTAAGTTGCAAACCGCTTTCTGGTACACACCAAATGGAGAGGCCGTGATGATGGTTCCATGGCCCTGGATTAAAGCCACCATCCGGTCGGGGGCATGGGTGTTTCGGTTGGGGCCGAGAGGGGGGCACCCCTTAGAGCTCAAGAATATAAATTTGATCCCATGCTATTCGAGATTTTGATCTCCCCGTCTCAAAAGTTTTTCTTGGACGATGTCTAGGGTGATTCCTGGCATTCGTGAGGTAGGATGGGTGTGTACCGGTTAGCTGTGTTTCTTCCGAATACCATAAACGGAACTAGTCCTTCAGACTACGAAACCGCTGGCTGTGGAAAATTTTAGTACAAACTCGCAGAGTCATAAATCCTCGAATCATCTTATCCATGTCCAAGCTCAGATATCTTATCCCGACAAGTGTCAGTTTGGTGATGATATCCGTGAATCACATGAGTACTAAGTCCGATTAAATGTTTATTTCGTGGATGGACTAACCCGCTTATATTCCTGTGTTGAATATTTATTATGAGTGCTATTTCTTGCGATGAAAGCCCTTTCTGTGATGTCGCCCAGACGTCCGACTGTGGCATTGTTGTTATTTATTCTCATTATAAGCCCTTTCTATGATGTCGCCGACGTCCGATCGTGGCATTGTTGTTATTTATTTTCATTATAAGCCCTTTCGTGATGTCGCTCGACGTCCGATCGCTGCATTGTTGTTATTTATTTTCATTATAAGCCCTTTCGTGATGTCGCCGACGTCCGATCATGCATGCATGTATTTTCATTTCAATATAAGCCCTTTATGAGGTGTCGCCGACGCCTCGATTGTGGCATGTTTTGCTTATTTATTCACCCTTCGAGGCGCCGCTCGCATAATTCGATAGGTTTTGAGTTTATCTTCTTTGGGTTTTTGAGCGGACTACCGCCGATTCCCTTCTCAATTATTTTGCTATACTGTTTTAATTGAGAAATGTTAAGATTAACCATGTCGCATTCATGCATTCATTTGTTATATCTTTTGTCCGAACTGTCTTGCGAGTACTTTCATAGTACTCACCTGGCTTGTTGATTTGGCCAGATGCTGACGAAGGCGATCTCATGGATGAAGAGTTCGATAGCGAGTCCGACTCCTAGAGGAATCCCAGTCCAGTCTCGTATGCACCTGGATTAGTCATTGTGATATATCCGCTTCCGCTACCCAAATAAATTCATCGAGCCTCACCTCGACGCTCGATGGGCCGCCAGTGCAGTAGACTTATTAACCACCCCGTTGTGTTATTCCACCAACCACTCATAGCTCGAGTCAGTAGCATTTCCACCCCACCCCTTTGAGTCATATCCGCCGCTATGTATAATTATCGGCATGTTTGTAATAATTGGTTGGGCATCTTCCGTCCGACCCCCTGTAATATTTTAATGCTACTGGCTTATTGTATCAAAGTTTTGTCAACCGTATGAAGGATTTTCCTCATATTGACTTCATAGGTCGGTTGTTCAATAAATATTTTTATTGAAAACCGGTCGTGACAAGCTTGGTACCAGAGCCAGCTGACTGTAGGAAGCCACTAGGTGCGATCGCTAATCGGTTATTAGCATAGTAGAGCTATTTATTATTTTTACAAATGTAGTCAATTTCGACAAAGATAAATTTATGATTTGACTTCTCAGGATTTTTGCCTACTTTTGTAGATGGCCAGCAACGATCGCGAGTCGCAAATGTTCGCCAACATGCCCGATGGGTTTGTCAAGTTTCTCTCCTTCATCGCCCAAGTCGCGATGGGGCCAGATGTGCGCCAGTCTTCTCTCTCTCAACACAAGGTCAATGACCGCCTAACCATGCACCAAGCCGCGGTGGAATTCAAGAGAGGACGAGTTGAGCTGCTACGGTTCGTGGGGAGAGCCATGCCCACAGAGAAGCACGCGCTACAGATGGCAGCCCGTGAGGCGATAGCCCGCCTCGTGGATATCCTGCCTTCGATGAAGACTCGCCGCTACCGCTACCTGCCATGTCACGTGCCATACACCTGCCACTACGCTGCTTCTCTGCCCCGAGGAGAACGGGATGAAGCTTTGAGATGCTCATCGAGTATCTTCGGCTTTGGAGGCAGCCTTCGACAACCTGGTGGACGACTTTGTAGCTGCCGCATGGACTCACCCATGGCTGTACCGCCAACAGAGGGAGCTCCTGCTGCACCACCACCGACCTTCGCCTCGTCATCAGCATCGTTCGCTCCTACTGCTCGCACCGCTACTCGTCGCCTGCCTACCACGGAGGAATTCAACCACGCCATTGCGCCTACTCCGTTCGTTCTGCACCACCCTCGTGCCCGCCAGATTCGAGTTGTCCCAAGACAGGCACCTGCTCCACCAACACCGCGCAACACCTCTCGTCCGAGCCTATCTCTGAGGAGGAGGTTGAGTCCCCAGCCTCTCTACGCCTCACCCTTGGCAGGCCAAGGGAAATCTTACCATCTCCGACTAAATGCGCTTAGCCGCCATGCGATGAACCGACTTGTATGATATGCTTATATGTAAATAGGCTGTGAGAAGTAGTTTGTTTGCGCACCATGTAGGATATGGAGAAGTGCACTAGACTAAATAACATGTCAGGATTTATGTACGCATATCCTGAGTGATGTATTGTATAATTACTGCTTGCGTGTAAGATATGTAATGAACAGTCCTTCTCCGTGCGCAAACGTATTTTTCTCTTGAAAAATCTTGGAGCATTTGCAACTTTTTGCATCTTCTTGAATTTATTGATTTTTGCGGCTCAATTCCTTTTCTTATGAGTGTTTCAAAATATATCCCTAGAGTGAACTATGTCTCGTCCTTGGACGCGCTCCATGCCAACTCCGACAGAGGAAAATTATGGCACACCCCTAGGCAACAATTTCACACAGGGACAGACAAGTCAGCAGGATAGTGAAACGGCACTTTCCCAAATGTGCCGTCTTTATGAACAAAGTCAGTAGAAACATCAGGAAATACTGAACCAAGTCATCAATATGGGAAATCACCATGGACCGTATCAGCAGCAATCCAAGTTATCTCGAGCTACGAAGACGCGTCCCCAAACATTTTCTCACACTGACAAATCTCTGGAAGCCGAGGACTGGCTTCGAGACATGGAGAGAAAATTAATTATCGCCCAGTGTTCAGACCTTGAGAAAGTACTTTATGCTCCGCACTATCTCACTAGAGCAGCCGCATCGTGGTGGGAAAATTTCCTGCACATACACCCCAACGAAAGTAATATATCATGGGAGGAATTTAAAGAAGGTTTTCGTGGGGCACATATTCCTAAGAGTCTTATGAAAATCAAAAGAGAGAATTTGATGACCTCAAGCAAAGGACAATGACAAGTCGTAATACAACAGTCAGTTTACCTGCTGTCTCACTACGCCAACGAGGAGCGATGTCGAAAAACAAAAGATGGAGAAATTCCTAGATGGTCCGACACCCGCTTAAATGTCAATTGGTCGCACACACATTTCCAGATTTTAAGACGCTGGTGGATAAGGCCATTACCTTGGAAAATGAGAGACGAGCTTAGAAGATTTCCATAGCGGAAGAGGGACCAGACTAAACACACCCGCAACCACCGCAGCAGACAGATGTTCGTAAGAACTGGACACCCAAACCCACGACAAGCGCCTCACGCCCAATCAAGAATTTCCACGCAAGGGACAAGGAGTTCACATACCGCCCAGGAGTTACCTGTTACGCTTAGGAGAAGAAGGGCACTATGCCAAGCGGTGCCCCAAGCCAAGGAACTCGACCCCAAAGCCGAACAACGGAAGCAATAATTCGCACCAAAGAGCAACAATTTCAACCCAAATAACAACCACAGAAGGGTCATATGAACCACGTGACCAAAGAGGAAGCACAAATGCCCCGGATATCGTACTCGGTGCGCTCCCTGTCAACACAATACCTGCCATGGTTTTGTTTGATTCGAGCTTCTCACTCGCTCGTTTGGAAAGTTTTGCTTTGCAAAATAATTTTCGATGCTTCCTTGGGAAAATCTATGATCGCCAAGTCCCCTCGAATTAAGCAAGTTACCCGAATTATTGCCGTGGTGTGGTTATCGGGTTTGAAGGGTTGAAGTTTCACGCAAATCTTATTGTATTGGAAAATAAAGGACTGGATGTCATCTTAGGGATGGATTGGTTAACCACCAACAAAGGTTTTATTGACTGCTTCAACAGGACCGTAATTCTCACCCATCACCACGGGAAGACCATAAAGGTTTCAGCCAAGGAAACAAAAATATCCAGGCAACCGAGATTGAACAAGGTGGATATTTCTGAATTGAGCAAAGTTCCAGTAGTGTGTGAATTTCCAGATGTATTCCCCGAAGAACTACCAGGCATGCCACCAGATCGAGAGATAGAATTCAACATTGAGCTAGCACCCGGAACCGCTCCCATATACAAGAAACCATACCGAATGGCACCTTCTGAATTGGTGGAACTGAAGAAGCAAATAAAGGAACTATTGGAAAAAGGGTACATACGAGCCAGTTCCTCACCTTGGGGTTCACCAATTTTATTCGCCAAAAAGAAGGATGGAACACTGAGATTGTGCATAGACTATCGAGCGCTAAACATGGTCACAATCAAGAACAAATATCCGATGCCGCGAATAAATGATTTATTCGATGAACTCGCTAAGGCCAAGGTGTTCTCAAAGATTGATTTGAGATCGGGATATCATCAACTGAAAGTACGAACTGAGGATATTCCCAAGACCGCCTTCACCTCCAGATACGGATTGTACGAGTTCACCGTGATGCCATTCGGACTAACAAACGCCTCAAGATATTTTGTTCACCTCATGAACAAAGTATTCATGAAGTTTATGGATAAGTTTGTTGTGGTATTTATCGATGATATTCTCGTATACTCAAAACACCGTAAGAACACGCTGAACATCTCCGGATTGTACTAGGAGAACTCAGAAACATCGGTTGTACGCCAAATTCAGCAAGTGTGAATTTTGGCTAAAGCAAGTAGGTTTTCCGGGCCACGACTAACTCAAGAAGGTATCGCCAGAGACCCGAAAGTCAAGGCCGTGATTGGTGGGAAGCCACCAGCCAAAGTGACGGATGTACGAAGTTTCTTGGGAAGGGCAGGATACTACCAAGATTTATTGAAGGATTCTCCACCATAGCAAAGCCAATGACGCAACTACTCAAGAAAGACAGAAGTTTGAATGGACGGAAGCCTGCAGAAAAGTTTCCAAGAACTAAAGAGGAAACCGACAACAAGACCAGATTAATTGTGCCAGATATACACAAGAATTTTGAAGTATTTTGTGACACATCTCGAAAGGGCCTCGGTGCGTATAATGCAAGAAGGCAAGGTTGTCGATATGTTTCAGACAGCTTCGCAAGCATGAGGAAAATTACCCTACCCATGACCTGGAATTAGCAGCAAGGATACATGCACTCAAGGAATGGAGACACTTCCTACTTGGTAATCGCTAGAAATATACACGGACCACAAAAGCCTCAAGTATATTTTCACACAACCAGAACTAAATTTACGGCAGCGACGCTGGTTGGAATTAGTAAAGGATTATGATGTTGGGATCCACTACCACCCGGCAAAGCAAATGTTGTAGCAGACGCCCGAGTGGAACCCCAGTCCGCATAACGACAACATGCCGACTTAAGACCTGAATTCCAGCAAGAATTGCAAGGCTCAACCCGATGGTGGTCACCAAGGCGGTGTGTCAAACTTAGAAGTACAGCCTACCCCGATAGAGAAGGTTAAAGAGGCTCAACGTGGACACCCCAAAGATTGAAGGCATAAAGCGAAGATGAAATTGGGCAAGGCCTCGAATTCAGTATTGATGAGCAAGGAATATTGTAGTACGGAATAGGCTCAGGTACCAAATATCCATGACCTTAAATAGCAAATCCTGGCTGAAAGCCACACCGCCCATATTTAATCCATCCCGAGGAACAAAAATGTACAAAGATCTTCAGAAACATTTTGGTGGCATGGTATAAAAAGAGACATAGCCACGCTTATTGCATGGTGTGACTCTTGTCAACGCATCAAGGCCGAGCACCGTAAACCGCCGACTATTGCAACCGAATAAGATACCCGAGTGGAAATGGGACGAGATTGGAATGGATTTTATTGTTGGGCTACCTCGGTCACGACACGGACATGATGCCATATGGGTAATCACATATAGACTGACTAAAGTAGCTCACTTCATCCCTGTGAAGACAACACACACCACTCAGAAGCTTGCTAGGCTCTACCTCTCCCATATCGTTTGCCTACATGGAGTCCCAAAGAAAATAATCTCGGACAGAGGCACTCAATTGCCTCCGGTTTTGGTATCACTTACAACAAGCTCGAACTCAGCTGGCATTCAAGACCGCATACCATCCCAGCATGATGGGCAGACGGAGCGATTAAATCAAATTCTAGAAGATATGCTTTGAGCATGTGTCCTCACTTATGGGACCAGTTGGGAGGAGAGCTTACCATACGCAGAATTCATATAACAACAGCTATCATCCAGCCTGCAAATGGCACCATTTGAAGCTCAGATGGACGAAGGTGTCGACCCGCTAAATTGGTCGAAAACCGGAGACAGTCATATCTTCGGCCCAGACCTGCTCAAGGAGGCTGAGGATAAAGTCAAGGTAATTAAGGACCGACTCAAGATAGCCCAAAGTCGACAAAAGAGTTATAACGATCAGAAGCATCGTGGAGTACATTTTGAACCCGGTGAATTTGTGTACCTACGAGTATCACCCATGAGAGGCCTGCACCGATTCAAGATCAAAGGAAAACTAGCACCGAGATTCATCGGGCCTTTCTGCATAGTAGCACGAAGAGGCACGGTGGCCTACCAGCTAGACTTACCCTAAGAATTATCCGACATCCACGACGAATTCCACGTCTCCCAATTGAGGAAGTGCGTAAGCAACACAGAGAAACAAGTACCCCATGAAAACATTGACGTGCAACCAGATCTTACATATCGGGAGCATCCGATAAAAATCTTGGAAGAGTCAGAAAGGAGAACCCGACAGAAAACCACCAAGTTCTTCAAAGTTCAGTGGAGCAATCACACCGAAAGTGAAGCCACTTGGGAAAGAGAGGATTTCCTTCGAACAGAGCACCCACAATTATTTGAAAATCAACTGGAATCTCGGGTATGAGATTTTTCCTAAGGGGGTAGGTGCTATGACACTCCAAATTTTTTGTTGTTTTTGTTTTCAGCAAAAGACTTGCTTGGTTTGAAGGATGTCATTTAAACCCTTCTTAAAAACCTCTCTTCTGATTTTTCTTTTCAAAAGCATTTCTTGGATTTATTTTCTTCAAAAAAAAGAAAACCTTTTTGGTTTTGGGCTATTCTTTGGTTTTGATCCATCCTTGGTTTTACCATGCCTCTTGTGGTAAATTTCTCCCAAAACCCCTCCTTCCACTTTAGGGCAATCCAAACATTCTGTCCAAACACGTTAAATCCATTTTTGGACTTTATTCCAATTATTTCTTCTCCCAAAATATTTCTGTCTTTTCTTTTGAGCCGAAGTGATTTGCAAAGCAAGTACCCTAATGCTCTTGATTTTTGACCTCAAACCAACTCCCTTGGATAGTCCTTGGTACCCACAACCCAGAACCATCTTGATCCACTCTTCTTCTTTTCAAATATTTCAAATTTCACTCATTTGCAAGTTTGGACCAGATTTGCCAAATTTGGTGAAATTCATATCTACACTCCTCCAAAAATTCCACAAAAATTCAGGCAACCTCTAGTTGCAATGAGAGACCACTCCACCAAAAACCAGCTCAAGGAAAAATCCTACATACCAGAATCATTTTGTCGAGCACCTTGCATGCAATGCTTTTGTTCATTTTCGCTTAAGTTCGAGTTTCAAAGTTGATCTTCGCCAAGAATTCAGTCACATGTTCACAGCAGCACTTGGCACGCTGCTCACGGCCTAGCTTGCTTGTCCGAGCCTCACACGCGATGCTTGGCGCTGCCTGGCGCCGGTGGTGCCTCTGCCCGCCAAGCGCCGGCGTGTCTTCTTGGTGGCGAACCACCGTGAGCGGCCGACAAGGAGCGAACGGCGGCATAACGCCGCTCGGCGCCGCCAAACCCCTGGTGGCTCCGCGTGGCTACTTCTCGCCAACGCACTTCGCAACACTGCCGCCGGGCGCTGCACGCGCAGAGCGTGCTCTCGCCGCCGACGGGCCCGCGCCGCCTTTCCGTCGAATCCACCTGTGGCTCCTAATCCAAGCTTGTTAGCGCCAAAACGGAGCCAGTGGAACTCCACGCTGACGCCCCACTCCCTAAACCTCCCCGACCAAGCTCTGCGTCGCCGTAACCATCGCCAGAGAAGTCCATTCACGGCCACCACCTCGGATCGCCTATAAAAAGGAGCCCCGAGCTCGCTCTCGTGCACACACCGCTGCACTTCACCAAGACCCCGCTTAGCCACCGGAAGAGCCCCGGGAGTCTCCTTCCTCGACTCGACCGCCGCGACCGCCACGGATCCAGCTCGATTCGCTCCCATGCGTGCGCCTCTGCCTCCCATCTCTTGCCAGTAGCTCTCTAGTTCATCCCTCCTTCTGACCCGCGCTTCAATTCGAAGTTTGTAGCACACCACTAGAGTTCCCCACCATCGCCCGAGCCGCCGTCCGCCGGAGAAAGTGTCGCCGTCGACGTGGTGCTCCCCGACGCCCAAGTCCACCACCCACCGACGCGGAAGGACACGCTGATACTCTTGGTACACTCCGATCTCCTTGACTCGCCGTGGTTCGACGCCGACGACCACCGCAGCCTTCTTCGCGCCGGCGAGTCTTTCAAACCCGACATGTGGACCCCCATGTCAGCCTCTCTTCTTTTCCCGCGAACTGTTTTCCGCTGGCGCCTTCGGCAGAGTACGCTTTCCCTGTAGGCTTGCGATTTCTATTCGAACCGCTTTCTCGCTTTTCTCGCTTAAACCCTAGAACTTTTCTCATTTCATTACGTATGAGTCCTCGGACAGAAACCCTTATAGCTTTTTAATAAAAAGTGATTTTTGAGTGATTCTTTTTCTGACAGTCTTATAATTTTGTCTAGTTTTTTATGGGATTTATTTGGAAAATTTTTGGAACAACTTTTATGCATGCGTTGGTTTTCACGTTAGTATGCCTTTTCGCTATACCGTAGGTTCCGGAGGAGATGACGGAACCGCGAACTTTGCCGAGCTAGACCCCGACTACTCTGAACCAGGAAAGCATGTTTGAACTTTTGATATGATGAGTGTTCTGGCAGGTTTGCATTAAGTAGTTTCATGGCATGTTTGTGAGCATACCGATGAATGTTATTTTCATGCAATGTTGAGGCAAGTGAGTTCGATAATCCATACGTGTTGGATGTGAATGTGCATGGCCATGTGTTGGCATGAGGATGGGTAAGATGGCAGTGTTGTAGCATGCCAGTCTTATGCCTGTAGCGACCTGACCCAAAATCGGTCAAATCTCTGTGTCTGTACCATCCCAAGATCATGCTGGTACTCACAGTACATCGATAAAGTAATCAAAGTTCAATCACACCTGAATATCATTAAACGATTCTCATATAGAGTCTTTATTACAAGGAATAAATTCGCTCAAGGCCAACTCATGAGAAATAAACTACAAATGCTGCGAAGCGTCGAAGATAAGCGAGTCCATCCGACTCAAAGGGCAATCGCCAAGCGCCAAGCGTAGCCTCACTCCGATCGAATATATCTCGCAACATAATACGTTGCAGCCATGTAGGTCAGCTTTTGGAATAAGCTGGCAAGTCATGAAGGATAACAATAATAAAGTTACTAACACTATATGCATTTTTGGTGTGGAGCTCTAAGTTTCATCATTTTATGAAAAGCAAATTTTATCCTACTACAAAGGACTTACTTGCAAATTACTACAATTGTTGGTAGTTATTGAGATGGTTCCGCCAACCAATATCTCGCTCCCAATTATTAAGTCATAAAACCCTCAAATTAATTCATTAGATTTAGTGTTGAGATATCCGAATACTTCCAAGTTCCAGAGGCTCAAATGTCCGTGAATCGGGACACGGCTAATCGATTAGATCTTTAAACTCTGCAGAGGGTTGCGACTTTCCCGCAAGAATCATTCCTCCTTTAAAGTCTTCGCACTTCATGGTGTTTGAAGACGGACGAATGAAACAGGTCTTCCAAAGAGTTCTTCCGCCACCGCCGGTACCCATCCAATCCTACCGCTCGTCTACTTCTCGTAGTACCGCCCAGCCAGCGTCACTACTAGGGTCAACCCAGCCAGAGCCCATAATGGCTTGCGGCTGCACAGTAAGCTTCCGGTCATGGGGCATCCATCCTTCTCTTCGTGGCTGGGTGAAGCTTTCCGCAGGATGTCATGGCGCTTCTCCATGCATCCCGCCACCACTGGGTGCTCCAGGTGCCCACCAACCGCCCTCCACCCAAAGAGTGATTTTCCAAGTCCATCTTGATCATTGTAGTTCATGGGTGTCATCATCATTGACTCTCACATCTTGCTTATGAATTTCACTCATCCCAAATCCCGCTCACGAGCATAGCAAGGTAACTACTACGTCCCCGGTCATGGTAGCAAGGGATTGGTTCATCCTACCACATGATACTACTCAAGTTTAATGACTTCAAGATTTCACTACTGCATGCATGGTGGGGTGGTGACAACTACTAATGCACAAAAACATAGGTATAGAAATAACATGATCAAAACTTGCCTTGCTTGATGATCCTCGTAAGCTAAAGAGTCGAGTAGCAAGCTTAGACTCTAAACTCTACCGAGACAAACAATAGCACAATAAGCACAAAGCAATAGGATCACACAACATAACAAAAGTAACATAACTCAATAAAGCAATCAAAACCAAATCCAAAAAGAAAACTCAAAGAAACCAATTCAAAGTTTTTCCCTACTCCAAACAATAACAAAAATAGTTTTATATAACAAAAATTCCTTAATATAACCTAATCATGCTTTTAAGTTAACTTAATAGAAAAGGTTTCACTAAGCAACTAGGTGCAAAAAGAATTAATTAAAAGCTATTATAAAACTCATTTTAGGCCTAATCCAATTTCCATTAAGAAAATAATTTAAAACTTTTATTAATTATAAATAAAAGTTCATCTAATGGAGTGACAGAAACTAACCTAGAATAACTAATCACAAGTTAAAAATAAATTAATTTACTAATTAATTTAATAGGAAAACAGAACTAGTTAATTAATTAGGATTAATAGGATTCTGTCTAAAACTAATTATTTATTAATCCTAAAATACCCAAATTAATTTCTAGGGTTTTGCAATGTCAAAATAAAGTGGTGACAAAAAGAATCATGCAAAAATAATTTTTCTAACTAAAGTTATAGCAGATTTACTATTCTGACTAAAACAATATTAAAGCTTTTTTAATTATTTTTAACATAGCTAAATATATATTCTACAGAAACTACACAAAATTTGCAATCCAACAAAAAAAGAATCATCAAAAAATATTAAACAGAATAAAAGATATAAATTTTTGAAAACAGAAACTATTAGGCTAAAACAGAAAATCAAAATAAAAAAGAAAAAGGCCTAATGGGCCTATACTGTGCACTAGGCGTAACTTAGTCTAAACGGGCCTAGGTTTACTAAAAACGAACCGGTCCTAAAAAAATAAACCTAACTAAAAATAAGCCGAGTGGACCGGCCGGTTTTCTAACTAAAACCTAACCCTTCGGGGTTTCTAATCCTAGCCCTAGATCTAGGATCGGACGGGGGAGGGCGATGCCGGTGACTTACCGGACTCCGGCGACGGCGGCGGCGGCGGTGAGAGTGCGACGGGGCGTCCGGGCGTCGGCGAGCTCCGGCGACTCATCGGGGAGATGCGGGGGAGCACGGGGTGGTTCGTGGTGTTGGGGGGGGGGGGTGACTAGAGCGTCGTCGGGCGACTTTGGCGGCGGTGGCGAGCTCTGGACTCAGTGAGCTCTGGAGGAGAGAGAGAGGGGTCCGGCGAGGCTAGGGGGGGAATGGGGTGCGGAGGGGCTCGGCTTTATAGCCTGGGGGTCCGGCGAGCTTCGGAAGGGGATCGGGGTGGTCGGGGGATCCCGGATCCTTCAGGATCCGGTCGATCTCCGGCGAGCTCGATGGCGTGGGCGAGGGGGGAAGGAGACGGGGCGGGTCCCACGGGTCAGCGGGAGAGAGAGAGGGGCGAGGGGGTCAGGTGGCCGAGGCCTACGGGTTTCGGCGAGGGGGCGAGGGGGTGAGGCGATGGGCTGGCCTGTTGGGCCGGGCATACTGGGCTCGGGCGCTGGGCTGGGAGGGGGGAGGGCGCTGGCTGGGCTCTGGGTGGCTTGGCTGGCGCCTGAGGGGGTTTTTCTTTATTTTTTAAATAAAACAAAACAAAATAAAACACTATCTATAAATATTTTATATAGGTATATATATACCAAAATGATCAGGGGAATATTCCCTTTCATTTGAACATTTTTCCAAAGGCAAAATCCAAACTTTATAAAAATCCATTTTTTTTCAAATTCAAATAAAATTCAGATTTGAATTCTAAAACTTTTGGCATTGTTTCCTCTGATATTTTTGGAGTGTCATGTTTGCTCCTCTCATACTTTTGATCAAGTATTTATCAGGCTTAGTTTTTGAATTGTTTCCCACATGCCAAAGTTTGAAATTCAAATTCAAAACTCAAATTGCTCTGAAACTTCAAATGGCATTCAAATTCAAGCAGGATGCATAGGATGCTTAGCTATAATTGTAAAACATTCCAAATAGGAAATTTGGGATGTTACAATGCCATACTGTTTGACTTCAGTGTCAACCCGTATCAATTCGGTTCCCATCCATTTCCCTTCCCGTACTACCACATGTTTTCCGCAAGGGATATGGCTTAGTAAGTTGCAAACCGCTTTCCTGGTACACACCAAATGGAGAGGCCGTGATGATGGTTCCATGGCCCTGGATTAAAGCCAGCCATCCGGTCAGGGGGCATGGGTGTTTCCGGTTGGGACCGAGAGGGGGCACCCTTAGAGCGCTGAATATAAATTTGATCCCATGCTATTCGAGATTGTGATCTCCCGCCTCAAAAGTTTTTCTTGGACGATGTCTAGGGTGATTCCTGGCATTCGTGAGGTAGGATGGGTGTGTCTTGTTAGCTGTGTTTCTTCCGAATACCATAAACGGAACTAGTCCTTCAGACTACGGAACCGCTGGCTGTGGAAAATTTTAGTACAAACTCTACAGAGTCATAAATCCTCGAATCATCTTATCCATGTCCAAGCTCAGATATCGTGATCCCCGACAAGTGTCAGCTTTGGTGACAGATACTCCGATGAATCACATGAGTACTAAGTCCGCTTAAATGTTTATTTCGTGGATGGACTAACCCGCTTATATTCCTGTGTTGAATATTTCTTATGAGTGCTATTTCATGCGATGAAAGCCCTTTCGTGATGTCGCCGACGTCCGATCGTGGCATTGTTGTTATTTATTCTCATTATAAGCCCTTTCGTGATGTCGCCGACGTCCGATCGTGGCATTGTTGTTATTTATTTTCATTATAAGCCCTGTCGTGATGTCGCTCGACGTCCGATCGCTGCATTGTTGTTATTTATTTTCATTATAAGCCCTTTCGTGATGTCGCCGACGTCCGATGCTGCATGCATGTATTTTCATTTCAATATAAGCCCTTTATGAGGTGTCGCCGACGCCTTGGATTGTGGCATGTTTTGCTTATTTATTCACCCTTCGAGGCGCCGCTCGCATAATTCGATAGGTTTTGAGTTTATCTTCTTTGGGTTTTTGAGCGGACTACCACCGATTCCCTTCTCAATTATTTTGTTATACTGTTTTAATTGAGAAATGTTAAGATTAACCATGTCGCATTCATGCATTCATTTGGTATATCTTTTGTCCGAACTGTCTTGCGAGTACTTTCATAGTACTCACCTGGCTTGTTGATTTGGCCATATGCTGACGAAGGTGATCTCATGGATGAAGAGTTCGATAGCGAGTCCGACGCCTAGAGGAATCCCAGTCAGTCTCGTGCGACCCCTGGATTAGTCATTGTGATATATCCGCTTCTGCTACCCAAATAAATTCATCGAGCCTCACCTCGACGCCGATGGGCCGCCAAAGATGAGACTTATTAACCACCCGCTGTGTTATTCCACCAACCACTCATAGCTCGAGTCAAGAGCATTTCCACCCTCCCTTTGAGTCATATCCGCCGCTATGTATAATTATCGGCATGTTTGTAATAATTGGTTGGGCATCTTCCGTCCGACCCCCTGTAATATTGTAATGCTACTGGCTTATTGTATCAAAGTTTTGTCAACCGGTATGAAGGATTTTCCTCATATTGGACTTCATAGGTCGGTTGTTCAATAAATATTTTTATTGAAAAACCGGTCGTGACATTGATGTATTTTAATTAAGGTCAACTTCGGGTTTTCTACAACCGGACATTAACAAATTCCCATCTGCCTCATAACCGCGGGGACGGCTTTCGAAAGATAATACCCTGCAGGGGTGTCCCAACTTAGCCCATTATAAGCTCTCACGGTCAACGAAGGATATTCCTTCTACCAGGAAGACCCGATCAGTCTTGGAATCCCGGACTACAAGACATTTCAACAATGGTAAAACAAGACCAGCAAAGCCGCTCGATTGTGCCGACAAATCCCGATAGGAGTTGCACATATCTCATTCTCAGGGCACATCCGGATAAGTCAAGCTACGAGTAAAACCAGGCCTCGAGTTTCCCCGTGGTGGCCCCGCAGGTTGTTGGTTCGGCCAGCACTCAAAGGAGCACCGGCCGGGGGCTAAAATAAAGATGACCTTGGGCTCATGAAACCCAAGGGAAAAGGTGTAGGTGGTAGACAAATGGTAAAACCAAGGTTGGGCCTTGCTGGAGGAGTCTTATTCAAAGCGAACTGTCAAGGGGGTCCCATAAATCACCCAACCTTGTAAGGAATGCAAAATCAAGGAACATAACACTGGTATGACGGAAACTAGGGTGGCAAGAGTGGAACAAAACACCAGGCATACGACCGAGCCTTCCGCCCTTTACCAAGTATATAGATGCATTAATTAAATAAGAGATATTGTGATATCCCAAAATATCCATGTTCCAACATGGAACCAACTTCATCTTCACCTGCAACTAGCAACGCTATAAGAGGGGCTGAGCGAAAGCGGTAACATAGCCAAACAACGGTTTTCTAGGAAAGGATGGTTAGAGGTTTGACATGGCAATATGGGTGGCATGATATAGCAAGTGGTAGGTAACATAGCATAGGCATAGCAAAAGAGCGAGCATCTAGCAAGCAAAGATAGAAGTGATTTCGAGGGTATGGTCATCTTGCCTGAAATCCCGCAAGGAAGAAGAACGAGTCCATGAAGAAGACAAACGGACGTAGTCGAACGAATCCTCACAACTCCGGAACGAAACCGAAGCTAACGAGAGAAGCAACCCAGAAAAAAACAAACAACATAGTAAACAACCATGACATAAACACGACATGATGCACAATCAAGTATGATGCATGTCCGATTTAATGAGCATGGCATGGCAAAGTGCAATAAGCAATACTACAAGTTAAGTGGAGCACAATATGCAACGAACTGCATATTGACGAAACTTCACAACATTTATTTAGTTAACTCTTGTTTAGGCTACCCAACAATATTAAATGTTATTAAACATGGCAAGGGGGTGAATCATATGAAACTAACTATTTAGGCAAGATTAAATGAGGCTAGAAACAACAACAACAACAATTCCGGAAAAATCCTCATATGCATATTTCGAAATTGCTACTGTTCTGCCCTAAACACAATTTTAATGTTGTTAAACATGCAAAGCAAGTACACCATGTTAAACTAGGAATTTTTCTACCCCATTTACATATATAATTTATTTAAATATGATGCATGGTTAATTAGTTATTATATGCATGAACTCAAGGGGTTTTCTGCAAAACTGTAAATCCTGGAATAATTGCTAAAATCGCAGAAGGGAAAAAACACGCATCGGGCCGAAACTTGAACAGGGCCGAACAGGAGCAGGCGCTGGGGGGCAGCTCACCCATGGGCTTCGGCCCGGTTTGGTGGAGGAGGCAGGGCAGGACGGATCTGGCTTGGGCCGGCTTGAGCTGGCCTTGGAGGCCGAAGTGGAAGCAGGCGGGGCGCGGTCAAAGCGAGATGCGGCCGAGCGGGCGCCTCGTTCTAGAGGAAGTAGAGCAGCGGCTGCCGGTGGCGCTTGAGGGCTTGCTGCGGCGGGACTTGGCAGGAGCACGGCGGGATCCGGGCAAGGGCATCGGAGATGGCCAGATCCGGGCCAGTTCGGGTCGGGGAGGCGTCGAGGCGTCGGCGCACATCCTCTGTTCAAAAGACAGAGAGCTTCAGAGATGGGGACGAAAGGCAGAAAGAAAAAAAAGGGGAGACCGTGAGGGGGCCTGGCTGACCGGCGGCGAGATCCAGCAACTTGCGGCTCTGGCAGATCGATTCAGAGGCGCGGGAGGCAGCTTACGGCGCGGGGCGCTCGAGGCAGGGCCGGAACCTGCCGGCGGCGTCGCGGACGAGCGCAAGGCAGAGGAGGTAGGCAGGGCACCGCGTTCTAATGTTCGAAGCAGGGGAACGCGCGGACGCATGGATCTCCGGCGAGGTACTTGGCGTGGCGACGAGACTCGGGAACTGCTGGAATCAAACGCGGAGGAGCCGGGGAGGGCGGATCCAGGCGCGCACGGCAAGAACATGGCGATGGCGGCTTCCTCCTTGCGGCTCCTGCACAGACGTACCTGGGAGAGAGAGAGCATGAGAAGGAAAGACAATAGGAGAAGAAAGGGAAAGGAAGGAGAGGCGCGAGCGTGGCTGGCCTGTTGGTGGCTGCTAGCAGAACTGCTCGCCGGGGACGACGGCAGGCGAACTTGAGGAGAGGCGCCGGGCCCGGGGAAGGAGCATGGCGTGCGGGAGGAGCGGGAGAGGAGGAGCTCCTCTGGTTGGCCGGGTGGATCGAGGGGAGGCCTCGGGAGGTGGCTGGCTGCGGGATCGAGACAGATCCCGAGGTGCGAGACGACAAGGTGGAGTGTGGCGGCGGGGATTGGAGAGGGGAGGATCCCTAGAAAATAGGGTTTGGTCTGATTTAGAATGTAGGTGGTCTTTATATATATAGAAAGGAGAGAGTTTTGGATCATCCGATCCAGATCGGATGGCTCCGGGTCAAATGGGTGGCCTAATCAAATAACCGAAAATATTGAGGGAATGTTTGAGGTTGATCCGGATCCAACGGTGACGACTGCTCGGGTCAGGTTCGGGAAAGGTTGCAGAGGTGGTCAGTGGCTGTGCAGAGAGGCTCAAACGGCCGGACAACAAATGAACGGTTGGTCTCGAAAGGGACAACGAAGGCAAGGGGGGAACGTGGCAACTACGAACGGGTGCAAGCTTTATGAAACATGCAGATGCCATGCGCATGATGCTATGAGATTACATGCATGACATGAACAAAATGCAAAACAAAAGACAAAAACCAAACCACGGAGGAAATAATATATCGCATCTCCGGAAAAGGCAAGCGTTGGAGTTACGAATATGGAAAGTTGTATCCGGGGCATTACATCTTTGGCGTGCCATGTAGGGGGGCGCAGGCTGTGAAAATCTGGTTTGAAGGTTAGCACACCGACTTCATCATCACCATGGCCCCCAAGAGAAAGGGGATCACATCGATCGGCTTATCCGGGGCCGGCTTGTCCGTGCCAGCGCGAGCAAGCGGCCAGTTGCCCACGGATGGGGCCGGAGACGTGGCCCGCGAGCATCCACGACATTCTGGAGATCGGAGCCAGGCGAGCAGCGTCGTCCGAATCCGAGACGACGAGCCATGCGCTGCTGGGTCCGGGGGCGGGGCCGTGCTGCCCATGGGTGGCGCAGTAGCCTCTACGGCACCCCAACTGGCGCCCCGCGCCGCGCCTCTCCCAGGCCGCGCGCGATGAGCAACACCATGGAAAGAGCCCTGTGCGCCACTCACAGGACGAACCAGGCCGGCGTGTGCGCTCAAATGCCGGTGCAGGTGGCGTGCGACCGCGAGACCGCGACAGAGCCCCTTCTAACCCAGTTAGAAGTCGGAGCGCGTCACGGTCTACGCAGATCTCGCCGCCGCCTACGCCAGCAGAAGCGTTGGCGCCCGTGCAACTGCTCCTCGACTTCCCCCTACTGCGGAGAAGCTTGACAAGTGGAGAGCCACAATCTGAAGCCTTGTCATCTTCGCCAACAAAGACTACCCGCTCCCGTTGGGACCCTCGCACCGGCGTCCCGACGAGCGGTGCGCGCCGGCGTGTGGGGGAGACCAGAGACGCTGCTACCACGGTGCACTTCCCTGCTGCGATAACACCACCGCCCGTCGACCCGACGTCGCTGATAACATTTCCACAGCATCGTCCGACTCACGAACACGCCGCGACCAACGTCAAGTCCTTCGGAAACGGGCTCAGGAAGATGCCCGAACTACCATCGAACAACGTGTAGGACCTTGAAGTATGTCTAGAGGGGGGTGATTAGACTACTTGACCAATAAAAACTTAACCTTTTCCCAATTTTATAGTTTGGCAGATTTTAGCTATTTTTGGATAAGTCAAGCAATCATCACACAATTCATGCAAGCATGCAAAGAGTATATTGGCAGCGAAAATTAAAGCATGAAACTTGCAAGAAAATAAAGGGAAGGGTTTAGAGGATTCAAACGCAATTGGAGACACGGATGTTTTTCTCGTGGTTCCGATAGGTGGTGCTATCGTACTTCCACGTTGGTGGAGACTTCAACCCACGAAGGGTAACGGTTGCGCGAGTCCATGGAGGGCTCCACCCACGAAGGGTCCACGAAGTAGCAACCTTGTCTATCCCACCATGGCAGTCGCCCACGAAGGACTTGCCTCACTAGCGGTAGATCTTCACGAAGTAGGCGATCTCCTTGCCCTTACAAACTCCTTAGTTCAACTCCACAATCTTGTCGGAGGCTCCCAAGTGACACCTAGCCAATCTAGGAGACACCACTCTCCAAGAAGTAACAAATGGTGTGTTGATGATGAACTCCTTGCTCTTGTGCTTCAAATGATAGTCTCCCCAACACTCAACTCCCTCTCATAGGTTTTGGATCTGGTGGAAAGATGATTTGAGTGGAAAGCAACTTGGGAAAGGCTAGAGATCAAGATTCATATGGTAGGAATGGAATATCTTGGCCTCAACACATGAGTAGGTGGTTCTCTCTCAGAAATGGTTAGTTGGAAGTGTAGGTTCAGTCTGATGGCTCTCTCCACGAATGAAGAGGAGGTGGAGGGGTATATATAGCCTCCACACAAAATCCAACCGTTACACACAATTTACCAAAGTCGATGGGACCGAATCAACAAACTCGGTCAGACCGATTTAGTAAACCTAGTGACTGTTAGTGATTTCCGTTGGGACTGACATACATCTCGGTGAGACCGATATGGTTAGGGTTAGGGCATAACGTAATCTCGGTGAGACCGATTACACAAACTCGGTGAGAACGATTTTGGCAATTAGCTAACCAGAGAGTTGGTCAGGTAAACTCGGTTGGACCGATTTGCTCTTTTTGGTGAGACCGAAATGTTACAAAAAGGAAACAGAGAGTTTACATTGCAATCTCGGTGGGACCGATCTCTCACTTCGATTAGACCAAAAGGTTATGAAGGGAAACAGAGAGATTGCAACCCCATCTCGGTGAGACCGAGATCCCTATCGGTAAGACCGATTTGCTTAGGGTTTGCGGCAGTGGCTATGACTTTTGGAATCGGTGGCGCCGAATAGAAAGAATCGGTGTGACCGATTTTGGCTTTAGGTTTAGGTCATTTGTGGATGTGGGAAAGTAGTTGAGGGTTTTGGAGCATATCACTAAGCACATGAAGCAAAAGGCTCATTAAGCAACACCTCATCCCTTCTTGATAGTATTGGCTTTTCCTATAGACTCAATGTGATCTTGGATCACTAAAATGTAAAATGAAGAGTCTTGAGCTTTTGAGCTTGAGCCAATCCTTTGTCCTTAGTATTTTGAGGGATCCACTTTCATCATCCATGCCATGCCATTCATCGAGCTTTCCTGAAATAATAGTCTTGGAATAGCATTAGCTCAATGAGCTATATGTTGTTATGAATTACCAAAACCACCTAGGGATAGTTGCACTTTCAATCTCCCCCTTTTTGGTAATTGATGACAACATATATATCAAAGCTTCGACAAAAGATAATAAGATTTAAATAACATCGTCGCTTTGAGAAGTAGGTGATAAGCAAGAGCTCCCCCTAAATTTGTGCATAGATTTAGATTTGCTTTGGACTGCAAATGCACAATGAATTAGGCTCATGGGTTACTCTTCCATGTCACATACATCTTGGTGGAGCGCTCAAAATAATAAACAATGAATACATGCACTCATCACCAAGCAAAGTGAGTGATCACATAAGATAGATAGGATAATATCAAGCATGCATAAGTGTAGCTTATGATCAAACACATGATCATCAATGTCTCACACACATAGTATCTCAACCAAAAACAAACAAACTTTGAAAAACCACCAAATAAATCAAGAGAGAACAAAACAACACTCTCTCTCTCTCGAAGCCTATGATCTATACATTTTTCTCCCCCTTTGGCAACAAGTTACCAAAAAGTTCATAGAAAATGCATAGTACTAGATCGACTCTCAGGCTTGATCTTCAGGTGGTTGTGTAGAGATGGCTCCTTGGACGAAGACTTCAGTTGATGTAGATGGAGCTGGAGCTGATGAAGGTGCTGGAGCTGGTGGCACTGAGGCCATAGCTGGTGCAGACGAAGTTGCTCTTGTGTCAGAAACTAGCACAGTTGATGACCTCTGGGCTCTAGGCACTCTGGCAAACACATTTGTTGTTGTCTTGCCCTTCCTCTCCTGCATGTCCTCTTGTAGCTCCTCCACTGCAGTCTGAATCTCAGTTACTTTCACATCTAAGTTATAGAACTTTTGTTCTATGATTATCTCCAGATTCTCTTGATTTTGAGTTAGGGTGGCTAATCCCTTCTCAATCCTCAAGGTTGATGCTATTAAGTAACCAAGCTGCTCCTGCGTGTTCTTCAAGAGATACTCACATGCCTCCTCTTGAGTTGGCATCTTGGCAACCTTCTCCCTCTTTGCCTTCTCTTTCTTCTCCTGAGCTTGAACTGATTGTGGATCATCTTCATTCATGACAACCTCATTGTCCTCAAAGTCTGGATAAAGTGGAAAGTGTTCCTTATCCAACTGATATTTTCCTGTGCCCATCTTTGAGTTTATCAATTCTTGAATCTGAGGTGCATATCCACCGCTCCTCTTCTGATCTGCTGCAGTCCTCTTGATAGTTTCAATGATCAGGCTCATGACTTTAAACTTTTGTGGCACATCAAACACATGCAACATGTTGATGGCATGCCCTCTGATCATGTTATGGTCACCAGACTTGGGCAACAAAGTGTGCCCCAGAATCCAATTGATGGTTGGCAACCCTGACAGCAGATAGTGAACTGATCCAAACTTGTGAGTTGCTAATGCCTTGTTTGGAATTTCCTTGTACATGTGAGCCATTGAATTGTGATCCTTTTTTCTTATTTGCATAGATGTCTAGGTCATCCTCATTCTCCTCTGGGCATTTATCAGCTTTGCCCACTCCTCAACAGTTGACTGGTACCTTGTACCTTCAAACATCCAAACAATTCTCCCATCTGAGTAGAAATGTGCTGTGGAGTAAAACTGCATGATAAGCTCATCATTCCAATTTGTGAGCTTCTGCCCAACAAAATCTGCAACTCCACAGCTCACAAAGCTGTCCTGCACTCCAGGATAGTGCTCTTCATTCTCCTTGATGAAGTTCCAGTCGACCCATCTCATGTCACAGACAATGGGCTTCTTGTCCAACAGAATGGTCTCATAAAACTCCTGCTGTTTCTTTGTGTGGAACCTGTAGTCAACAGCAGTTCTTCTCCTTGAAGCATATGGATCTTCCAATCTCCATTTCCTCAGCCCCGAGTCTTTCCTGACTCTCATGTTCTCAGCCACAGGATGGGCATCATTGTGGTTTGGTATCTTGGGCTTAAGCTTCCTCAGAACTTGTCCTTCTTCATCTTCCTCATCAACCTCAGGCACTGGGGCCTTGTTCTTCTCAGCAGCTGGAATACTCCTAGTATTCCTCTTTAGTGCAGAATTGGCCTTGGGGGCAGCTTTGGGTGCTTCCTTGGGCTTAGATGTGGCAGCCCCTGATCTGATTGCGTCACCCATTAGCTTTGGTGCCTTTGGTGCTGGTGTAGCAGGCTCTTCCTCTTCCATCATGGAAGGCTTCCCAATAACTCTGGCCATGGTCATCTTGACCCTTTCCTTCCTCTTCTTGCTTTCAGCAACTGGCTCTTTGGGATCAGGATTTTCAGGCAGTTGAGTTGATGTTCTGGCCTTAGACATTGGTTGTCTTCCTGCAGTCCATTTGGTCTTCATGACCCTTTCCTTCTTGAGCACCTCTTTCTTTGAAGTTGCCTCATCTTCCTCAGCCCTGTAATCTTCATCCTCTGAATCTGAATTTTTTTCCTCCTTTGCCTAGTAGCAGCCTTAGGCAAATTGCTAGGAGTACTTCTGCTCCCTTCATCTGAAGTTGAGGGACTAGTGCCCTCACTCAAGTTTATCTGCTCTTCTGACCTGTTCTGGCTGTCACTTTGATCAGACATTCTTCAAAAGCTGACTGCTGACCCTGTGAAGAGTTTATAGATGAGATAGAAAATATGAGCATCACAAAATGCAGAGGTTTTTGCAAAAGAATGACTCAAAAGTTCAGTTTTAGTTTTCCACAGAAAGCATTTCGGATCCACCGATTTTCAAACTCGGTGATACCGAAGCAGTTTTGGAACCTAAACTGATGATCTCGGTTGGACCGAGTTTCAGTTCGGTGGCACCGAGACTGCTAGGGTTTCACATAATTCTCAAATCGGTTGAACCGATTAGTAAATCTCGGTCGACCGAGTCACTTGTGCAATGGCATATGCCAAATCGGTGAGACCGAGTTTTTCAACTCGGTGGGTCGAGATGGTTTCGTGAAACCTAAACCTAAAAATTGAATCACAACTATTCTATGAACTACTTTGTGCGGATAGATGAGTTGCAATCGTGGCAAGATTCAATGTGAAAACAATGTGCTAGGAATCGACATGGATAGCACAAAGATCAAGGCCATACCCTAACTTGGCGGTGGACTTGCTACGACGGCAACGGGGGGACGAAATCCTGATTGGGCGAAGACCAGCGACGAGGAGGCTGTGGCGGCGAGGAGACGATCCGGAGACCACGATGGCGAGCAATCGATCTTGCGCTGCGAAGGGTTTCAGTGAAATTTCCAAAATTTTGCCCGTGACTATATATAGCCCGACCCTGTCAGTGTGACCGAGTGGAACAACTCGGTGGCACCGAGATGCATAACTGCAAGCAGTTAAAGCAACTCGGTGTGACCGAAAAGTTCAAATCGGTTGCACCAAGATTGAAAACTCAGATCAACTTGATGATCTTGGTAGGACCGAAATGGAAGGATCGCTTAGACCGAGAATCACTAAGAGGTTTTGGAAGTTTAAGTCTATGACGAATCGGAGACTCCGAGTGCTCCTCACACATAGTGGTTCGAATCTGACTTGATCAAATTTTGTGATGTAGCATGAATAGAGTTTGAGACGAGAAAAGCATAGATAGATAAAGAAGGTTCTTATGCATTCTTGTCCATCCACTTGGCCAAAAAAAGAAAGAACCAATCAAACACAACAACAAGTGGATGTCCTTGAATGAGTAAAATATGCACCAACATGCTCACACAATAAGATGGCAATTGAAATATGTGGCAAAGCATGCACAACCAATTCTAGCATCTATCAAACAATTGGCGATGACTAGGTCATCTATATATGAGTATATTGACTTAGGAGTCAAATGAGAACATTTGATCATAGGTCATACTCATCGTTTAAGCTTAAGTGGGGTTACCACTTTTACATAATGCATTAATGTGTTCACATCATTAGAGTTGCTTTGACTCAATTCTTAGAGTTATGCTCCCCCTAGATGTGAGATTCCCCCTTAGAGGGTTGAACTAACCTTGGGTTTTGTCGATGATGACTTCATGTAGTTGTTGAAGATGTAGATGCTCAATGTTGATGTAGATCATATGGAGAAATCCTTTGGAGTGAGTTGCACTTTCAACTTGCCTACATGGGTTAGTCCCACAAGGAACAAACAAGAATATCCATAGACATAGAGTGATGCACACACAAGATGATGTCCATGAAAACATTAGGTTACCTTGTCCCTTGCCTTACCAACATGAGGGTTTGTGACTCCTTGAACTAGTGCAAGATGTGAAAGTTGATTGCACTTGTTCTTGCCAAAATGATATGAGTGAAGAATGTTGGCGGAGTCACCCTCAAGAACTCTCTAGTTCTTCTTCTTCGGGATCCACATCATCTTGATGGGAATCCTTGGAGTTGTAGTTGTACTTGATGAAGTAGAAATTGACGTAGTCTTGGGGACCCACTCGAACGAGGCTTTAGGTGCTTCTTCAAATGCATCAATCTCTTCTTGAAGCTTGTCCTTGCCTTTGTTCTTGTGGTCTTGTGGTGGAAGATCATCTTGAGCTTGTGTCCCCTTGAAGGAAGTAGGATCATACTTCTCTTGTTGAGGAACAAACTTTGTCTTGGGGTATTGATCTTCTTCCCACTCAACTCCATTGGCGTTGAAATTTCGTTCAAAACCAACACCTTGATTCTTCCGGTGCCTTCCTTGCTTGCGTACAATTTCCTCGAATTGCTTACTCCCGACAAGGCTCTTGTAAACACCTTTCTCTATAATTCCCTTCAATAAACTATTTTCTTTCTCAAGTGTAACTTGGCTAAGAGAATCATTAGTGGAATCAAGAGAACTACTAGAAGCAACAACATTGGATTTGACATTATTATTGTTACTACTAGAGGAAGTATCTTTCGTGTACTTGTTACTAGACTTGACTTGAGGCATGTAAGTAGATAATAGTAAACGCTTGGCAATGTAAGAAGAACTTTTCTTGCGGAGATCATCATTGATTGCCTTTAAGAACTCATGCTCTTGCTCAAGATTGAGCTTTTCAAAGCGTAACTTCTCATGAGCCCTTAAAAGTTCTCGATGATCTTCGAAGATAGTTTCATGAGCCAACTTAAGAGTGTTTAGTTCTTTAGTTAGAAGCTCAATTTTCTCCTTATCATTGTCATTCGTTTGATTAGCATGATTAATTGACGTTTCATCACAGTATTCATCACTAGAGTAGTCAACAAGTAAATCATCATCACCTAGCAAGTCATCTTCATCACTATTAAAATCAACATACTCGGGATGTGTTACCTTAGGACCTTTGGCCATGAAGCATCTTCCAATTCCTTCATTTGGTGAATCAAATATGTCGTAGGAGTTGGTTGACACAAGTGCTAGACCGGGAACACCTTCATCTTGAGTATATTCAGAGTCGGAGTGATAGCTTCTCTCGGAGTGATGGTCGGAGTCGGAGCCGGAAACCCATTCACCAACATGAGCTTGATGTCTTCGTTTTGTGTAGCTCCTTGATGACTTGTCCTTCCTTTCCGAATCCTTGCTTCTCCGTGAGGGTCTTCGTTCATAACGATCATCTCTACTCCTCCTCTCTCTCGGTGGTGATTCTTCTCTTTTGCTTCTTCTTTTTGGAGAATCTTCTCTTATTTTGTAGGGTGCCGTACACTCATTGGAGTAGTGTCCGGGTCTCGCACAATTGTAGCAATTGCGCTCTCGACTAGAAGATCTTTTGTCATTGTAATACCTTGACTTGGAGCTTCTTTCTTTGCTTCTACTTTTGTAGAACTTGTTGAAGTTCTTCACCATTAAGCTCAATTCTTCATTGAAGGTTGGTTTCTCACTTGATGATGTGGGGGCTTCACTTGAGGCTTTGTAAGCACCACTTGACTTGTTGTGAAGTTCCTCCTTGTCCTTGAGTGACATCTCATGAGCAACAATCCTTCCAATGACTTCCGTTGGCTTGAGATCTTTGTAGTTTTGCATCATTCGGATCAATGTTCACACGGTATCATACTTTCCATCCAATGCTCTTAGGATCTTCTTGATGATAAATTTGTCTGTCATCTCTTCACTCCCTAAGCCGGCAATCTCATTTGTGATAAGAGCAAGCCTAGAGTACATTTCAGCGACACCTTCACCATCCTTCATTTTGAACTTGTCAAGATGACTTTGGAGCACATCCAACTTGGATTCATTGATGGATTCGGTACCTTCGTGCATATCAATCAAAGTATCCCAAATTTCCTTTGCATTCTCAAGACGGCTGATTTTGTTGAATTCTTCGGGGCACAATCCGTTGAAGATGATGTCACATGCTTGAGCGTTGTATTGTAGCATCTTCAATTCTTCCGCATTAGCTTCACGGTTCGGTTCTCTCCCATCAAAGAATTCACCTTGCAAGACAATACAAATAATTGCCCAAACGGTGGGGTTATGTCCAAGAATATGCATTTTCATCTTATGCTTCCAACTAGCAAAATTAGTACCATTAAAGTAAGGACCTCTACGGTGATAATTTCCCTCGCTAGATGCCATACTCTCCTAGGTTGTGAAACCAAGGCTATGACCACCAAAAGCTATGGAAATCAAAGCAAATGGAGACCAAAGCTCTGATACCTCTTGTAGGACCTTGAAGTATGTCTAGAGGGGGGTGATTAGACTACTTGACCAATAAAAACTTATCCTTTTCCCAATTTTATAGTTTGGCAGATTTTAGCTATTTTTGGATAAGTCAAGCAATCATCACACAATTCATGCAAGCATGCAAAGAGTATATTGGCAGCGGAAATTAAAGCATGCAACTTGTAAGAAAGTAAAGGGAAGGGTTTAGAGGATTCAAACGCAATTGGAGACACGGATGTTTTTCTCGTGGTTCCGATAGGTGGTGCTATCGTACTTCCACGTTAGTGGAGACTTCAACCCACGAAGGGTAATGGTTGCGCGAGTCCACGGAGGGCTCCACCCACGAAGGGTCCACGAAGTAGCAACCTTGTCTATCCCACCATGGCCGTCGCCCACGAAGGACTTGCCTCACTAGCGGTAGATCTTCACGAAGTAGGCGATCTCCTTGCCCTTACAAACTCCTTGGTTCAACTCCACAATATTGTCGAAGGCTCCCAAGTGACACCTAGCCAATCTAGGAGACACCACTCTCCAAGAAGTAACAAATGGTGTGTTGATGATGAACTCCTTGCTCTTGTGCTTCAAATGATAGTCTCCCCAACACTCAACTCTCTCTCATAGGTTTGGATCTGGTGGAAAGATGATTTGAGTGGAAAGCAACTTGGGAAAGGCTAGAGATCAAGATTCATATGGTAGGAATGGAATATCTTGGCCTCAACACATGAGTAGGTGGTTCTCTCTCAGAAATGGTAAGTTGGAAGTGTAGGTTCAGTCTGATGGCTCTCTGCACGAATGAAGAGGAGGTGGAGGGGTATATATAGCCTCCACACAAAATCCAACCGTTACACACAATTTACCAAACTCGGTGGGACCGAATCAACAAACTCGGTCAGACCGATTTAGTAAACCTAGTGACTGTTAGTGATTTTCAGTGGGACTGACATGCATCTCGGTGAGACCGATATGGTTAGGGTTAGGGCATAACGTAATCTCGATGAGACCGATTACACAAACTCGATGAGACCGATTTTGGCAATTAGCTAACCAGAGAGTTGGTCAGGTAAACTCGGTGGGACCGATTTGCTCTTTTTGGTGAGACCGAGATGTTACAAAAAGGAAACAGAGAGTTTACATTGCAATCTCGGTGGGACCGATCGCTCACTTCAGTTAGACCGAAACGTTACGAAGGGAAACAGAGAGATTGCAACCCCATCTCGGTGAGACCGAGATCCCTATCGGTATGACCGATTTGCTTAGGGTTTGTGGTAGTGGCTATGACTTTTGGAATCGGTGGCGCCAGATAGAAAGAATCGGTGTGACCGATTTTGGCTTTAGGTTTAGGTCATTTGTGGATGTGGGAAAGTAGTTGAGGGTTTTGGAGCATATCACTAAGCACATGAAGCAAAAGGCTCATTAAGCAACACCTCATCCCTTCTTGATAGTATTGGCTTTTCCTATAGACTCAATGTGATCTTGGATCACTAAAATGTAAAATGAAGAGTCTTGAGCTTTTGAGCTTGAGCCAATCCTTTGTCCTTAGTATTTTGAGGGATCCACTTTCATCATCCAAGCCATGCCATTCATCAAGCTTTCCTGAAATAATAGTCTTGGAATAGCATTAGCTCAATGAGCTATATGTTGTTATGAATTACCAAAACCACCTATGGATAGTTGCACTTTCACAACGACGAGAGACGCGCCATCAGTAAGATCGGCGTGTGGGGCCTACTATGTACCACCCGGCGCTGGGGGGCCCCGGCGACCTGCCTTACGAGGTGGGTTGTCCAGCCTTTACCCGAGAGTTGTGGCAGTTCCAGTGGCCCTCCCACCGCACGTTCAAGCCCGACGTTGGTGAGAAGTACAACAGTAAGACCCACCCGTCGGAGTTCCTCAGCATCTACACCATCGCGATGCCGGCTGCTGGATCTCGAGACGACAAGGTGCTTGCCAATTACTTCCCGTAGGCACTCAAACCCAACGTCATTTCATGGTTGATGCACTTGCCAGCGGATTCCATTTCTTCTTGGTAGGATTTGTGTCATGAGTTTGTTGGCGCCTTCACTGGAGGCCACCAAGCTCATGGCCAGGCAAGCGATTTGTATATCATCTCCCAGAAAGAAGGTGAAAACATGCGCAAGTACATACAGAGGTTCAACCGGGTACAGTACAACATCCCATATGTTCATCCCGCCGCTGTTATCAGCGCATTCCATCAGAATGTGCGCAACCGCAAGATGCGTGAGTAGTTGGCGATGAAAAAGGTCAAAGATGTGGCCGAACTTTATGTTATGGCCGATAGATGCGCTCGAGCTGAAGAGGGGAGGAAGTACCCCGGCGAGGACGCCGGTGCGGAAACCGACTCCACAGACGAAGACACCGCCGCCCCGACAAAGAAGGGCCGGCGCCGCAACAGGAAGCGCAAGGGCAAGACTGTGCTTGCCGTTGAGGGATCCGGCGAGCTCGGCGCCGCGAAAAAGGCCAAGGATGACGACCCCGGCAAGGAGGTTGCCAGGTGTGCCGCTTGCTTGGCCCTGGCAGCCACCGGCAAGCCAGGAGGCTCCGACAAGCAGTACTGCAAGATCCACCGCACCAAAGGCCATGACCTCCAGAACTGCCGACAAGTTGAGCTGCTTGCAGAAAAGCAGAAGGTTGAGTATGAAAGGCGAGACAAGGAGAAGGGTTAGGAAGGCACTGAGGGATGCGGCAAGAAGCATGGCGGCCAAGGAGGTCACCGCGGCAAAGATAACCAACAAGAGAAGCCCGCTCGGGGCCGCGACAAGAAACAGGAGGATGATGATCACAATGAGGACGGCGAGTCCGGCGAGCACGAGTTCCAGAAGGCTACAGAGGTTATGTGCATCGATGGTGGTGCCTCGTTGCACACCTCACACCACCAGCTGAAGCAGTGGGCATGTGAGGTCACTGCGGTGTGATACGTCCATTTTGCATCATGCTTTTATATCGATATTTATTGCATTATGGGCTGTTATTACACGTTATGTCACAATACTTATGCCTATTCTCTCTTATTTTACAAGGTTTACACAAGGAGGGAGAATGCCGGCACCTGGAATTCTGGGCTGGAAAAGGAGCAAATATTAGAGACCTATTCTGCACAACTCCAAAAGTCCTGAAACTCCACGGAATACCCTACAATAGATAGTAAAAAATCCTCGCCAAAGATGAAGGCCAGGGGGCCCACACCCTGTCCACGAGGGTGGGGGCGCGCCCCCCCTCCTAGGGCGCGCCCCCTACCTCGTGGCCCCCCTGGTGGCCCTCCAATGCCCATCTTCTGCTATATGAGGTCTTTCGTCAAGAAAAAAATGAGAAGCAACCTTTCGGGACGAAACTCCGCCGCCACGAGGCGGAACCTTGGCGGAACCAATCTAGGGCTCCGGCAGAGCTGTTCTGCTGGGACACTTCCCTCGGGGGGAAATCATCGTCATCATCACCACCAACGCTCCTCTCAGTGGGAGAGGGAAATCTCCATCAACATCTTCACCAGCACCATCTCCTCTCAAAACCCTAGTTCATCTCTTGTATCCAATTATTGTCTACAAGTCCGGGATTGGTACTAGTAGGTTGCTAGTAGTGTTGATTACTCCTTGTAGTTGATGCTAGTTGGTTTATTTGGTGGAAGATCATATGTTCAGATCCTTTATGTATATTAATACCCCTCTGATTATGAACATGAATATGCTTTGTGAGTAGTTACGTTTGTTCCCGAGGACATGGGAGAAGTCTTGCTATTAGTAGTCATGTGAATTTGGTATTCGTTCGATATTTTGATGAGATGTATGTTGTCTAGCCTCTAGTGGTGTTATGTGAATGTCGACTACATAACACTTCACCATTATTTGGGCCTAGAGGAAGGCATTGGGAAGTAATAAGTAGATGATGGGTTGCTAGAGTGACAGAAGCTTAAACCCTTGTTTATGTGTTGCTTCGTAAGGGGCTAATTTGGATCCATATGTTTCATGCTATGGTTAGGTTTACCCTAATACTTTTGTTGTAGTTGCGGATGCTTGCAATAAAGGTTAATCATAAGTGGGATGCTTGTTCAAGTAAGAACAGCACCCAAGCACCGGTCCACCCACATACCAAATTATCAAAGTACCTAACGTGAATCATATGAACGTGATGAAAACTAGCTTGGCCATATTCCCATGTGTCCTCGGGAGTGCTTTTCCTATTATAAGAGTTTGTCCAGGCTTGTGCTTTGCTACAAAAGGATTGGGCCACGTTGCTTCACTTTATTTACTTTTGTTACCTATTGCTCGTTACAAATTATCCTATCACAAAACTATCTGTTACCACTTGTTTCAGTACTTGCAGAGAATACCTTGCTGAAAACCGCTTATCATTTCCTTCTGCTCCTCGTTGGGTTCGACACTCTTACTTATCTAAAGGACTACGATAGATCCCCTATACTTGTGGGTCATCAAGACTCTTTTCTGGCGCCGTTACCGGGGAGTGAAGCGCCTTTGGTAGGTGGAATTTGGTAAGGAAAAATTTATATAGTGTGCTGAAATTTATTGTCACTTGTTACTATGGAAAGTAATCCTCTGAGAGGCTTGTTCGGGGTATCTTCACCCCGTCCAGTAGAGCAAAGAGTTGCTCCTGAACCTACTGAACCTATTGAAAATGAAACTCCTTTTGAAGTCCTTCGGGTATGATGGAAAAACTGCTAGCTAATACTTTTACAGGAGATGGAACCAAGCATCCTGATGAACACTTAATATATGTGGATGAGGTTTGTGGATTATTTAAGCTTGCAGGTATACCCGATGATGTTGTTAAGAAGAAGGTCTTCCCTTTATCTTTGAAGGGAGATGCATTGACATGGTATAGGCTATGTGATGATACGAGATCATGGAACTACAAAAGATTGAAATAGGAATTTCATCAAAAATATTATCCTATGCATCTTGTTCATCGTGATCGCAATTATATATATAATTTTTGGCCTCGCGAAGGAGAAAGCATCGCTCAAGCTTGGGGGAGGCTTAAATCAATGTTATACTCATGCCCCAATCATGATCTCCCAAGAGAAATAATTATTCAAAGTTTTTATGCTCGGCTTTCTCATAATAATCAAACCATGCTCGATACTTCTTGTGATGACTCTTTTATGATGAAGACTATTGAATTCAGATGGAATTTATTGGATAGAATTAAACGCAACTCCGAAGATTGGGACCTCGACGAAGGTAAGGAGTCAGGTAGGACACCTAAGTTTGATTGCGTTAAATCTTTTATGGATACCGATATTTTTCGTAAGTTTAGCACTAAATATGGACTTGACTCTGAGATAGTAGCTTCTTTCTGTGAATCTTTTGCTACTTATGTTGATCTCCCCAAGGAGAAGTGGTTTAAATATCATCCTCCCATAGAAGTAAAAGTAGATGCACCTATTAAAGTTGAAGAAAAGACTATCACTTATAATGATCCTATTGTTCCTACCTCTTATGTTGAGAAACCACCTTTCCCTGTTAGAATAAAGGATCATGCTAAAGCTTCAACTGTGGTTCGTAAAAGCAATATTAGAACTTATACACCTCCTGAGCAAGTCAAAGTAGAACCTAATATTGCTACTGTTAAAGATCTCTTGTCTGATAATATTGATGGGCATGTTATTCAATTCTATGGTGAATCTGCTAGAATTGCTAAACCTGGCGCTAAAGATAAACATAGACCTGTGGTAGGCGTGCCTGTTATTTCTGTTAAAATAGGAGATCATTGTTATCATGGCTTATGTGATATGGGTGCTAGTGCTAGTGTTATACCCTATGATTTATATAAAGAAATTAAGCATGAAATTGCACCTGCTGAGTTAGAAGATATTGATATCACAATTAAACTTGCCAATAGAGATACCATATCGCCAGTGGGAATTGTTAGAGATGTTAAAGTCTTGTGTGGGAAAATCAAATATCCTGCTGATTTTCTTGTTCTTAGCTCCCCACGAGATAGCTTTTGTCCCATTATATTTGGTAGACCCTTCTTGAATACTGTTAATGCTAAGATAGACTGTGAAAAGAATGTTGTTACTATTGGCTTGGATGATATGGTTCATGAGTTTAATTTCTCTAAGTTAAGTAAACAACACAGTGAAGAAGAATTGCCTAGTAAGGATGAAATTATTGGTCTTGCTTCTATTGCCATACCTCCTAGTGATCCGCTAGAACATTATTTGCTAGACCATGAAAATGATATATTTATAAATGAAAGAAGGGAAATAGATGAATTATACTTTAAACAGGAACCTATTCTGAAACACAATTTGCCTGTTGAAATCCTAGGGGATCCTCCTCCACCCAAGGGTGATCCCGTGTTTGAGCTTAAACCGTTGCCTGATAATCTTAAATATGCTTATCTTGATGAAAAGAAAATATATCCTGTTATTATTAGTGCTAACCTTTCAGAGCATGAAGAAGAGAAATTATTGAAAACTCTGAAGAAGCACCGTGCTGCTATTGGATATACTCTTGATGATCTTAAGGGCATTAGTCCCACACTATGTCAGCATAAAATAAATTTGGAAGAAGATGCCAAACCGGTTCGTGATTATCAACGAAGGCTTAATCCTAAGATGAAAGAAGTGGTAAGAAAAGAAATACTAAAGCTTCTTGAGGCAGGTATAATTTATCCTGTTGCGGATAGTCAGTGGGTAAGTCCTGTTCATTGTGTCCCTAAGAAGGGAGTCATTACTGTTGTTCCTAATGATAAAGATGAATTGATCCCGCAAAGAATTATTACAGGTTATAGGATGGTAATTTATTTCCGCAAATTAAATAAAGCTACTAAGAAAGATCATTACCCCTTACCTTTTATTGATCAAATGCTAGAAAGATTATGCAAATATACACATTATTGCTTCCTAGATGGTTATTCGGTTTCTCTCAAATACGTGGTTTGCTAAAGATCAATCAAAGACTACTTTTACATGCCCTTTTGGTACTTTTGCTTATAGACGTATGCCCTTTGGTTTATGTAATGCACCTGCTACCTTTCAAAGATGCATGATGGCTATATTATCTGACTTTTGTGAAAAGATTTGTGAGGTCTTCATGGACGAATTTTCCGTCTATGGATCCTCTTTTGATGATTGCTTGAGCAATCTTGATCGAGTTTTGCAGAGATGTGAAGAAACTAATCTTGTCTTGAATTGGGAAAAGTGCCACTTTATGGTTAATGAAGGTATTATCTTGGGGCATAAAGTTTCTAAAAGAGGTATTGAAGTTGATAAAGCCAAGGTTGATGCTATTGAAAAGATGCCATGTCCCAAGGACATCAAAGGTATAAGAAGTTTCCTTAGTCATGCCGGATTTTATAGGAGGTTCATTAAGGACTTCTCAAAATTTCTCGATCCTCGACTAATTTATTACAAAAGATATACCATTTGTCTTTGATGATGATTGTGTAGAAGCATTTGAAATACTTAAGAAAGCATTGATCTCTGCACCTATTGTTCAGCCACCTGATTGGAATTTACCCTTTGAAATAATGTGTGATGCTAGTGATTATGCTGTAGGTGCTGTTCTAGGGCAATGAGTTGATAAGAAATTAAATGTTATCCATTATGCTAGTAAAACTTTAGACAATGCTCAAAGAAACTATGCTACTACTGAAAAGGAATTCTTAACAGTTGTATTTGCATGTGATAAGTTCAGACCTTATATTGTTGATTCTAAAGTAACTATTCACACTGATCATGCTGCTATTAAATACCTGATGGAAAAGAAAGATGCTAAACCTAGACTTATTAGATGGGTTCTCTTGCTACAAGAATTTGATTTGCATATTGTTGATAGAAAGGGAGCTGAGAACCCCGTTGCAGACAACTTGTCTAGGTTAGAAAATGTTCTTGATGACCCACTACCTATTGATGATAGCTTTCCTGATGAACAATTAAATGTCATAAGTACATCTCGTAGTACTCCACGGTATGCTGATTATGCTAATTACATCGTTGCTAAATTTATAGCACCTAGTTTCACATACCAGCAAAAGAAAAGGTTTTTATATGATTTGAGACATTACTTTTCGGATGACTCACATCTTTATAAAGAAGGAGTAGATGGTGTTATTAGATGTTGTGTACCTGAGCATGAACAGGAACAGATCCTACGCAAGTGTCACTCCGAAGCTTATGGAGGACACCACGCTGGAGATAGAACTGCACATAAGGTATTGCAATCCGGTTTTTATTGGCCTACTCTCTTCAAGGATGCCCGTAAGTTTGTCTTATCTTGTGATGAATGTCAAAGAATTGGTAATATTAGTAGACGTCAAGAAATTCCTATGAATTATTCGCTTGTTATTGAACCATTTGATGTTTGGGGCTTTGATTATATGGGACCTTTTCCTGCCTCTAATGGATATACACATATTTTAGTTGTTGTAGATTACGTTACTAAGTGGGTAGAAGCTATTCCAACTAGTAGTGCTGATCATAACACCTCTATTAAGATGCTTAAAGAAGTTATTTTTCCGAGGTTTGGAGTCCCTAGATATTTAATGACTGATGGTGGTTCACATTTTATTCATGGTGCTTTCCGTAAATGCTTGCTAAATATGATGTTAATCATAGAATTGCATCTCCATATCACCCGCAGTCTAGTGGTCAAGTAGAATTGAGTAATAGAGAACTCAAATTAATTTTGCAAAAGACTGTCTATAGGTCTAGAAAGAATTGGTCCAAGAAACTTGATGATGCATTATGGGCCTATAGAACTGCATATAAAAATCCTATGGGTATGTCTCCGTATAAAATGGTTTATGGAAAAGCATGTCACTTACCTCTCGAACTAGAACATAAGGCTTATTGGGCCATTAAAAAGCTCAACTATGATTTCAAACTTGCCGGTGAGAAGAGGTTATTTGATATTAGCTCACTTGATGAATGGGGAACCCAAGCTTATGAAAATGCCAAGTTGTTCAAAGAAAAGGTTAAAAGATGGCATGATAAAAGGATACAAAAGCGTGAGTTTAATGTAGGTGATTATGTATTGCTATAAAAATCTTGTTTAAGATTTTTTGTAGGAAAACTTCTCTCTAAATGGGAAGGACCTACCGTTACCGAGGAGGTCTATCGCTCCGGTGCCATAAAAATAAACAACTTCGAAGGCACAAATCCAAAGGTGGTAAATGGTCAAAGAATCAAACACTATATCTTAGGTAATCCTATAAATGTTGAAACCAATGTTATTGAAACCGTAACCACGGAGGAATACATAAGGGGCACTTTCCGGTACGTTTCAGACTCCGAAAAGGAATAGGTATGTGGTACGGTAAGTAAACCGACTCCAAAACAATTTTTAAGGCAACATTTCTCCGTTTTGGAATATTTAGAAAAATAAGTAGCAGTCCGGGAAGGACACAAGGGCTCCACGAGGGTGGAGGGCGCGCCCTACCCCCTGGGTGCGCCCCTACCTCGTGGGCACCTCGTGTGCCTTCCGGACTCTGTTTTTTTTGCACGATACGTATTTTGGTCGGTAAAAATTCATTATATATTTTCCCGAAGGTTTTGACTCCCGTATCACGCAAATCTCCTCTATTCTCATTTCGAGCTGTTTTCTGTCAGGGTTGTCAAGGCCAGGCATCATGTCGTCCCCCTCCTCCAACAATGACGACAAAGATGCTTGGCTAATGAAGATAGAGCTGAAGAGGGAAGAACCCATGGAGATCAACAAGGATGAAGAGATCAAGAAGGCCACGGGGGACCAAGCTCCGGCAGCAGAAGACACCCGTCAACTTGATCACAACTTTCTCACCCCAACTGAAATCGAAGCTTTCAAGATGATTGAGTTAGCTCGTATTCAAAACAAGTATCTCACAAGTGAAAATATTTTGTTGAAGGAGCATATCATTGCACTCAAGGGCATTATTCGCAAGTTGGAGGACCTCTTACGCTCGATGTGCGACTATCCAACACCATCACCTTCCTCACCAACAAAGGAGACATAATCACATGGGTATGGGCACTCCCCTTGGCAACTGCCAAGCTTGGGGGAGGTGCCCCGATATTGTATCACAACCACATCTCCTATCTTTACCGTTTTTCTTAGTTTGATCCTATTAGTAGTATCTTGATCTAGTAGAATAAAGTTTATGGCATGATCTAGTATTGAGTTTTGCTTTATGATCTCTCTATGTAATCGAGTCCGTAAGCTATATAATAAAGATTAGTGTTGAGTCAAGGGCTTGATTGTTTTGCCATGATCTTGAGTGAAATAAAAGAATAGAGAAAAAGAATAAAAAGAAACAAAAAGTTCATATTGATCTTATTGAAAGTGACGACTTCACATAGAAAGGGTATGATGATTGAAAGTTGTTGGGAGTTGGCAAACATAGCTTTGGTCATCGTTGCAATTAATAGGAAGTAATAAGGAAAGAGAGGTTTCACATATAGATATACTATTATTGACATCTTTTATGATTGTGAGCACTCATTAAAATATGACATGCTAAAGAGTTGATGTTGCACAAAAAAGACAACGTAATGAGTTATGTTTTCTTATATCTGAGATAAAGTATGTTGTCATGGATCTCCCAACATGTTGAGCTTGCCTTTCCCCCTCATGCTAGCCAAATTCTCAGCACCAAGTAGAGATACTACTTGTGCTTCCATAAACCCTTAAACCAGTTTTTCCATGAGAGTCCACCATATCTACCTATGGATTGAGTAAGATCCTTCGAATAAGTTGTCATCGGTGCAAAGCAATAAAAATTGCTCTCTAAATATGTATGATTGATTGGTGTGGGAGAAATAATCTTTATACGATCTTGTGATATGGAAGAAATAAAAGCGACAGACTACATAATAAAGATCATATCACAGGGGGCAATATAAAGTGATGTTCTTTCGCATTAAGATTTTGTGCATCCAACCATAAAAGGGCATGGTAACCTATGCTTCCCTCTGTGAAGGGCCTATCTTTTATTACTATCCTCTACCTTATGCAAGAGTGATGGTGATCTTCACCTTTCCTTTTTACATTTTATCCTTTGGCAAGCACAGTGTGTTGGAAAGATCCTGATTAATATATCTAATTGGATGTAGGAGGCATGAGTTCTTATTGTTGACATTACCCTTGAGGTAAAAGGTTGGGAGGCGAAACTATAAGCCCCTATCTTTCTCTGTGTCCGATTAAAACTCCGTAACCACAAGTATCGCGTGAGTGTTAGCAATTATGAAGGACTAAATGATAGTTGAGTATGTGGACTTGCTATTAAGCTCTGACATAGACTCTTTCTGATGTTATGATAAATTGGAATTGCTTCAGTGACTGAGATTATAGTTTGTTAGTTCTCAATAAAGTTTATGATTCGTACTCTGCATTGTGAATGGGTTATTACTTGAACGTAAGAAATCATATGACAATATCTATATATGTTGCTGTTATGAGAATAATCATGATGCCTTCATGTCCGTATTTTATTTTTATCGACGCCTCTACCTCTAAACATGGGGACATATTTATCGTTATTGGCTTTCGCTTGAGGACAAGCGAGGTCTAAGCTTGGGGGAGCTGATACGTCCATTTTGCATCATGCTTTTATATCGATATTTATTGCATTATGGGCTTTTATTACACGTTATGTCACAATACTTATGCCTATTCTCTCTTATTTTACAAGGTTTACATAAGGAGGGAGAATGCCGGCATCTGGAATTCTGGGCTGGAAAATGAGCAAATATTAGAGACCTATTCTGCACAACTCCAAAAGTCCTGAAACTCCACGGAATATCTTACAATAAATAATGAAAAATCCTCGCCAAAGATGAAGGCCAGGGGGCCCACACCCTGTCCACGAGGGTGGGGGGCGCGCCCCCTCCTAGGGCGCGCCCCCTACCTCATGGGCCCCCTGGTGGCCCTCCGATGCCCATCTTCTGCTATATGAGGTCTTTCGTTGAGAAAAAAATGAGAAGCAACCTTTCGGAACGAAACTCCGCCGCCACGAGGCGGAACCTTGGCGGAACCAATCTAGGGCTCCGGTAGAGCTGTTCTACCGGGGACACTTCCCTCCGGGAGGGGGAAATCATCGTCATCATCATCACCAACGCTCCTCTCAGCAGGAGAGGGCAGTCTCCATCAACATCTTCACCAGCACCATGTCCTCTCAAAACCCTAGTTCATCTCTTGTATCCAATTCTTGTCTACAAGTCCGGGATTGGTACTAGTAGGTTGCTAGTAGTGTTGATTACTCCTTGTAGTTGATGCTAGTTGGTTTATTTGGTGGAAGATCATATGTTCAAATCCTTTATTCATATTAATACCCCTCTGATTATGAACATGAATATGCTTTGTGAGTAGTTCGTTTGTTCGAGGACATGGGAGAAGTCTTGCTATTAGTAGTCATGTGAATTTGGTATTAGATTCGATATTTTGATGAGATGTATGTTGTCTAGCCTCTAGTGGTGTTATGTGAACGTCGACTACATAACACTTCACCATTATTTGGGCCTAGAGGAAGGCATTGGGAAGTAATAAGTAGATGATGGGTGGCTAGAGTGACAGAAGCTTAAACGCTAGTTTATGTGTTGCTTCGTAAGGGGCTGATTTGGATCCATATGTTTCATGCTATGGTTAGGTTTACCTTAATACTTTTGTTGTAGTTGCGGATGCTTGCAATAGAGGTTAATCATAAGTGGGATGCTTATTCAAGTAAGAACAGCACCCAAGCACCGGTCCACCCACATACCAAATTATCAAAGTACCGAACGCGAATTATATGAACGTGATGAAAACTAGCTTGACGATATTCCCATGTGTCCTCGGGAGCGCTTTTACTATTATAAGAGTTTGTCCAGGCTTGTCCTTTGCTACAAAAGGATTGGGCCATCTTGCTGCACTTTATTTACTTTTGTTACCTATTGCTCGTTACAAATTATCTTATCACAAAACTATCTGTTACCACTTGTTTCAGTACTTGCAGAGAATACCTTGCTGAAAACCGCTTATCATTTCCTTCTGCTCCTCGTTGGGTTCGATACTCTTACTTATCGAAAGGACTACGGTAGATCCCCTATACTTGTGGGTCATCACGGTGGAGCCATCGTTCGATGCCACAAGCCATCAAGTGGTCCCTTTTACCCATCGTTTTTGACACGAGGATCACCACGACCGCTGGCTGCGGTCGGGTGTTTGCCGTTGTTGGTTTCACCAACAATACGCAACCTTAAGGTGACCAAAGTGTTGGTTGATGGTGGGGCCGGTCTAAATTTGATCTTGCCCGCTGTGATCAAGAAGCTGCAGATTCCTAACGGAGACCTCGATGAGACGGGCACGTTTCAAGGGGTCAACCCGGGAAGGAGCCAGCCTAAAGGTAAAATCATGCTGCCGGTTACGTTTGGGGGCGAGCTAACCTATAGGACGGAGAAGATCGTCTTTGATGTCGCCGAGATCCCCTTGCCATACAATGGGATTCTTGTCCACCCAGCGCTGACCAAGTTCATGGTGGCGTCCCACTACGCCTACAACACGTTGAAGATGTCGGGGCCGCTGACTATCATCACCGTCCCCTCTGACAAGAAAGACGCGCTCATTTGCGCCGACCAACTCTAATGAGAGGCAGTTGCAGCAACTTCCGCCAGGGCACTTGCTCCTGCCGCTGAAGCTCCAGGGAGGAAGAAGGCCGGCAAGACTCCTTCCGGCAAGACCTCTGGCACCCACTCCGGCAAGCGCACCTCTTCGGAGTGTTGTGCTCCCGTTGAGGACGTGCCACAGAGCTCCACCGGCAAGAGCAAGAAGTCCAAGGCTGCACCACTAGAAACCAAGAAGGTGTCTGTCAAGGAGGACGACACGGGTGGGGCTTTCACTATAAGCTCCACCCTCGACAGCAAATAGGAAAGCACGCTCGTCACCTTCCTGCGGGCGAATGTCGGTGTATTTGCATGGCAAGCATCTGACATCCCCGACGTTCCCAGGGAGGTGATTGAGCACCATCTTGCTGTCTGTCCTCATGCGCGGCTTGTGAAGCAGAAGGTCAGGAAGCAAGCTTTGGAGCGACAAGAGTTCATCATTGAAGAGATCAGGAAGTTGGAGGCAGCAGGCCTGGTAAGAGGAGTACTCCACCCCACGTGGTTGGCCAATCCGGTGGTGGTGCGTAAGGCAAATAGGAAGTGCAGGCTATGTATTGACTACACGAACATCAATAAAGCCTGTCCAAAGGATCCTTTCCCTCTACCACGCATCGACCAGATTGAAGACTCCACTGCCGAGTGTGAACTGCTGTCATTCCTCGATGCCTATTCGGGGTACCACCAGATCTTCATGATGAAGGAAGACGAAGAGAAGACCGCGTTCATCACCCCATGTGGTACGTACTCTTTTGTACGAACGCCTTTCGGGTTGAAGAGCGCTGGTTCGACTTTTGCCCGAGCAGTCCAGATTGGTTTTGAGCCCCAGCTGCATAGAAATATGGAAGCTTATATGGATGACATAGTGGTCAAAACCAAGGACAGGGCCACACTCGTGTAAGATTTAGAAGAAACATTCGCGAACCTGCGCAACATCAACCTCAAGCTCAACCCCGAGAAGTGTGTGTTCGGTGTCCCCTCCGGCAAACTTCTCGGGTTCTTTGTGTCCCAACACAGAATCGAAGCAAATCCCGACAAGATCAAAGCAATCGAGCATATTGAGGCGCCGAAATGGGTCAAAGACGTCCGAAGGTTCGCCGGCTGCGTTGCTGCCCTGAGTAGGTTCATCTCCAAATCTGCTGAGCGCGCCCTCCCCTTTGTCAAAGTTTTGAAAAAGGCGGGTCCAGTAAAATGGACCCCGGAGGCAGAGGCAGCACTGCAAGATTTGAAGAGGTACCTCTCCTCCACGCCAATACTAGTCGTGCCTAAACCACGGGAGCCGTTGCTGGTGTACTTAGCAACAACGAATGAAGTGGTCAGTGCTGCACTAGTGGCGCAGAGGGAACTTGAGGGAGAAGCAGCAGTTGCAGCAGAACCATCGGATGGCGAGCCGGGGTCTTCCCCGGCAGAGCCTGATGACGGCGAATCAGAACCCCCGGCAAGGCTCGGACCCGCCGAAGCAGAACCTGAGAGGATGGGCAAAGTGGGATAGAAGAAGAAGATGGTGCAGCACCCAGTGTATTTTTTCAGTTCCCTCTTGCAGGGGGCTAGGTCAAGATATTATGGAATGCAGAAGTTGCTTTTCGGCCTTCTCATGGCCTCAAGAAAGCTGCGCCACTATTTCCAAGCACACGAGATCACCATCATCACTCGCCTCCCTTTGCAACGGATTTCGCACAACCCAGATGCGACAGGGAGGATTGTGGAGTGGGAACTGGAGCTGTCAAGCTTTGGCCTCGGGTTTGAAAGTGCCTCAACGATCAAGAGCCGACCTTTCGCAGAGTTCATAGCAGAGTGGACCGCAATGCCTGACGAGGAGATCCAAGAGACCACCCTTCCCGGCAAGGAGACGAACAGTGAGTGGATTATGTACTTTGATGGAGCTTTCTCACTCCAAGGTGCTGGTACTGGTGTCGGTGTCAAAACCGCCGGATCTCGGGTAGGGGGTCCCGAACTGTGCGGCTAAGGTCGATGGTAACAGGAGATAGGGGACACAATGTTTACCCAGGTTCGGGCCCTCTCTATGGAGGTAATACCCTACTTCCTACTTGATTGATCTTGATGAATATGAGTATTACAAGAGTTGATCTACCACGAGATCGTAATGGCTAAACCCTAAAAGCTTAGCCTGTATGACTATTGTAATGAGTATCTCCCTCCTCCGGACTAAGTCCTCCGGCTTATATATACACTGGGAGGATCTAGGGTTATACAAGGTTGGTTACAAAGAAAGGAATCTACATGTTTGGTCGCCAAGCTTGCCTTCCACGCCAAGGAGAGTCCCATCCGGACACGGGTGCAGTCTTCGGTCTCCGTATCTTCACAGCCCATCAGTCCGGCCCATGGCTAACAGGCCGGACGCCCGAGGACCCCTTAGTCCAGGACTCCCTCAGTAGCCCCCGAACCACGCTTCAATGACGAGTTGTTCGACGCGCAGATTGTCTTCGGCATTGCAAGGCAGGTTCCTCCTCTGATGATTTCCAAGTAATGCATTCGGCCTTTAATTCAATGTCGCACCCCTCGGCTTCTGTTCATCGATGACTTCAGCTTCCACGTGTCGAATGAATGCGGAAGGTCAGGGTATTTTTTGCAAATAACACCCCGGCCATGCAAGAAAGAGCGTCTATTTAAAGAGATTGGATCTCAGATCCATTCGGCACCACGTGGAGAAAATCCTCAGAGATTGCTAGGAAAGACCATTCCAACATGGCTAGCATTCCCAGCTCCTCCTCCCATTCCGACCAAGAGAAAGGCGAGTAGGAGAGGTGCTCTATGTCCCACAGTCAATTGGCGAAGTTGCAAACGCAGGGATTTCTCCCCCCTGCAGATCTGGTCCCTGTTCGAGCAGGGTTTGCCTCCTTTAATGGCGAGACCCAGGCGGAGGACTTCCCCAATCCATCCAGGGGGAGCGAGTGTGTTTCGTCCCTTATCTGCTAAGAGGCGTCGGATTTCCAATTCATCCATTCCTCCGATGGCTTCTGGAATATTTGTTGGGGATCGTTGCAGAAATTAAAAAAATTCTACGCATCACCAAGATCAATCTATGGAGAGACTAGCAACAGGAGAGAGGGGAGTGCATCTTCATACCCTTGAAGATCGCGATGCGGAAGCGTTAAAAGAACGCGGATGAAGTAGTCGTACTGTAGAGATTTAGATCGCGGTTGATTCCGATCTAAGCACCGAACAACGGCGCCTCCGCGTTCAACACACGTACAGCCCGGGGACGTCTTCTCCTTCTTGATTTAGCAAGTGGAGAGGAGAAGTTGAGGGAGAGCTCCGGCAGCACGACGGCGTGGTGGTGGAGCTTGCAGTTCTCTGGCAGGGCTTCGCCAAGCACTACGGAGGAGGAGGAGGTGTTGGGGAGGGAGAGGGCTGTGCCAGGGGAAGGGGTGCGGCTCCCATGCGCCTCCCCACTATATATAGGGGTGGAGGGGGCTGGTTTCTTGCCCTCCAAGTCCATTGGGGCGTTGGCAAAGGTGGGGGAAAAGAAATCCCATCATTTCCCTTCCCCACCGATTGTTATCCCCCTTTTTTAGGGATCTTGATCTTATCCCTTTGGGATATGATCTTATTCCTTCTAAGGGGGGATCTTGGTGCGCCTTGACCAGGGGTGTGGGGCCTTGCCCCCACTACCCACGTTCATGTGGGTCCCCCCATGCAGGTGGGCCCCACTCCGGAACCTTCTAGAACCTTCCCGGTATAATACCGAAAAATCCCGAACATTTTCCAGTGGCCAAAATAGGACTTCCCATATATAAATCTTTACCTCCGGACCATTCCGGAACTCCTCGTGACGTCTGGGATCTCATCCGGGACTCTGAACAACATTCGTTAACTGCACACTAATTCCCATAACAACTCTAGCGTCACCGAACCTTAAGTGTGTAGACCCCACGGGTTCGGGAATCATGCAGACATGACCGAGATAACTCTCTGGCCAATAACCAACAGCGGGATCTGGATACCCATGTTGGCTCCCACATGTTCCACGATGATCTCATTGGATAAACCACGATGTCGGGGATTCAATCAATCCTGTATACAATTCCCTTTGTTAATCGGTACGTTTCTTGCCCGAGATTCGATCGTCGGTATCCCAATACGTCGTTCAATCTCGTTACCAGCTAGTCACTTTTACTCGTTCTGTAACACATCATCCCGTGATCAACTCTTTGGTCACATTGAGCTCATTATGATGATGTCCTACCGAGTGGGCCCAGAGATACCCCTCTGTCACACGGAGTGACAAATCCCAGTCTCGATTCGTGCCAACCCAACCGACACTTTCGGAGATACCCGTAGTGTGCCTTTATAGCCACCCAGTTATGTTGTGACGTTTGGCACACCCAAAGCATTCCTACGGTATCCGGGAGTTGCACAATCTCATGGTCTAAGGAAATGATACTTGACATTAGAAAAGCTTTAGCAGACGAACTATACGATCTTGTGCTATGCTTAGGATTGGGTCTTGTCCATCACATCATTCTCCTAATGATGTGATCCCGTTATCAATGACATCCAATGTCCATGGTCAGGAAACCATGACCATGTATTGATCAACGAGCTAGTCAACTATAGGCTCACTAGGTACATGTTGTGGTCTATGTATTCACACATGTATTACGGTTTCCAGTTAATACAATTATAGCATGAACAACAGACAATTATCATGAACAAGGAAATATAATAATAACCATTTTATTATTGCCTCTAGGGCATATTTCCAATAGTCTCCCACTTGCACTAGAGTCAATAATCTAGTTCACATCACTATGTGATTGTAATGAATCCAACACCCATGGGGTTTGATCATATCTTGCTTGTGAGAGAGGTTATTAGTCAACGAGTGTGAACCTTTCAGATCCGTGTGTGCTTTACAAATCTCTATGTCATCTTGTAGATGCAGCTACCACACACTATTTGGAGCTATTCCAAATAACTGCTCTTCTATATGAATCCGTTTTACTACTCAGAGTCATCCAGATTAGTGTCCAAGTTTGCATCGGCGTAACCATTTAAGACGAACTCTTTTACCACCTCCATAATTGAGAAAATTCCTTAGTCCACTAGTTACTAAGGATAAATTTGACCGCTGTCATGTGATCCATTCCTGGATCACTCTTGTACCCCTTGATTGACTCATGGCAAGGCACACTTCAGGTGCGGTACACAACATAGCATACTGTAGAGCCTATGTCTAAAGCATAGGGGACGGCCTTCGTCCTTTCTCTCTCTTCTGCCGTGGTCAGGTCTTGAGTCTTACACAATACTCACACCTTATAACACAGCTAAGAACTCCTTCTTTGCTGATCTTATTTGAACTCCTTCAAAATCTTGTCACGGTATGTATTCATTTGAAAGTACTATTAAGCGTTTTTTGATCTATCCTTATAGATCTTGATGCTCATTGTTCAAGTAGCTTAATCTAGGTTTTCCATTGAAAAACACTTTTCAAATAACCCTATATGCTTTCCAGAAATTTTACATCATTTCTGATCAACAATATGTCAACAACATATACTCATCAGAAATTCTATAGTGCTCCCACTCACTTCTTTGGAAATACAAGTTTCTCATAAACTTTGTATAAACCCAAAATCTTTGATCATCTCATCAAAGCGTATATTCCAACTCCAAGATGCTTACTCCAGTCCTTAGAAGGATTGCTGGAACTTTGCATACTTGTTAGCATCTTTTAGGATTGACAAAAACCTTCTGGTTGTATCACATACAACCTTTCCTCAAGAAAATTGTCGAGGAAACAATGTTTTGACATCCTATCTGCAAGATTTCATAAATAATGCAGTAACTGCTAATACAATTCCAACAGACTCTTAGCATCGCCGCGAGTGAGAAAGTCTCATCGTAGTCAACTCCTTGAACTTGTCGGAAAACATCTTAGCGACAAGTCGAGCTTTCTTAATGGTGACACTTACCATCATTGTCCGTCTTCCTTTTAAAATCCATCTGTACCCAACAGCCTTACGACCATCTAGTAGTTCTTCCAAAGTCTATACTTTGTTTTCATACATGGACCCTCTCAGATTTTCTGGCCTCGAGCCATTCGTCGGAATCCGGGCCCACCATCGCTTCTCCATAGCTCGTAGGTTCATTGTTGTCTAGCAACATGACCTCCAAGACAGGATTACGTACCACTCTGAAATAGTACGCATCCTTGTCGACCTACGAGGTTTGGTAGTGACTTGATCCGAAGTTTCATGATCACTATCATCAGCTTCCACTTCAATTGGTGTAGGCGCTACAGGAACAACTTCATGTGCCTTGCTACACACTGGTTGAAGTGACAGTTCAATAACCTCATCAAGTCTCCATCATCCTCCCACCCAATTCTTTCGAGAGAAACTTTTCCTCGAGAAAGGACCCGTTTCTAGAAACAATCACTTTTGCTTCCGGATCCGAAATAGGAGGTATACCCAACTGTTTTGGGTGTCCTATGAAGATGCATTTATCCGCTTTGGGTTCGAGCTTATCAGGCTAAACCATTTTCACATAAGCGTCGCAGCCCCAAACTTTTAAGCAATGACAACTTAGGTTTCTCTAAACCATAGTTCATACGGTGTCATCTCAACGGAATTACGTGGTGCCATATTTAAAGTGAATGCGGTTGTCTCTAATGCCTAACCCATAAACGATAGTGGTAATTCGATAAGAGACATCATGGTTTGCACCACATCCAATAGGGTGCAGCTATGATGTTCGGACACACCATCACACTATGGTGTTCCAGGCGGCATTATTTGTGAAACAATTTGCACAATGTCTTAGTTGTGTACCAAACACGTAACTCAGATATTCATCTCTATGATCATATCATAGACATTTTATCCTCTTATCACGACGATCTTCAACTTCACTCTGAAATTACTTGAACCTTTCAATTATTCAGACTTGTGTTTCATCAAGTAAATATACTTAGAATCTACTCAAATCATCTGTGAAGTAAGAGCATAACGATATTCACTGTGTGCCTCAACACTCATTGGATTGCACACATCAAGTGTATTACTTCCAACAAGTTGCTCTCTTGTTTCATCTCATTGAAAACGAGGTCTTTCAGTCATCTTGCCCATGTGGTATGATTTGCATGTCTCAAGTGATTCAAAATCAAGTGAGTCCAAACGATCCATCTGCATGGAGTTTCTTCATGCGTATAAACCAATAGACATGGTTCGCATGCCTCAAACTTTTCAAAAAACGAGTGAGTCCAAAGATCCATCAACATGGAGCTACTTCATGCGTTTTATACCAATATGACTCAAATGGCAGTGCCACAAGTATGTGGTACTATCATTACTATCTTATATCTTTTGGCATGAACATGTGTATCACTACGATCGAGATTCAATGAACCATTCATTTTAGGTGCAAGACCATTGAAGGTATTATTCAAATAAACAGAGTAACCATTATTCTCCTTAAATGAATAACAATATTGCGATAAACATAATCCAATCATGTTTATACTCAACGCAAACACCAAATAACAATTATTTAGGTTTAACACCAATCTCGATGGTAGAGGGAGCATGCGATGCTTGATCACATCAACCTTGGAAACACTTCCAACACATATCGTCATCTCACCTTTAGCTATCTCCGTTTATTCCGCAGCTTTTATTTCGAGTTACTAACACTTAGCAACCAAACCGGTATCTAATACCCTGGTGCTACTAGGAGTACTAGTAAAGTACACATTAATGTATATCCAATATACTTTTGTCGACCTTGCCAGCCTCCTCATCTACCAACACTACAAAAAAAAATACAATTCCTTGATGATATGTGTTTGTCACAGTAGGTCGTGTTTTTTGTCATGCATGTACATCCATGACAATTTTATGACAGAATCAATATAGTCATACCTGTGCTGTCGTAGAAGTGTTCCATGACATTACCAAAATTATCATCATGGAAGTGTCCACTTCCATGGCGATAAATCGCACGTCACATAAGTGCTTTTTTCAAGGGTGACCGACACGTGGCATCCACCGTAACGGAACGCCTTAAGCTATCGGGTCCGGTTTTGGATCTGATAACCCGTTAACAGCCCGGACCAATGGGGATTTTCCACGTGTAAAATCATCATTGGCTGGAGGAAACACGCGTCGGCTCACCGTTGGGACAGATGTCATCCACTCATTGGACAGAAGGCACCTATGATACGTCGACATGTGGCACGGCCCAACAGAGGCCCATTCCTGTGAAAAGGCCGGCCCATTTGACTTGGTCAAAAGGTGGCGGGCCGGCCCATGTAAAGCCTGTTAACGGCATGTTCGCATATAGCCCATTTACAGCCCGCTAACCCAAGGCCCGTTACGCCCTATCCGAATTAGGCCCAGTAGCGTCATCTTGGCCACCCAATATGATTCCAGCCCGTTTTCACTTCTGGCCCATGTATGGCCCATGACGTCTTTCGGCCCATATGAGGCCCTATGTAACTCTTGGCCTATTAACGGCTCGTGGTGCAACTGGCTCGTAATGAACAGTGTATTACTTTACACCCATTAACGGCCCTTGGTGAAACTGGCCCATAATGAATAGTGTATCACTTTATACCCATTAAGGGCCCGTTATTCCGTTGGGCCGTTTCCAGCCCATGTTATCTTTCGGCCTTCTCAGAGCCCATTTATTCTTGGGCTCATTTCCAGCATTCGTTTACTTACGGCCCGTTACTGTCATTTTCTGCTTATGGGCCAAATTCAGCCCGTGGTTATAGTCGGCCCGTTTGCGGTCCGTTAACACGTAGGGCCGTTTTCATAGTGTCATGAAATACGTCCTATTAACGATGGCCCGTTATGGTCGGCCCATGAACGGACGATTCCAACTCTAGCCCATTTACGGCCATAATGCGGCCTGTTATTGGCCCATGTTTGGCCAATCGATCATACTGCCGTATAAGACCCATTGATGATACGGCCCGTAGAAGGCCCATTGTTTCGCGCCCGTAAAAGGCCCATTGTTTCTCGGCCCATGGAAGGCCCATCGTTTATACTGCCCGTAGAAGGCCCACTATTTCTGACCCGTGAGTGCGGTGTCACTACGATAAATATTAGCCCATGGTTATTGTGGCCTAGTTTTAAAAATAGGTTGTTGCAACCACTAGCAAACCGTGAGAAAAGAACTGCACCGACTACAAGCAAACAAATAAATAAGACAACAAGGAAATAAATATGCAAGCAACTTACACTAGGCTATCACGGCTATTACATATATACATCCTTTGGGCATCAAAGTTCGCCACCGTGCAAATATAGGGAACACAAGAGCATATAAGCGCCAAGAAAAAACAAGTCCGAACTGAAACCACTTGAAGAGCTCAAGAAACAATATCCTGGTACCCATAATGCTGGCAAGATGCTTAGCAAGCTTATTAACTTTCTCTTGTTTGGCGCTTAAGTCCTCCAACGCTTTCTTTGTTGCACGGAAAGTATGCATCTGAATTCTGCAGGACTTCCTCGGTCCTTGACTTCCTATCGCATAACATCTCGATCGATGTCTTTCAACTTGAAGTTGAGACTCAAGAAGCGAATTGATTCAGCAACGAGTTCAAGAGCTGGTGCCAGCGGTGGTAACCGATGCTCGAACACTACATCAAGACAGGACTTTGGGGTTGTCTTAGTGTCCTCAATATAGTTTTTATCAGCTTTCTTGGAGACCAACAGGGATGTCTCACTATCTTGAACCTTATCTGCATTACTTCCTTTACCATTGCATAACAGGGTACTCTTCTCCAATATTTTGTCCGCGTTCTAAAAGGGAAACAAACAAACACATCTCAGGTTTACAATGTAGTATATGAAACTCATTTTGGTAAACCAGTTCAGTAGTAAGGTGGACATGATAACATCATGAAACAAACATATATCTATGTAGTATGGTCACTGTATGGTCTATATCATTCTAGTTTATGTTGCCAAATCAAGATAGATACAGTTCGAATCATATCTATTTAAGACAAAGCAGCATAGACAGAATATAAGTGTGGGAAACTACACAGCAATAACAACACTTGTAATGTGCATGGCATGAGAACATAATTGTTTATTCAATTGAAACAGAAATCAACATAGAGCAAGTTACAACAGCAAACAACCAAACACGTTGAAGAAACAGGTTTAAAACATACCTGTTGCGCCATTGGAGTTTCAATTGCATCCTTCAAATTTGAAATTGGTTGGTATCGATAAATCTGATGATGCAAGAGCAAACTAGTATGAACCATAGCTATGGAACCTGACACGAGAACAATTCTTCTTACGCTTTAAGCGTTGACTTGGGTTGGAGTGGTGGTCCTCGTGATTTGGGCACTGCAGTTGCCTTACTAACTGCTCGTGTTTGGGTGCTCTGTGGTGGAGACGGTGTTGTGTCAACGGGAACTGGGTGTCTATCTGCTGGGGTTGGGGTTAGAAGGGGTGTAGCTGGTTCTCTGTCCAATTGGGTAGGGGTACAATCTGCATGAGTGTGGGTTATGTGTGGTGGGGCTGATTCTTGGGCAAGTACAACTGTGGTTCTATCTGCATCGACAGGTAGCACGATCTTTTCTGAAGACCGTGTTTTTACTCCCACAGATACTGCCATCACTCCCTCCAATTGAAATGGCTGATAAACAAGAAAAGTAATTGAATGTACAGACATTGTAAGATAGACATGTGCAATGGATAGTAGGGAAGAAAACAGGGCATGAAATAATTCACATTTATGTTGTCTAAGCAAATGAATAGCAGGACATAATTTCACATATATGATGGCTAATTAAACAGGATAGCATGACACAATTTCACATGTATGATGGCTAACTAAACAGGATAGAATGACATACTTCAAAATATGATGACTATGTAAATAGGATGACATGATATAACTATACGATGTGTCTATTAAAGTGGTTGGCATGCCATAAATCACAAACATGCCGTCGATGGAAACATGATGGCATGATATAATTCACGGATAGAATGACATAATTTAAAATATGATGACTATGTAAACAGGATGAGATGATATAACTATATTATGTCTTTAGAAAATGGGTTGGCATGCCATAATTCAGATACATGTTGTCTATGTAAACATCATGGCATGACATAATTCAAATATATGATTTATATACTAAGGAAGTGAGCAGAGGGCAATTGCATATATGATGTGTCAACTAAGGAGATGGCATTCAATATTGTGTATATGATTTAAAAAATAAGCATTGCAATACAACATATGCATTATATGAGTAATATAACCCTGCCAAGTTTGAGCATACACCTCAGGGGGATAATAGGACTGGTCATTTGCCTCTGAATCCTCCTCTGAAGAGCTATCTGTAACCAGCAAGATATCTGCTTCACAGTAGCATTGTCTGCTCTCAAGACCTTGTTTTCACTCCAGATTTCTCCATCACCAATTCAAATGGCTGATGCACAGAAGAGCAGTTTAATATACAAACATTGTCGACAAAAGCAATGAGAAATACAAAAAGGACGACATGATATAATTCACATATATGACGCTTGCCTAAACAGCATGGCATTGCATAATTCACATACATAATTCCTTGCAACAAGATAACATTGCATAATTCACATATATAATGTCTTGCAACAAGATGGCATTGCATAATTCACATATATGGTAATTAGACACTAAACAGGTGGCATTCACACAAAGCATGTCTAAACTAAGCAAATGACATAGCAATGCAAGATACCATACGCATGATATGAGTAACATAACCCTGCCGAGTTAGGGCATGCACCTCAGGGGGGGAAATATGACTGGTCATCTATCTCTGAATCCTCCTCTGAGGAGCTATCGGTAACCAGCAAGACATGCGCTTCGTCAGATAGCATTGTCTGCTCTGAAGACCTTGTTTCCACTCCAGATTTTTCCATGACCGTGCTGAATGGCTGATGCACAGGAAGAGTAATTGAATGTACTAAAATTGTTGAAAAATTTAACACATAATAAAAAATGATGGCATGATATAATTCACATATAAGATGACTGGCTAACCAGGGTGGCATTGCAAAATTCACATATATGATGCCTGGCTAGACAAGATTGCATTGCATGATTCACATATACGATAAAGAAACAAAACAGATGGCATTGACACAAAGCATGTCTAAACTAAGCGGATGACATCTTTAATGTATCTGATAAGCAATGCAAGGCACCATATGCATGATATTACCAACATCAAGATGCCAAGTTAGAGTGAAGACCTCATGGGGTAAATAGGAGTGGTCTTCTCCTTCGAATCCCCTCGAACAGTTATCTTCCTCTTGATTACGATCCGAAATGGGTGGAGGGGGCTGCCTTTGCGCCCACCATGGAGCAACGTCTGCATGAAATTTTATTGCCACACAAGGCTCGTCTCTTTTGCCCTACATGATCAGTTCCATTGTGTACAATAAGCGGCATGCATAGGAATAAAACATAGTGAGATTATGTAAGGAGTGCATGCACAAATCCAGAGTGATGGTAGCAAACTATGGATAGACCCAAAACCAATGATAGCGAGGCGGATAATAGCTTTAGTTAAAGAATACAGATAATGGCTCCTTTAATGTTTGTTTGCACCCAACATGAAACTCATAGTAGACACCGGAGATTAACCAGATAGTAGACAGATAGTACTGATTGCTGCCCCAATATGTACCCAACAACCATTTAAAAACTCAAGTTTCAACATTAGTTTGGACCTGACTCGGAGTCTAATAGGTGAACACGACGATAATGTAGCATGTCATCATATTAAGCGACGCATAGCGTAAGGAGACACGGAAGAGTGCGACCTATCTTGCGGACCCGTGTAGTCCTCAAGGTCATCTGCTCAGTTGATGATGGTAATGTAGTTGTCGTGGCTGCCGGCGGCGGGGAAGAAGATCTGAGGCGGCGAAAGACGGTCTGGAGAGCGGATCCCTGCTGTGGTGAACCCTTCCATCGTTGGTGCAGCTGAGCTGGGGTGGAACACAGCGCCGCAGGAGCAGGACAAACCACAGAAGGTTTTCTTTGACACATATCTGTAACAGAAGTAATTGAGTAAGGGCTTGTTTGAATTTGAGGATTCTAACAATGCAGGGATAGGAAATAGACAAGAATAGGATAGGAATGCACGTGCAAAACAGAGAATTTAAAAACACAGGATTTCTTCCAATCTGGGTGTTTGATTCACAACAATTGGAAGATCACGGGATGCAAAAAAGCATGGTGATATTAAGTCAAACCACAAGAAAATGTACGGTTATAATGCTATTATGCTACTATCTCTTAGTCTTGTGCTTGATGAATAGGAATATGAAAAGGAGGAGAAGTGGAAATTAGAATTCCTACGGTTTTTCTTTAAAGGTGACACTAAAGGAACAAATCCTACAGTTTTCCTTTGCTCCATTCCTTTGCACCAAATTCATGAAAAGTAGTACCATAGGAAACTTTTCAATTCCTATGTTTTTCATTTACTTTTCCTTTCAAGCACTAGCGATTCTAGTAGGCAGGCTTGAACAAGGAAAATCCTACACTAAAAAAATGTTTTTGTGCTACTTCTATTACTTTGGACCCAGGCCACTACCATACTAGCTCAACCCCCAGGCCCATCGACAAATGCACAACTCAAACGCGCAGAGATAAATAATGATGGCGTTCAAGAGAGTCCATCACGGATAGCTAAGTTGCTTGGTACCTCACTGATTTTCATATAGTAGGATAAAATAATCGTATTTCCCGTTACTACGAGTGCTCAGTAGACAATATATATAACATGTAGAGTAAAAAAGAGATGCAACAAGTGTACAACCTCTTTGGCGAAGCCATGTCGATCTCAGCGTGATTGGGTTGGCGGTGAGGATGCTCCGCTGACTTTGTTGTCGGAGGAGGGAAGAAGATCTTAGGCGCTGGAGATGGAGTCCGAGGTACTGCTCCGCTGTGATGGAGGGTTTCGTCGTTGGAGGAGCTCCGGTGAGTTGTACGACGCCGAGGCTGAAGCAGGACAAGAGAGACAATGAACAATGTTAACCTGAGTGGAATTATAATAGCATCTCCAATACATGACGTAAAATACATAACCACAAAGTGCTAGATGTAAAATACATCAGCCTCTCATCTCTGAACTTAACTGTCGAAACTGAACTTAACTGTCGAAACTGAACTTAACTGTCGAAACTGAACCTAACTGTCCACACCGAATTTTGCTGTTGAAACTGAATTTTGTTGTCCAAACTGAACGCACTAGCAAGGTGAGGCTACACGTCAGTCGACTGATTTTTCCATCTCTGGTCAGTCGATTTTGCAGCCGTTGGATACGAAATCAAGGGCCTGCGGTTCATCTTCAACCACCACCCCCCTGAGCCGCCAGCCACCACCGGCCAAACAGTAGGCCTCCGCCGCCCGTGGCCCGCGGTGCACCGCCCCGCCCGCCCCGAAAACACTCCCCACCAATGGTCCGCCGCCGCCCCGGCTATCCCTCTAGGCCCCCCCCCGTGCCGAGCTTTTTCTCCGGCGATCCCCACGCCACCGCCCCGCCAACGCCCCGCCACCGCCGGTGACCACCGCCCCCATCCTGAACCCTAAGATAGATAGTTGGGTACCTCTCCGGCGAGCCCCCCTCCCCGCTGTGGCTGGTTCTTCCTTCACCCCAGCGATCCCACAACTTGGAAATCGACTGACCCAAAAGTCGATTCAGTTGACTGAAGTGTAGCCAAATCGGAGCAGCATCGCAAGCAAGAGCAAGAGCGAGAGCAACAGCGCGAGCAAGAGCAATAGCAAGAGCAGACCAGGCAGGGGACCGAGAGCAAGAGCAGAGCAGCAGCGCGAGCGAGAGCTAAAGCAGCAGCAGCTCCTACTGATGTGGACGTCGCCGCCGAGGGAGCGACGCCGTGGAGGAAGTGGCGGCGCGCCGCCGTGGATGGAGCAGCGCCGTGTCGGCTCGGGACCGAGCGTCGGCAGCACCGTGAGATCGAATCAAGAAGAAAATGCGGCGATTAGTGTACAAACTCTTTGGTGGCGCCGATTAGGCCGCAGCTTCATCCGACGAAACGGTGATGATGATGCTCTTCCTGTGGTGCAGGTGAAGACGGCGATGTGGGAATGGAGGTGGCGGGAAAGACGAGGGGAACGTCGGGGCAGCTCCTTGGAGGTGGAGGACGGGGTGGCTGAACCGGCGGGACGATGAGATCAACGACGGATCCTCATCTGGTACGGTGGATGAGGGACGTCGAGGTGTTGCTATGGACGACGTCATAGTGGAAGAAGCTCCGGCTGGGTGGCGGACGGAGCAGGGTGTGGAGTTTCGTCGTGGGTTTTCACGGCCTCGGTGTACGAATGGGTGGGCGGATGTGATGGTAGTGGGGAACCATGGCCTAGAGACGCGCTTGTCCAAAATATGGGGTAAGTTACGAAAGTACCCCCCACCGATTTGAGGCGGTTCTTTTGGTTCAGGGGTACCACGGGCATTTCGCGTGTCGGGATTTCACAGGAGGTGGGAGTTTTCGCGCGCGTTTTAATTTCGGAATAGCAAGGCGCGGGTTGAGATGGAGGGAGTTGTCGGAGCACAACGAGACAAAGATATATCTTAAATATTTCGTGCTAACAAGGCGCGGGTTGAAGAGCGGGAGTTTCGCAGCACGATAGACAGAGACGCTAGCTTCAATTTTCGGCATAACAAGGCGCGGCTTGAAATTTCGGAAGAACAAGCTTAACGTGTACCCCAAAAAAAGATAATTTGCACTTCAACACGCACAACACACACACAAACACCATTTAGACTAGAGTAAGGTACACGTGCATTGCACGCATGAGATTTGGCAACCAAATTATGAATAAATACCACATTATAGCATGCAAGCTTTGAGTCATATATGCATGATGTAGATGTTCGTTTAATTCTTATAGTTCATTTCATTCAAAATCATCTAGTTTTTATAAGAAAGCTAATCTATTTTAAGATTCATGGAATTGTGCGTTGTAATACATAAAGTAAAAACAAATAATGGCAAATCATGTAGAAAAATATTTGGGCAATTATAATACGGAAGATTCTAGAACAAATAAGAAGTGCTTGTGTTTTGATGTTTGTGCATTATGCTTAAGTTCAACCATGGAGTCTTCTAGATTATACATGTGGCAAAATCTGGTGGAATCTAGATGATATCCAACGGCCAATAGTGCTCAAAATTTGCTATTTTGGACCTTCGGATTCGCCTCATCCAACGACCATCTTTCAAAGTTAAAGTTACCCGCTCACAATATAAAAATATATATAATATAATATATATAGGGGTATAGATATAGATATGTGATGCAAAAGCCGCCCACCATCTCCAATTACATGCACGGATGCGACATGGGCAAATGATGTCTGCCATCGGTATCTCAAATTCAAATAAGTCTGACCTTGTTCAATGTGTATACATTACAACATGCTCGTTTCTAAAGCACACCGCGCAGATCTCCGTTATATTCATGCATGCATGGGTTTCAAACATCAGGATCTCTTATTCAAATATTTGAATTCAACTTTACATTGATTATGACCTCACCTATTCTTTTACACCCACACAGTAGTCTTCTCTTTATAATTGTACCACTAACTTTCTCTCGTGCATGCATGCACACACACTACCGATCGGCATTATCTATCGTGACGCATGCAATCTTTTTCTTCAGGTCGGTCTCCCATGAAGGCACACACCCACACACATCCCCTCTCCCTCATACGGGCATTCTTTATCTCTCACGCGTGCATGCTTAACGATCGATGTTCCTCTATGTATGTGTGTATATAGCTCGGTCTTTCATAGTTTTCCACACAAACTGATCAATCGATATATCCAGTGAGGTCTCACCCTCTTTCCCACGTCCACATCGATCAATCTATACCTCTCCCACACGTCCACATTGATCAATCTGTACCTCTCTATATAGGATTAACATAAATAGCTAATACACCCACATTAATTATATATCCAACGTCCCCCTCTCGTCATCCATGCCTTCCGCTTCATCTCTCAGATGCGTGGACAATGGCGAAGACAGGGGGCAGTAAGGGCGGCCTGCCCCCCTAACATCACTATATATCGAGGCTAATATGAATGTGATCATTAGACAATTGCTGCTAAAAAAAAGGTTCAATTTCATGAATTGACCCTCCTCGTAAAGGATTAGCAATGCTTGGCCCCCTAGCTCATTTATTTTTCATGGCTCCGCCACCGCGTGCAACAGCGCACGTGTTCGCCCCCTCTCTCTAAATATCGATCTCGCACTTGTGCGTTCCTTCATAGTCTCCCTCCACTCGTCCCCTCGCACCATCTTCTAGCCCCCATCGGATTTTGCCACATGTAAAATCTAGCAGACTCCATGGTTGAACTTAAGCATAATATGCACAAACCTCAAAACAACAGTGGTTCTCTTTTGTTCTAGAATCTTCCATATCATAACTGCCCAAAAAAAAAAATTCTAGTTGAATTGCCATTATTTGTTTTTACTTTATGCTTTACAACGCACAATTCCATGAATCATAAAATAGATTAAGGGCTTCTTTGATTCAAAGGATTCTCAAAGGAATTTTTGGAGGATTCTAATCATTAGGAATTTTTCCTATCTTGGTTGTTTGATTCGTAGGATTGTAAACCATAGGACATTTTCCATATGATTCATTTGCACTAGATTTCACAGGAAACATCCCATCCACTCAAACCTCTTTGAAAGAATTCTGCATTTTTTCTATGCACAATCAAACACTTGTACAATCCTATAGGATTCAATACGACATTCCACTATAATCCCATGTTTTTCCTATTCACGCGTTTTTAGATTTTTTATAAAAACTAATTTGATTTTGAATGAGATGAACTATAAGAATTAAACGAAGGGCTACATCACGCATATATGACTAAGGGATTACATGCTATACTGTGGTATTTATTCATAATTTGGTTGCAAAATCTGATGCATGCAATGCACGTGTAAATTACTAGTACTTTGAGTATGTGCAAAACACGTAAATTAGAATACCAATGGCATGCTACACAGTGTCTCTCTTACAGTTCATGAAGCCATGTGGCACATGTGGAGGCGTTGTCGCGACCTCCTTGCGTGGATTGACCACAGTGACGTGCTGCTGGTTCCAGAAGAATGTACTCGTCCTCCACGAGCCATCTTGGCGGTACATGCCTGGCGAAGATGTGCACGCACGCCACACACGCACTCATCCCCTCGCACGCACATGCGGGTACACGAGCGGACGCAATTTTGTACCAAGATCCACCCCATGTGATAATTTGACGCGTGTAAAGTCGTTCACTTCATTGATGGTCAATTAATACAGCGCATGCAAATTGAGTGGACGTGAGGGCGGAAGAAAGACATTATTACTCCACTGCGCGCATGCGAGTAGTTAAATCGTGGGTTGCTAGTAGTACTTCCATTGGTCTCCTTCGTATTTTGTGCCAATTTTTGACAATAACATAATATTTACGCATTTGAGCAGTGTAGTCTACTTGAAATTTATGTTCCACTAAACTCATCGGGAGTCGTTTCAGGCCTCGAAACCAAAACCATCAATTAATCTTTACCTTGTTCCCATCACATTCGAAAGCCTGCTGACACCTACTAGTACTACGTACCAAACCTGAACGTGTTCCCATTATGCAGGTATTAGTACTACTAGTGCTAGTACTTAGGTTCTAAAAAGGGGAACTACCTAACCGATAATTACTCTACCTTTCCTCCTCATAAGTGCTTCTTCTTCGTCCGTCGTTGCCATGGCCGGTGAGCAGAGCTCTAGATCGAGAACTACTCGTAACAAGGGAGGGGCAACCAAGGCTACGGAAAAAAAGAGAGGGCTCGCTGCCACGCAGAGACCTCGAAAGATCTCTCACGGGCAGGAGATGGCTCCTAGGAGCGCCCTAGCCGCGGAGGCGAACATGCCGAGCCAGCGGAGCTGGAGTCGTTATCCCTCGACAACATGCCCGATCAGCTCAATAAGCACCTCAATAAGCAGAAGGAGTTCATCCAAGGCTTGAAGGAGTTGGTGAAGGAGAGCCTCGACGACATGCCCGCTGACCTCAATCAGCAGGGGGAGTTGACCGCCGACTTGGTGATGCTGCTGAAGAAGAGCATTGCCTCGGAGAAGAAGGCGACCGGCGAAATCCTGTGACTTCAGGAGGACAAGGCGAAGCTCTGCCACGAGATCGACCTGTTGAAGGAGAAGAATGCCGGCTGGAAGAAGCTGCATGAGAATAGTAGTTCCTCGATGAAGATGCTGCAGGCCCTCGTCATGGAGCGAGAAGGAGGAGTTGGCGAAGCTCCGCATCGAGCACCCGGCTTGTCAAAGGTGCGTAATGCGGCCGTGGAACAGATGATGAAGGCTCGCGTCGAGAAATCCCGCGTCATGGACAGAATGAAGAAGATGGCGGAGGAGACGCGCAAGGAGATGGAGGTCGTGGAGGCGATGAAGAAGCAGTTACGACTCCGCGGCGAATTATATCATTTGGGGTGATAATCTTCCTTCTTATTTTGCTGCTGTGTTTCATCTTTTGCTTCGGGTGTTTTGCCGCACGTGTCACGTTCTCTGCGAGGCATGAATAGAACAATGGTTTTTGTTTTTTGAGGGAATGAATAGAACAATGCTAACAATAAGATGACTAGCAAATTAGATCATTTTTATCACCATTTGGCACTTTGGGCTGCCGTGTTTAGGTGCTCCTTCGTCAGATACTACTCCGATGGAAAACTTGAGTATACCGCACGGTTCTTTGCTCCTCCTCGATCAGGTCGTCGGCGCATTTATCGAAAGCAGTCAAATCACAAGGCCCCGCCTTCCAGCAGTAATGAGCCGTCAAATCACAAAGGCCCTCGCCTCTCGTGAAATCCGACCAAGCTAGACTGCCCGCCCTCTAGCCTTTTAAAAATGTATACTTTTGTACAGCAGTAGTATCGATGGATTGCGCCATGGAGCAAAACTTGAAAAAAAGGTGGTACATATAGAGAGCGCTAAATCAGCCAAATTATGCATATAGTACTATTAAAAGGCTAGTCACAATAATGGTGTCCAGCACAACCCACCCTCAAATAAAACTAAGCACCACGGAATTCTTTGACAAAACTAAGCACCCTGAAATTTTTTGACAACTAAACTGCTGGCTATATGATGTTGGCCATATATATTGTACATATATAATGTGAATAAGCGAGTGGTAGTACTATACCAACTAAAAGATGAAATGTAAGAAATACTAGTATGTACTTACTGAAGAGTTAAAGTAACAAGAATAAACATAACATAGTTCTGCTGGGGGCTCAGCACAACACACCCCTCAAATTAAATTAAGCACACCTAAAATTAAACTTTGCAACTATTCCGGTAGACACTGCATTAGAACCACCATGAGCAACGACACTGCCACCTTACTCGGAGTCCTCGTCCACGTCCTCGACTTCGTCCTTGTCCCTCTTCCTCTTGGCCGATACTTCTTTGCTTGAACCGCCAACTTGGTTGTTGCTCTTCATCCAACCCTTGTAGATATTGAAACAAAGGTAGCCATCCATTGGAGCATACTGGATGTGGTACATATCTAGTACATTCCGCTGCCATGCATGACGATGAGACGTGTATGGAGGTTTCTCCAGTTTACCGTACGAAGGATGAACCATGGCTCCTGCCAGGGTCAGCATTGAAGGCTGACGAGAGGACACCAGCCGATTCTTTTGGAGGTTGAGGGTGTTGCCTACAACGAGGCCTATCCGACGCAGGACTTCTTTGTTGTTACCAAAGTCTACAGTAATGAATTTGACTAGGTTGCTCTCGAGGAAGTCCTTAAAATCCTGGCACTCAACGTCGGCATGGCATATGTGGTAGACCAAGCATAGGTCATGCACGCAAACCTGGATCACGGCGTGCTTCTTCCTCTCTTCATCCTTTAGATCCTTCTCTCGTCCCATGACTGTGGTGTACTCAACATCTAGCCCGGCGAACCACTCATCATGTGAGTCTTCGAACATGCGTCTGAAGCGAGAAAGGCATCCTTTCACCGTCGCGGAAGAATGGGTGTAGATGACATCGAACTCATCGCCAATGATGGTTCTAACCTTGTACTCACCGCCGATCGGGGAGATTTGGGACGCCATGGATTTGGGAGGAGGGTTAGGATTAGTGGAACTGTTGTAATGTGAATGGACGGGACGACTAGGAGCGAACGCCGTAGTATTAAAGGGCGTGCGGGGGACGAGTAGGAGCGAACTACCAGCGTCGAAACGACAGGGTAGTGGCTTTCCATTCTCCCATGATCACGGGCTTCCGAGAGCCCTTGGATCGGAGATCGAACGGTTGCATGGCGTGATTCTAGACCAATGGGTGAATATCCTATCCTGGAGGGTTATTCTACAAATTTTCAGCAACTTAGCATGCGACCGTTTGATCTCAGATCCAAGGGCTGCCAGCAGCCCGTATCATGGTCGCGCCTACCATGACCGTCGCGTCGCTCGCTCGGTCGCGCCCTTGGAGATTTAACACGGTGCGTTAGGCTATATGATGTTGGCATGTCATACATAGTCATCACTTAGTCACTCATACTACAACAAGGTTGGCTATAAGGTTGGCTATAAGTGTATTTTTACTCCTATCTATCTCTTTCTTCGTACTCCCTCCGTCCCATGATATAAGAACGTTTTTGACACAAGTGTAGTGCCAAAAATGTTCTTATATTATAGGACATGAAAGTACTAGTATTATTGCATTTGCCAAGGAGTGACCTCTTCCAATGAAATGGTGTTGCTAAGTTTGCTTCATTTAATTAGCTATAGACTCAAAATTGTCTTTTCACCTAGGTACACGCGCTTAGCACCGTTTCTTCCTTGGGTCACCAAACTAGTCTCTCTCTTCTTGATTAACTTGCCACATCGGACTTTATGCCTATGTGGCAAGCTTAAGCTTACCAATAGGAGCAAGTAAGGTGCCCGTCCGTTGAGAAGAGTGAAATGCATTGATCGGGGTGTTGTTTATTTTGACAAAGGATGTGGGGGTCATCTCATGTGCAACCGGGTCGATGTGTCAAGCACCAAATAACAGTGCAGAACAGCAGAGGGGATACACCCCACTCGTACCGGCCCTGTGTTAGTAATGAGCAATGAGACGTCAAATCACAATGCCGCACCTTCCCAGACGGACGAAGCAACCATTATTTCACACTTCGGTTCGACATCATCTCAAACCACGTACTAGTATTGCTTCTGCCTCAAGAGGGACACGCGCATCACCTTGGTACATCATGACACGTGGGACCGCATGACAGGCCATGCTCCCCCGCCGATCGCTGGGTAAAATCACCTCATTTTTACTATACTTCCTCCGGATCGGCTTACTACATGGCATGCACGTCGTTCTAGGTTGAGAATTTAACTCGCTATATATATATAGGACAAATGTTTCCTACAAGCAGTGGTAGTTACCACCACTTGCGTTTTGTATGTTGTATGTAGTATCTGTCGGAACCGAGAGTATGTACGTGTAGTATGTAGTATATAACAATGATTAGGTAGTATATATACTAATTTTTAGGTAGTATGTACCATTTTTTGAGTATGCTCATTTTTACATACAAATATGTACGTATTTTACAAATATAACAAAAACTATGGGCTCATATGCAATTTTTTCATGTAACTTGCTTTGAAATATCTTAGATATAGTATATGAACATATTTAAAATAATAAAAATAGTATATATATAGTACCACATGGTAGTATATGAGAAATGCGGGGTAACTACCAATGGGTGGTAGGATGGATATTCCTATATATATATATATATATATATATATATATATATATATATATATATATATATATATATATATATATATATATATATATATATATATATATGATGAACAATACGCCATGGATTTGGGGAGGTTAGGATTAGTGGAACTCCGTAATGTGAATGGGCGGGACGACTAGGAGCGAACCGCCGTAGTATTAAAGGGCGTGCGGAAAAAGAGTAGGAGCGAACTGCCAGCGTCACGAACAGCAGGTAGTGGCTTTCCATTCTCCCATGATACGGGCTTCCGAGAGCCCTTGGATCTGAGATCGAATGGTTGCATGGCGTGATTCTAGACCTATGGGTGAATATCATATCCTGGAGGGTTATTCTTAAAATTTTCAGCAACTTAGCATGCGACCGTTTGATCTCAGATCCAAGGGCTGCCAGCAGCCCGTATCATGGTCGCGCCTACCACGACCGTCGCGTCGCTCGCGTGGTCGCGCCCTTGGAGATTTAACACGGTGCATTAGGCTATCTGATCTTGGCATGTCATACATAGTCATCACTTAGTCACTCATACTACAACAAGGTTGGCTATAAGGTTGGCTATAAGTGTATTTTTTGTACTCCTCTCTATCACTTTCTTCATACTCCCTCCGTCCCATAATATAAGAACGTTTTTGACACTAGCTAGTGTAGTGTCAAAAACGTTCTTATATAATGGGACACAAGGAGTACTAGTATTTATTGCATTTGCCAAGGAGTGACCTCTTCCAATGAAATGGTGTTGCTAAGTTTGCTTCATTTAATTAGCTATAGACTCAAAATTGTCTTTTCACCTAGGTACACACGCTTAGCACCGTTTCTTCCTTGGGTCACCAAACTAGTCTCTCTCTTCTTTATTAACTTGCCACATCAGACTTTATGCCTATGTGACAAGCTTAAGCACCTGTAGGAGCAAGTAAGTACAATAGTACGCTTTGCCGCTTTACATGGCATTTTTCCATATGTGGAGGAAAGAGAGGCAAGGAAAAAGTGGAGAAGTGGGCTCTCATGCAAGAGCCAGCCTCTACTACTACATGGTGGAGCGTTGGGAGAGGCACCTGTATGGAGGTGGTCAGGAATCGGGAGACTCACGCCGGTCGTGGCCTTGCAGATTAAAATGATAATGGCAAGTCAAATCACGGGCCCCACCTGTCCAGCAGTAACTCGCTGTCAAATCACACAACCCTACGTTTGCAGCAGCCTACTCCCTCGTCTTCTCGCGTCTCTGTCGAACCGACTAGGCGGAACTGTCCCGCTGCCTACCGGGCAGGAAAAGCCCCGCCCTCGACTTTTAAATAGTATACAGATATACTAATTTTGTATCCATGGATTGCGCCAAGATGGAGCAAAGCGTCTAGAAAACGGCGGTACACATGTACGGAGTATACAGCACGCGCCGCGTCGCGTTCGCGTCGCACCCAGACGGTCGGTCGATGCACGCTGCTCTCCGAATGGAGCGCGCATCATATTGCGTTCGCACACACATGTGGGACGGCAATTAAGAACCGACCATAGGCACACTCCCGGCCCCGCAAGTCGGGTGACTTAATAGAAGAGGAGACGGCGATAGTACTAGAAAGTGTTGTACTACGTTGGTGCCTGGACGATCCCTGCAAGACACAGAAGATCAGTTCGTCCATGCATGTGACCAGACTCCAGTAGACACGCCTGGATTGGCTATAATCTACATATCGTGCAGGCTGTGTTGTACATGGCTGTAGTTGTGGTGAGAAATCTAAAAAAAGGTTTCTTGTCATCTCCCAAAATTATGTGTCATGTGCTTCGGATCACTGTGAGGGTTAAACAGCGACAACTGAGTTGGGCTAGTTATTGGGGGCACATGCACGAACAGTGACTACTCGGCTGCCATCTAGGTCAAGCCGGCTATGTTAATTAGGACATCTATCGACGGACCCCTTTTCTATGAGTTTATCTTTAATTTGAGCTTTGTTCCTCGTCTAGTTTGTCCGTCGGGATTCATGCTGTCTCCTTTGGGCAGTGAGGTTATGATTTCTTGTCATGTGGCATTTTTTCGTGTTATATGCTATAATCCGGCGCTTCAGATCAAAATGACGACAACTGCGCCTCCGGGCCACGTGCATGAAGACTTCTCGACAGTCATTGACGAGGTCAAGCTAGCTCCGGCAGACAAAAGAAAACTAAGTACTACTCCACTATATAGGCAGGAGCCTCCGCGCTTGCTTGCTAGTGTTGCTCTCTTCACACCGTCTCGGCCTCTCCAGATCTAAACACGACAGCGGTGGCCACACTCCCTCTCTCTCTCTCTACTCACCGCTGGTCACAGATCCAGCCGAATTCTCTCCGCCGGGGAAGGTGAGAAGGTGCAACATTCACGCGGTCGTCCTCGGCGACGGCTCTTACCCACTGCTGGGCGCGTCCCGATCAGCCTACCTTGCCGTTCTCTCCCAAGCACCACTGGCGAGGGAGGGCCTCCGACCTCTTCTTCCTCGCTGCTGTAGTGTGGGCAGATCCGGCCTCCCGCCGCCCACCTAGCGACATCCCAGCGACCATCAGGTATAACTTCCTTCGAAACCAGCCTTGCTCTACTTTCCGAGCTCCTGACGTCGCTGCATTTGTAACTTTTACTATTTCTCAGGCCCCCTAGTAGATAGGATCGATCGGCTGTTTGAAAACCACCTAATTTTTTTACGTTTAAGAGGTAAAACTAGTTCATGCACTCGAATCTAGTACTACTTGGTTCAAACAAGGAAGAAATGGGGTGGGGGTGGGGGAGGATTTGTTACCTGAATCTAAGACTTGGTCGAAAGAGGAAATAATGGGGTCAAAAAGTAGCAGAGACTGGCTATCCAACTGGTCTCTAGGTCTAATAGGGAAATAAAGGGAAACGCAGTAAAAACTCAATATAAACCCGATATATTGGTTGAAAAAGGAAACAAAGTGGGGACTGGGGGACAAGTCAACAGAGTAAGTCCAGCACTAGATTTGCTAGCCTCACACAGTATAAGGTAGCTATCTTGAACAAAAATGGGACCAACCCGGATATCCTGTTACGATGTTTGTTGCCCGAGCCACTCTTATGTAATGCCCTTTGGTAAAATGTAGCGATCGCCTTTGTTAAAAGTAAGGACACGTTAAACCAATGTTGTTTTCAATGTAATGCCTCGAGTAATATGAATCAATGGCACTACTTTACATGTCTTGCTAAAATTTCCCATTAAGATAAGTTGGTTCTTTTTGTTAGAAATGCAACTGTCCTGGTCCGCCTACTCCCGTGCCCAAAGTAATGTCGTATTTAACGATTGTCATAGTTAATCCTAATGCCCACACTAATATCTAGCAATGCCACTGCTTTAGAAATTGCTACTATCCTTGTAGGATTGCCATTCAGATAAGGAACATGCTTCTTTTCATTTGATGCATGTTTCATCACTTGTTACTTGTTAGTCACCCTCCTTTCCACCTTTTTTGTGCAAACGGAGATATACATTTCACGCTCGATCTTAGTTGAACTGCACAAATGATATCCAAATTATAGTTGAGCATTCCAGGAGCTTCACAACCAACCTTGATGTTGCTCAATTTTATTGCAACTAATGAAGAAGAAGCTCTGTGGGTTTCGTTTTCTGATGGAAATGGAACCGGGGCTGGAGCCCTTTTCTTAAAAAAAAAATTGAAGAAGAAGCTGCTAGCTCACGGGACATTGCTTCATTTTAGGTGAACTACACCAAAAGGTCCCATGAATTGAATCATCCATGTTGGTGACTGAAAGAGCCAGCTTGACATCGATCTAAGCACCCCGTGCCTCCATCCTTGCAACGCACGGTACACCTCGTTTGCCACCTGCTCGACCCTAGTGTCACTAATAAAATGAAGTAATAATACAGTTAAAATAGAGCGAGTGTCATATCTATCATTTCATTTCCAATGTAGATAAAGAAAGTGCTTCTCTTTGTTAAAGTATGATTCATCAACTCGTCCCATTGTTAATGTTTAAGCGTTTCTGCAATCTGGGGTGCTTAATTTTAGTTGATATGTACAAAATAGAGATTTGAATGTCTCAAGGAGCCTCCTTGTACTACTGCTGTACACTGATGTTCATCACTGGCAGAAGGTGTATCTGGGAGACTTGGGACGATGTCCAGTATGAGGCGTACCGTATGAGGCGTCGCAGGGCCCATCTCGCCCTCGCAGCATGGCATACTATGATACTATCACAATATTTTCTTCTATTTATTTTGTGTGTTTCATCAACTAGTGCCACTATAATGTAATCACGCTTTTTCATTATCTGTGAAACAGGGTTATTCAGCTGCATTTTGGTGGAACTACACAAATGTACGTAGGGAACCGGCATATATGCAGAGTGCGAGGTGTGCCAAGTAAAAATTACCGACACCAACCATGCTGCATGCACGCATTGGCATCCACCACAACCAGTGGGATGTGTGGCGCTCTCGTGGACGGATCTTTCTCGGCAAAATCCTCTAACCAAATACTAGTAGTTTATATTGGCAGTTTTCTAGGGAGTACTCTTTTACGAAAGAAGCACCAATCTATTTTTCTTTATTTGTACACTTGTGTCACAACTTTGACCCAAAGGTCGAGCTATTTTAGGGTGATTGGCGTAGTACTCGGAGACTGATTGTAAGCATGATTTTCATTAGCTGTCACACTGATTGTAAGCATGAGCAGGTGGAAGATTAGGTTAGTCTGAAGCTTACCTTAAACCCTACCGCCGCCGTTGAAATGAGGCGGCGTCGAGGAACCGTGGAGAACGTCGGGAAGCGACGTCGTGCCATCCGCCTCCTCTTGCGGTGGGAGAACGAATACTCCTGTGGCTCTGGCTGGCTCTGCACCCTCACGAACGGCACACCATACTCGATCGATTCGTTATCCTCTGGGTGCTCGACCTTCGAACTGTACGCCCACAACCTCCGCCTGACTGTCGCCTCGGGCGAATTTGTCTGCTCCATCGCCCATAGGAGATACTCGATGAACTCGGAGGACTGCGGCGTGACTGCCGCCAAGGAGTACATGTACATCGCCGCCCTCATCGCCGCCGTCTCACTCTTTCGCATACATTGCTACATGGCACGCACCGTCCTCGAAATCTCCCACTCATTGTCAAACCAACTAAGGATCTCCTTCAACCTGGCTAACTTTTCCTGGTCGCCGCCGGCGATCTGCCTGATTCGCTGCTGCATCCTCTCCATAGATGTCGCTTACAGGTGGTCGGTGCTAGCTTTGGAAGATGGGAGGAGAGCGATGGTCTTGCAATAGAGAAGAGGAGAGGAGAGGAGGTGGTTTTGGAATGGAGATGATGGAGGGAGAGGAGGTGGTTTTGCAATGGAGAGAAGATCAGAAGAGGGAGAGGCAAGACGGTGGTTTTGGAATGGAGATGATGGAGATGAGAGGAGGTGGTTTTGGAATGGAGATGATGGAGAGGAGAGGAGGTGGTTTTGCAATGGAGAAGATCAGAAAAGGGAGAGGCGAGAAGGTGGTTTTGGAATGGAGATGATGGAGAGGAGAGGAGGTGGTTTTGCAATGGAGAAGATCAGAAGAGGGAGAGGCGAGACAGTGGTTTTGGAATGGAGATGATGCAGAGGAGAGGAGGTGGTTTTGCAATGGAGAAGAGGGAGAGGAGCGTGCGGCAACGATTTAGGATTGGGCGAGAGGGCCGGCGCGCTATGACTGGATCAAAATCAAAATCAATTTACCCTTCAGTTAAGAAAGCGACCCCACATTAACTAGTCCCTTTTATTCTGGGTCATAATTGACCATGATTTTCGCACATAAAATATATGTTATACTTTGCAAAAATAATATAATTTGAAACTACATTCAGATACGAACCAAACGATACAATTTTTGGTGACATGCATTCACATTTTGATTGTCACATACAGTACATGGTCAAACTTTGACCCAAAATACGCAAAACAACAAAACAATACTTCCAAGACCAGCGCCGCTCTTCCTCTCTTCTCCTGTTAGAATCTAAATCCACCGCCGCTCCTCTCCTGTTCCAATCTAAATCCAGCGCCGCTCCTCTCCTCTTCCATTTCAAAACCACCGCCCCTCCTCTCCTGTTCCAGTCCAAAATCAGCGTCGCTCCTCTCCCATTCTAATCCAAAACCAGCGCCGCTCCTCTCCTCTTCCATTCAAAAACCACCGCTGGCGAGTGAAGGTTCTGTGGAGAAGTAGATCGATGGAGGAGTACAACCGATACGTGAGGATCGCAGACGGCGACCCTGTGAAGCTAGCTAGGATGTTGGAGATACGGTCTTGGTTTGACAACAAGGACCAACTAGCCGCGAGGGCGACATCCATGGCCAAATATATGCAATAGAGCGAAAAGGCGATACTCCCGGAGGAATCGCGCCGAGTACATAGAGCTGCTCCTCGGGCCATGGAGCAAACAGATTCACGAATCCGATCGTGAGGAAGCGGTGGTGGGAGTATCGATCCCAGATGGAGCATCCACGAGAGATTGAAGGATCGAGCATCTACAGGTGCCGTTTGTGAGGTGTCCTGCGGAGCGAGCGGTGGAGTCTTCGTCGACCGAACCCAACTGCAAGAGGAGAAAGCAGTTGGCCCGACGACGCTTCCCGCCATCGTCTCCCTCGCCGTTCACATCGTCTCACAGGCGGCTGTCGCCGCCGAGGAATAGGAGGGGACTGCCCCCTAGCCCAATAGTCGGGCAGGTTGTGAATTTCCAGGAGGAGCTTAGGGTTGTCAGTATTTGCAGGTTGTGAATTGTATTTTGTGTTGTGTATTTTGAGAGTACTTTCAGATATGAATGTCTCTTGAATTTCAGATTTGCAGTATTGAGCATATGAAGAATTATGAATTCTAGAGATCTATTTTTAGCACTTAAAAAAATGTAGTTTCATAGGTGTATAAAAGTGCAGACGAGAAGAAACTGCAAGTTTCAGTTTCAGATAAGAAACTGCAAGTTCAGTTTCAGATAAGAAACTGCAACTTTCAGAGGCTTAGCATTTATATTAACACTGCCTTTTCAAACAGGGTTAATATCATGTTGGAAGTTTTATTCGTGGTCGAAAATGGAACTACCAGCGAGTTAACATCATGCTGATCAACATTCATGCATATCACATCTTCATATGATGCACAGTCAAAATGCCCACACAATGTTGAGTGTGCGAAACAAGAGAAAATGGGGGACAGAGTTTTGGCAAGTGTTGGACGTGGTTTTGGGCTGCCCCGTCTAGGCTTTCATTTTTAACATGCGCAGCCCATAACATCGGATGGGAGGGCTTTTCTGTATTTTCTTAGGGCCGTCATGTATCGACCTGCCTATGGACCTCCCATCCGAGGTTTTATTTTTGGCAGCCCAATTTATGTATTTTTTTGAAGAAAACGCAGCGGTCTGTTCTATTTTTCTATATAAGAATAGGAGCATATGTACAACTTATGTTTCCTTTTAACTATATTATATATATTTAAATTATTCTATATGTTATTATATATTATTTTTATTGTCATCACATATTTAATGAGATACTTACATATGTAAGAAAACAATATCCCACATCTTATTAACTTATAAAAATAATTTCTTAACAAATAAAATCCTGGATTGTTTTGGCACCAAAATCCTAGTGATTGTGTACAAAATCTTGGTAAGATTTAAGGACGAATGTAATAATATCACTTATTATTTAAATATATTTATAACAAAATGCTTAGCCCTTTTTTATTTTTTGATAACATTGCTGGCCCAACCCAACATTATAATTAGAATCAGCCCATCAAAATCGTGTATCTAGATAAAGTGCAAATAGCCTGTATTTTTTAGGAAATAAAATAAATGGGCCGCATGAAAGCTACATTAATTGTTCACCCAGCCCAACTAATGGCTGTAATTCAAAAAAAAGATCAAATTGACTGTAAATTCTACCGCATAAAAAAGATCAAATTCTGAAAAAATGGGTTGAATCGTGCCCCATTTTGGAGGCTGAAATGTGGGTCAATAGGTCGAAATAGCATGAAGTCGTTGTAAATTTAGTCAACAAATGATTACGACATGTTAGCCGTTGGATTTACATCCAACGGCCGGCATCAATCTTCAATCTCTCGTCTTCTTCCTCCAGCGCCGCCAGGACCACCTCCTGCCTCCTGCTGCTAGCACCTCTGCTTAGCACGCTTTGCTATGAAGCGCTACTCCACCGTTGGCCAGCCCATCCCTCCAACCCTCCACACCTCCTGTTCTTCTCCACCGACTGCCGAACCACACCGCACTAGAACCAGTTAACCCTTGTACACCTCTCCGTCTGCGACTCTACTCCCGCGTCTTCCCATCTTCGGCTCGTTGCTGTCCGGGGCCTCGCCGTCGTCCACCATCTTGGATGCGCTCGGCGCGGCGTGGTCAACGTGGTCAACAAACGACACCATAGGAAGTAGGTTGTGCGTGGAGAGGCTGACAGTTGGGTCTACGGTCGCACACAAGGAAATGCCTCCTTATTACGCAAAATAATGATTCCTCCACCTGACATCTGGGACCCACCGGAAGGGCCTCTGTATTTTGTGAAAAAAACATGCCCACCGCTGACTTGTCGGACCCACCAGCTATCTTCGCACGCAAGGAAGTGCCTCCTTATTACGCACAAAAAAATGAATACTCCCCGCCACCGGAACCCGGATCTTTGGGAGGCTGACTTGTGGGCCTACCAAGTTGACGGGGACGGAGGGCTTTGTCAACTTAGTCAATATGAACGATTCTAGCTCCTGTTACCATACGATGTTCATCCAACGGTTGTAGTGCTTCTTCAACCTCTGGTCTTCTTGCTCCAGCCGCCCAAACCAGTGTCGGTCGTGCCGCGTGCTCCTGCCTCCCGTGGCTGGCTGTGATGCCGCGGAGGCCTCACCGACCCTACTACTCCCACCGCTGGCCAGGCCATCCCTCTACTCACCCACACCCCCTGTTAATCTATGGTGACAAAGAGCCTCACACATGGCCGAACAGGTGAACCCTCGTACTCCTCTTCGAGTGGGCATCCACTGCTGCGTCTTCCCCGGCTCCGAGTCGTCCCCTTCCTAGGCCTCGCCGTCGTCCACCGTCGTGGTGCTCTCGGCACGGCGTGGTCAACGTGGTCAAGGAACGACTTCCGTCGGACGTGGACTGTACGTGGAGAGGCTGACAGCTGGGTCCACGGCCGCAGCAAAGAAGTGCCTCCTTATTACGCGGAACATAATGATTCCACTACCTGACAGCGGGGACCCACCGGACGGGCCACCGTATTTCGCGAAAAAAAGTTTCCCCCTGACTGCTGGGACCCACCAGCTACATCTTCGCACGCAAGGAAGTGCGTCCGGGAAAAAACGATTCGCCCCGATCGCTGGGACCCACCAGCTACATCTTATACGCAAGGAAGTGCGTCCGGCAAAAAATGATTAGCCCCACGACCTGGGACCCACCAGCTACATCTTCACGCAAAGGAAGTGCGTCCGGCAAAAAAAGCGATTTACCCCTCATTGCTGGGACCCACCAGCTACATTTTGGCACGCAGGAACTGCACGACGGTCGGGACCCGCTGGTCGAGCGTGCGTGGCGTTGTCATTCTGGTCGCGACGTATGCGTACATCTTGGTCGATGTAGAGGCGCGCGCGTGTCGTAGATGTAGAGGCGCGACGTAGCATGTACACGCACGCATACAACGGCGAGGGTGCAAGAAAGAAAAGACGACCCGCGTCGTACATACGGGCAGGGTCTCTAACGCCTATCGCGCAAAGCGTACATGGCTGGGTCGGAATGGAGAAATAGAGTCGCCGCCGTGTTCATGGGAGCCAACCGGCTGGGTCGGAGCGGAATGCGTGGTCGTGTTCATCGGGAGGGCTTGGGCGGAACAGGCGATGGAAGCGAGGCTGGCGTATCCGCTGGCGGAGGAAGCGGCCTTGTGTTCGACCGCCATGTTGAAGCACGGGTCCTGTTGATCGGGAGGGGCTGGCGTCGCAAAACGGAGAAGCGGACCTCCTACGGTCGGCAGGGGTCCTGTTGATCGGGGGTGTGGCGTGCCGCCAAAGCAGGCAAGCGGACTTGTGTTGGGCGCTTCGGTCGAAGCAGGGGTCCAATTCATCGGGAGGGTGTGGCGTACCGCAAAACGGACGAAAGCGGACTTGTGTTGGGCGCTTGGTCGAAAGCAGGGGAGGGGTGTGGCGTACCGCAAGCAGGACTCCACGGATCTGTTCATCTCCACCGTCGACCTCCTCCAGCCTCCACGGGCTACCGTCGACCTCCTCCGGCCTCCACGGGCTACCGTCGACCTCCTCCAGCCTCCACGTGCCCCTATTCATCCAGCCTCCACCGCGCTACTCCACGGCTCTTGTTCAACCACCCTCCACGGGCACCCCTCCACCGCTCATCGTTCATCCAGCCCTCCACACCACGGGTCGTGTTCAACCACCCTCCACGGCCACCCTCCACCGTCTCTGTTCATCCAGCCCTCCACACCACGGGTTCTGTTCATCCGAGGCAACGCCACCGCCACTCGCTCATCAAAACCCCCCATAGCGCTCAATTGTTCATCCAGAGGCAGCATCGATCGGCTTGATTAGCAGCGATGGCGAAGAATCGCTCCATTGGGTTCGATTAACAGCCATCGATCGATCGCTCGGGTTCGATGAACGCGTAGCTGCGGTCAATCGCCGGGTTCGATTAGAGCCCAACGCCTCGCTTCGGCTTGATTACCAAGCGCCTACACACGCACAGCGTTCACATGAGAGAAAGCAGCATCGCTCTCCCACCGTGAATCGCAACTCCCGAAATTTTCCTCCCCTCGCTTCTACCACGGTTTTTCCGTCATGGGCGGCCCAAAGAATGTCATGCAACTGCATCTCCGGCCCACCAGACGAAAAGCCCATTTTCATCATGATTTTTGTCATAAAGTAGGAGCCCACCACATCTATGATGATACGGGTTTTGTCACAATTATCGTCATAGAAGTGTCATATGTATGACAGGAAAAAAATTCGTTCGGCCCAAAATGTCACGGATGTGTCTTTTTTTTTGTAGTGCAAGTACCTAGGGTAGTTCTGCTTCAGTGACCGTTCCCCTCATTGCAGAAGCACTTAGTCTCGGGTTTGGGTTCAGCCTCGGGTTTCTTCACTAGAGCAGCAATTGGATTGTCGTTTCATGAAGTATCCCTTCTTGCCCTTGCCCTTCTTGAAACTAGTGGATTTACTAACCATCAACAATTGATGCTCCTTCTTTGATTTCTACTTTCGCGGTGTTAAACATCGCGAACATCTCAAGGATCATCATATCAATACCTGATATGTTATAGTTCATCACGAAGCTCTAGTAGCTTGATGGCAGTGACTTTGGAGAACCATCACTTTCTCATCTGGAAGATTAACTCCCACTCGATTCAAGCGATTGTAGTACTCAGACTATCTGAGCACATGCTCAACGATTGAGCTTTTCTCCCTTAGTTTGCAGGCTTAAGAAACTTGTCAGAGGTCTCATACCTCTTGACGTGGGCACGAGCCTGAAATCCCAATTTCAGTCCTTGGAACATCTCATATGTTCTGTGACGTTTCAAAAACGTCTTTGGCGCCTCAATTCTAAACCGTTTCACATTACACACTGAACTATCACGTAGTCATCAAAACGTGTATTTTAGATGTTCGCAACATCCACAGACGACGCTTGAGGTTCAGCACACCGAGCGGTGCATTAAGGACATAATCCTTCTATGCAGCATTGAGGACAGTCCTCAGTATACGGACCCAGTCCGCATAATTGCTACTATCAACTTTCAACTAAATTTTCTGTAGGAACATATCTTAAACAGTAGAACTAAAGTGTAAGCTACGACATAATTTGCAAAGAGCTTTTGACTATGTTCATGATAATTAAGTTCATTTAATGAAATCCCACTTAGATGGACATCCCTCTAGTCGTCTAAGTGATACATGATCCGAGTCAACTAGGCCGTGTCCGATCATCACGTGAGACGGACTAGTCATCATCGGTGAACATCTTCATGTTGATCGTATCTACTATACGACTCATGTTCGACCTTTCGGTCTCTTGTGTTCCGAGGCCATGTCTGTACATGCTAGGATCGTCAGGTCAACCTAAGTGTTTTGCATGTGTAAATCTGGCTTACACGCATTGTATGTGAACGTTAGAATCTATCACACCCGATCATCACGTGGTGCTTCAAAACAATGAACTTTCGCAAGGGTGCACATTTAGGGTGAACACTTTCCTGAAATTTTAGTGAGGGATCATCTTATTTATGCTACCGTCGTTATAAGCAAATAAGACGTAAACATGACAAAAAATCACATGCAAATCATAAAGTGACATGATATGGCCAATATCATTATGCGCCTTTGATCTCCATCTTTGAGGCGCGGCATGATCACTTTCGTCACCGGCCGCAATGGGCGAAAGCCTGATGGAGCATGATCTCCATCATTGTGTCTTCATGAAGTTGTCTCGCGAACTATTACTTCTACTACTATGGCTAACGGTTAGCAATAAAGTCAAGTAATTACATGGTGTTTTCATTGACACGCATGTCATATAACAAATTAAGACAACTCCTATGGCTCCTGCCGGTTCTCATACTCATCGACATGCAAGTCATGATTCCTATTACAAGAACATGATCAATCTCATACATCACATATATCATTCATCACATCCTTGTGGCCATATCACATCACACTTCATATGCTGCAAGAACAAGTTAGATGTCCTCTAATTTTTGTTGCAAGTTTTTACGTGGCTGCTATAGGTTTCTAGCAAGAACGTTTCTTACCTACACCAAAACCACAACGTTATATGCCAATTTCTATTTACCCTTCATAAGGACCCTTTTCATCGAATCCGATTCGACTAAAGTGGGAGAGACAGACACCCGCTAGCCACCGTATGCAACTAGTGCATGTCAGTCGGTGGAACCTGTCTCACGTAAGCGTACGTGTAAGGTCGGTCTGGGCCGCTTCATCCCATGATGCCGTCGAATCAATATAAGACTATTAAAAGGCAAGTAAATTGACAAAATTGACGCCCCACAACAACTTGTGTTCTACTCGTGCATAGAAACTACGCATAGACCTGGCTCATGATGCCACTGTTGGGGATCGTTGCAGAAATTAAAAATTTTCTACGCATCACCAAGATCAATCTATGGAGAGACTAGCAACGAGAGAGAGAGGGGAGTGCATCTTCATACCCTTGAAGATTGCGATGCAGAAGCGTTACAAGAACGCGGATGAAGGGTTCATACTCGTAGCGATTTAGATCGCGGTTGATTCCGATCTAAGCGGCGAACAACGGCGCCTCCGCGTTCAACACACGTACAGCCCGGGACGTCTCCTCGTTCTTGATCCAGCAAGGGGAGAGGAGAAGTTGAGGGAGAGCTCCGGTAGCACGACGGCATGGTGATGGAGCTTGCAGTTCTCCGGCAGGGCTTCGCCAAGCACTACGAAGGAGGAGGAGGTGTTGGGGAGGGAGAGGGCTGCGTCAGGGGAAGGGGTGCGGCTCCCATGCGCCTCCCCACTATATATAGGGGTGGAGGGGGCTGGTTTCTTGCCCTCCAAGTCCATTGGGGCGTTGGCAAAGGTGGGGGGATGAAATCCCATCATTTCCCTTCCCCACCGATTGTTATCCCCCTTTTTTAGGAATCTTGATCTTATCCCTTCGGGGTATGATCTTACTCCTTCTAAGGGGGGATCTTGGTGCGCCTTGACCAGGGGTGTGGGGCCTTGCCCCCACTACCCACGTTCATGTGGGTCTCCCCATGCAGGTGGGCCCTACTCCAGAACCTTCTAGAACCTTCCCGGTATAATACCGAAAAATCCCGAACATTTTCCTGTGGCCAAAATAGGACTTCCCATATATAAATCTTTACCTATGGACCATTCCGGAACTCCTCGTGATGTCCGGGATCTCAACCGGGACTCTGAACAACATTCGGTAACTACACACTAATCCCATAACAACTCTAGCGTCACTGAACCTTAAGTGTGTAGACCCTACGGGTTCGGGAATCATGCAGACATGACCGAGACAGCTCTCTGGCCAATAACCAATAGCGGGATCTGGATACCCATGTTGGCTTCCACATGTTCCACGATGATCTCATCGGATGAGCAGCGATGTCGAGGATTGATCAATCACATATACAATTCCCTTTGTCAATCGATGCGTTACTTGCCCGAGATTCGATTGTCGGTATCCCAATACCTCGTTCAATCTTGTTACCAACAAGTCACTTTTACTGGATTAGTAACACATCATCCCGTGATCAACTCTTTGGTCACATTGAGCTCATTATGATGATGTCCTACCGAGTGGGCCAGAGATACCTCTCCGTCACACGGGTGACAAATCCAGTCTCGATTCGTGCCAACCCAATGACACTTTCGGAGATACCCGTAGTGTGCCTTTATAGCCACCCGATTCGTTGTGACGTTTGGCACACCAAAGCATTCCTACGGTATCCGGGTTTGCACAATCTCATGGTCTAAGGAAATGATACTTGACATTAGAAAAGCTTTAGCAGACGAACTACACGATCTTGTGCTATGCTTAGGATTGGGTCTTGTCCATCAGATCATTCTCCTAATGATGTGATCCCATTATCAATGACATCCAATGTCCATGGTCAGGAAACCATGACCATCTATTGATCAACAAGCTAGTCAACTAGAGGCTCACTTGGGACATGTTGTGGTCTATGTATTCACACATGTATTACGGTTTCAAGTTAATACAATTATAGCATGAACAACAGACAATTATCATGAACAAGGAAATATATAATAACCATTTTATTATTGCCTCTAGGGCATATTTCCAACAATATAAAGGCCTCCAACTGCACAACTTTACTCCGGCCTCTATCCTGCACATTGCGGGTTATGTTGCTTTATGCGAACTATTTCTGGGTATTGAGGCCCATTTTGAACTGTGGAGAAAGTTGTTCTGTCCTGTCCCGCGCAACCACGAGGGGTAAATATTTGAAGTGGGCGGAGCCAAAATATGGCGCATCGCCGATACCAGATACCTATCCGGCACACCAAGGAAGGCATCTGAAGAATGGCCTTTTGAATGGTTCTACATTGAGGACGTTGCACTTCCTGACCCAGTTCGGAAGGGTCTTCCTAATTTTGCAAGCGTTCCGTTAAAGAAACACCACAGTTGGCATCACCGGAGTCTTGAAGAGGATGATAGTGCGGAAGTTGGTCAGCTCATGAGCAAGATAAAGACGCTCGCCCAGTCCGGACTAACAATGGTTGAGGTAATGGCGACCTCAATAGTGCGAGGGGTTCAGCCACTTCAATACAGAGGGCTTCCAATGTGGCACTATAATGGGGAGCACGGCGCCTCCCCCTTTTGTCGGAAAGGTCCGGACACCCCCGCCGCACTGGCCAAGATACTGGCCGGGCTGTTTAAATAAGGAGGAGGAGGAATTCCTTCGCATCAAGCGCAGAGATGGATACTCTATGTATGACCCACCCAGCTGGGTAAGTCCTGACCCCTATGCTTTTACTCATTCCGCCTTCCAAGTCATCTTTAATGAATTCTCAATCCGTCTATTTATAACAGCACTGGCGAAAAATCACCAAGGGGCTTCACAGCGCCGCCCCACAGCCAGAGAACCACAACCGGGAGCTTGAACCTGGGTTTGAAGAGGACCTGGATATATTCGTGGTACTTGCGGAAGGGGTGTTTTACCAGGCGAGCTACGATGGCACGGAAGTGGCCAGTATCGCTGATTATCCTGGTCTTCTTCCTGCTTCCCACGTAAGTCATCAGGAGAAATCCCCCCTGAAAGAGTTTCCTCGCACTGCCTCACCCACCGCACTGTCTCATGCTCCAAAGGGGAGGCGTTCGGCACGTCATGCTACCCCAGGGGCGACTCCAAAGAGAGCGGCTCCTGCGCCGAGCAAGGCCTATAAAAGGAAGACCGGTGAAGACACGGTCAGGCCTTCGTCAAAGAGGTATGGATTTGAAAGTATGCTTCAGTAGTCACATCCATCTATGACTGTTATGTTTGTCCTGTATCAGGAAAAAGGTGCGCTGAACTATGTCCGGGAATTTGGCCAGTCGTACTCCCAACAGCCGGGGTGCAGACCCTGCCGGAGAGACGGGGGCCGATACGGGAATGACACCGGACTGTCCATCGGCCGAGGGCTCGGAAGATATGTCCATCACCAACTCGGAAGTGGAGAGCGCCATGAATCATCGGCGTCGGAGTGCTGTCTTACGGGACCTTGGCTTCTCAAAATATGCGTTTGATGCCTTCAGCTCGGCTGACGCATACATCCGAGCTGCTCGAGATGGGCTGGGCAGAGCCACAAAGCAGCACTTAACGGATGTGCAGGTAAGGTTTCTTTTGTCCGAATAGGATAACCACATGCTAGTAGCCCCCGAGACTGAAAGCAGTTGGCAGAAGTGATTTAAGGATCGTTGTATGACCAGGTTCTTATAGAGAAGAACAACCTGCTAGCTCAAGAGCTGGAGCAGTGTCGGACACAACTAAATGCTGCTACCACTGGACTGAAAAAGTCCAAGATGGCATCCTCTGGTAATGTTCCCCTCCATCGAGGAATAACAATTATATACTAGTTGTGCTAATACTATTGCTTATCTCATAATAGATCAACTGGAAGATAAGTTGAAAACCGCTCAAGCGGGAGAGAAAGAGGCAAAAAGACTAAATGCCGCAGGCGAGCGTGTTCTGACCTGAGCCAGAGAGGAGAAAAACAAACTCCAGGATTCAAACACCATACTGGGCGAAGAACTGAAAGATGTGCGAGCCCAGCTAGCCGACTCCGCGAAGGAGAATAAAAAAAGCTGCGGTGGCATATTCATCGTGGCGAATTTACCTTATAACAGTTTGGAGGTTAAAGTAGCTGATATAGCTATGATTGCAGGTATGTTGACGGGCCGTCCCGAAGAGGAGGTGTCCGGATCATCAAGTGATCTTCTGCAAGGGCTGTTGCAATTGCACGAGCAAGCTCGGCAGGCAATGCGAAGTGTAGCCAAGGCCTTATGGCCATCCGCCTCCCCTCCAGGGAGTATGGAGGAGCTTGTAGAGCTGTTCAAGGGAGCACGGCGGCGTATCCAACTATGGAAGATATCGGCCTGCCGAGAGGGTGCGCGAGAGGCCTCGGCCATGGTGAAAACGCGGTATACCAAGCTGGATCCAAATCACATGGCCCGAGTCGGACCGCTAGGGTCAAATGGGGAAGAAATTCCCGTTAGTTTAGTATATGACCAAGTAGAGGTGGCCGCTAGATATTCCCAACAGGATTGTATGTTAGACCTCCTGTTGGACGGTATAGAGGAGGAAGTTTTTGAGTCCTAAGTGACTATGTACTTTCCTTCTAGCTAGACTGTAAAATGATTGTCATGGCCGACCTTTTCACTTCGACCTCTCGGCCCGAAGGTGCGGAGTGTTTTCTGAATACCTGAGTGGCAAACTAAACCGGGGTATGCGGGAAAACCAGGCGTAGAGGTCATAGTTGCTTGAATAGACAAATTTTATCCAGCTAGTTATGTTATATTACATTAAAATTGTAAGAAAGATCTTCCAGAGAGAATAGTTCCGTTAAGGGTTCCTTTCCCTGGGTGTGCATGCATCGATGTGCATGTCCGGACTGTGATGAAGGAATCACAATGTGTATAGCTTCTGGGGGTTCATGATGGAACGAATGCAAAAACACCTTTAGTTCACCGACCGAATATTCCCTTAAGAATGCTAGCTTTCGGCTTCACCCAGTCTGAGGTACACATCCGGATGACCCGGTAGTAACAATCGCAAAGGTGCTCCCTTTATGCCCTAGCCGAACTAACAGGAACGTAGGGCATAAGCACAGGAGCCAGGCAACCTAGCTTGGCCAAAATTTAAGTCATATCGATGCATATAATGGCGAAGAAAAGGTACATACGGGAGAAAATGCATATGTGATGAGCTTGATGCTTGGAAAATAATAGTAGCAAGCTTCTTTCCAAGAAGCCCCCAGGTATAATAGACGTAGATACTTGAAGATGTACGCGTCGGGGGTGCACGATCTAACCGCACGAAAGCTTTTAAGGCTAAAGAGAAAAAGCGAAAAAAGAGAAAAAAATGATGGAAAAATAGGGGGAAGGAGACGAACAAAGAATTTGGTCTAGTCTGGCCGTGTTCCAGGGGTTTGCTCTAGTCGATTGTCTGACGCACCACTCAAGCGGTACGCCCCTCCAGTGAGAACTTCGTCGATGATGAAGGGACCCTCCCACTTGGGCTTGAGTTTGTCATTTTTCTTCTCCGGCAGGCGCAGAACGAGTTCGCCGACATTATAAGTTTTGGCCCGCATTTCTTTGCTTTGATACCTACGAGCCTGCTGTTAATAAAATGCAGAACGGGCTTTTGCGACGTTGCAATCCACCTCCAGGGCATATAAGCTGTCCTGCCAATCAAGCTCGGCCTCTATCTCTTCGTACATGCGCACTCGAGGTGAGTCATGAATAATGTCGCAGGGTAGCACTGCCTCTGCGCCGTACACATGAAGAAAGGTGTGTATCCGGTAGTGCGATTGGGCGTGGTACGCAACCCCCAGAGTACGAAGTCGAGCTCCTCAACTCAGTGCTTGTCTGATTCTTTCAAAGACCGCACTAGTCTAGGCTTAATGCCACTCATAATAAGACCATTGGCTCTTCCGACTTGACCGTTTGTCTGTGGATGATAGACAGAGGCGTAATCGAGCTTGATGCCCAGATTAGTGCACCAGGTTTTCACTTCGTCGACTATGAAGTTGGAGCTGTTGTCGGTGATGATACTGTGCGGAACACCATAACGGTGTACGACGCTGGATATGAATTCTATCACCGGCCCGGACTCAACTGTTTTAACTGGTTTGGCCTCTATCCACTTAGTGAATTTATCCACCATGACCAGCAGATATTTTTTATTATGGCTTCCTCCTTTAAGGGATCCAACCATATCTAGTCCCTAGACCGTAAAAGGCCAAGTGATGGGGATTGTTTGTAGGGCAGTGGGGGCATGTGGCTTTGGTTGGCGAAGAGTTGGCATCCGACGCAACATTGGACAAGGTCCTGTGCATCTGCTCGGGCCGTCGGCCAATAAAACCCTGAACGGAAGGCCTTGCTAACAAGGGCCCGAGCTGCAGCATGGTGCCCGCCGAGACCGACATGAATCTCAGCCAGGAGCTGCCGCCCCTCCTCCTCGGAGATACATCTTTGAAGGACTCCTGTAGCGCTTTTCTTATAGAGCTCTCTGTCGTGAACCTTGTAGGCTTCGAACGCCGGACGATGCAGCGGGCCTCATTCTGATCCTTAGGAAGTTCCTTCCTATTAAGGTAGGCCAAGAAGGGTTCGGTCCATGGGGCAATGACTGCCATAATGAGATGTGCCGATGGTGTTATTTCGGTGGCTGAGCCTTCGATGATATCGGTGTGTTTGGAATCTGGGGTTGTGGTCGGATCCGGACTAGTGTTGCCGCTTTCCCCCTGCCACACCACGGATGGCTTAAAAAGCCTTTCCAAAAAGATATTAGGTGGGACGGGGTCACGCTTGGCGCCAATACGAGCAAGAACGTCCGCCGCTTGATTACTTTCTCGGGCCACGTCATGGAACTCGAGCCCCTCGAACCGAGCCAACATTTTTAGGACGGCATTACGATAAGCTGCCATCTTCGGATCTTTGGCATCGAAGTCCCCATTTATTTGAGATATTGCGAGGTTTGAGTCCCTGCGCACTTCTAGGCGCTGTATCCCATGGAGATAGCCATCCGGAGACCATGCAATAAGGCCTCGTATTCGGCTGCGTTATTGGAGTCTGTGTATAGTATTTGGAGTACGTACTTGTCGGTGTACAAAAGTAGGGGCTCTCCTTTTGACCCCTTTTACTTGTGCACGGGTAGTCAGAGCCACGTGCCACGGCCACACCTAGCAGGGCAGAGGAGGGAAGCCGGAGAGAAGCCGAAGCACAAGATAACCAAGGCAAAGCCAAGACTAGGAACAAAAAGAGCAAGAGGGCGAGGTGGACTCCCCCGGCAAGGCCCTTGCCGGGGCGGCCTCCACGGCCCCGGCAAGCGCCTTGCCAGGGCAACTTTCCTAATGCCAGCAGAGCGAGCCACCCTTCAGCCCAAGGTTTCCAAACGCCGTCGACAACTACATTTGTAACACCCTGGATGTAAACTTCCCCTTTTTGGGCAATATATCAATTTGACCTCATCCAATTCTTGTGGGTTCTTGTCATGCTTGGCCTCATGTTGTTTTGGTTATGTGGGTTTTCTCTTTTCTTTGTTTTGCTCTTTTGCCTTTTTGCATTTGTGCCTATTGTCATTTTGCTTTCCCTTCTTCTCATGTGGATGTGCTGGTCATGTTGTTGCATGTGCCACTCTCATTTTGCATTACCATCTCCTCCTTCCCTCTACTTCTTCCTTTTTCAAATGCCATATATTTCCTTTCCAAATTGATGTTCATCTTCTCCCTAAAAATCTTGCTTGTTGCACAAAACTCCCTGCCAAATAATCCCCTCATTTGAAGTTGTTATGGTCAGGTTCAAAAATGGCACAAGTTTGAAATATTTCCAAACTTGCATTATTTTTCTACCTTTAAAAATGTCCATTTCAATTTATTTAAATAGAGGAGAATTCCAGGAGTGTGGGGATATTTTCCTTTCACTCAAAATCTTTTCTTTTCTTTCTGCACTTTCTTTCTCTTCCTTTTTATTTTTTAAAAGGAAAAGAAAGGGGCAGCAACTGCGATGGCAGCCCAGCTACTCCTCCCACACGGGCCCCGGCCACTCCGGGCCAGCCCGGCTTCCTCGACCTCGCAGCCCGGAAGGAAGGCGCGCCAGCCACGCGCTTTCCTCTCCTGCCTTCGCGCACCCATCGCCGCTCTTACCCCCGCTAGTCCCCTTCCACGTGGCAGCGTCGGCCCCGCCTGGCAGTGACCGACCCGTGCTTCTCACCCACCTTTCCCTCTCCTCTCGCCGCGCCATGGGGACCCCGAGCACGGAGAGCACGAGCTCGTCCTCGTCGCCTAGCCCCCCTACTTATCCCCTCTCCTCATCAGACCGAACCCTAGGGTTCCCCTCTCCCTCTCGCCGCCGCCGCCAGGTGAGAGATCCACCCAAGATCGCCGCCCCGCTCGGTCCCGAGCGCATCTGGGAGCGCGCCACGTCGCCGGCGTGCTCTCCGGCCACCCCAACCTTCCGCACCGTGTCCGACGTCTTCCTCGTCGTCGACTACGTCCACGACGTCGACTACGGGGGCCCGGAGCACCAAGTTCGTCGACGCCCTGTACTGTCTTCCTCTCGGTCAGTTCGGCGGATCTTGAGCTTCGATCTCGTCGCCGTCGGCCCGTCTCCGTCGCCGATTCTTTGTCCTAGGGTAAGGAGGTATACCCCTTCCTCCTGCTCCTTCTTGTCGCGTTGGATCTCCGTAGAGTAGGGTCCGTGTCGTGTCTTTGTCGCGCCCGGCATGCTCCGGCGTGCTCGTGAGGTTTTGGCTTCAGAGTCGTTTTGGCGGCGTGTATGCCGCTAGCCCCGCTTCGGTTTGCCCTCCTTGTTCCGTGGAGTTCCTCGTGCGTGCCGTCGTGTCCGAGCGCGAGCTCCCTGAGGCGCGATTGCCTCGCCCGGCATCGCCGCGTCCGTTCTGTTTTGGGTCCGGCCTGGCGGTGTTGGTCAAGTGAGCAGCGTCCTGGTTCCTACGGATCCCCTACCCTAGCCGAGCTGGTCGACTCCCGCTCTACCACCTGGCGACACAGGTTCGAACCCAGTAGCCCTCCCCCCTTTGTTTTTCGGTTTTCGCTGTCCTCGGTGCGCCTCTTCTGCAGCAGTAGTATTAGAGGCGAGGCCTTTTCCTCTGTCGTGCCGCCGCTTGCAGCCCAGTGGTAACGAGGAGGGTTTCCACCGGGAGACCGGGTTGAATCCCCACAGGGCTGTTTTCTCCCCTTTTATTTCCATTTAGCCTCTGTCTCTGTATGACAGTGGGGCCATTCTGTCAGCCTCCCCATATGCATATTTTATTTCTTTCACCCCATGTTTCCATTTTCAGCTTTGAGTCCTTTTCTGTTTTAGGCAAGTCCAAATCTGGACATTTCCAAATCTGAAATTGCCATTTCATCATTTTCCTTTTTAGGCAGATTTTAACTTATTGCTTTTGTGATGATTTTTCTCTGCAACCCTAACATATTATATATGTTTTGGGGTGAAAAATCCCTGCTCAGTGGTGGCATTAGTTTCTGCATTTGAGCAAGTTTGTGATCATGTCTTTGTGCATCATGGTTATGTGTTGTTCCATGGGCATATTTATTTGTATCATGCTATGAGGTACTTTGCACACATGCATGGTTTTGTTCATCATGTTGTTTCGTAGGTTTCTCACCATTCTTGTTTTGCCCACCATATCCAACCCGTGCATCCGTTTCGGTGATCTCTATATCGATTTCTACGAAATCATCTCATCTTTCGATGGCATGCTTGGTTTGCCAAGATGATGCCTGGTTTTCCATTACCTTCGGAGTGCACTTACGCTTTGCTTATCACATCATGCATTTCATGTCATGTTGCATCATGTTGATTGTGCATTGCACGTGATTTATTGTGGTTCCTTGTTTTGTTGTTGCTTTGGGTAGGCCGGAGGCGAGTGCGTGAACGAGGAACCTGTTGAGAACGTTTTCGAGGATCAAGCTTTCGACAACTCTGAGAACATTGCAGGCAAGATGACCATACCCTCGAAATCACTTCTATCTTTGCTATGCTAGTTGCTCGCTCTTTTGCTATGCCTATCTGCGATGCCTACCACTTGCTATATCATGCCACCCATATTGCCATGTCAGCCCTAACCATCCTTTCCTAGCAAACCGTTGATTGGCTATGTTACCGCTTTGCTCAGCCCTCTTATAAGCGTTGCTAGTTGCGGTGAAGCTGAAGGTTGTTCCTTGTTGGGACATGGAATTGTTGTTCCTTGTTGGAACATGTTTACTTGTTGGGGATATCACAATATATAAATATAACTGCTATGTTTAACACATCTATATACTTGGTAAAGGGTGGAAGGCTCGGCCTTATGCAGTGTTTTGTTCCTCTTGCCACCTAGTTTCCGTCATACGGTGTTATGTTCCTTGATTTTGTGTTCCTTACGGTTGGGTGATTTATGGGACCCCCTTGACGTTCGCTTTGTATAAGACTCGTCCAGCAAGGCCCAACTTTGGTTTTACCATTTGCCACCTAAGCCTTTTCCCCGGGTTTCGCGAGCCGAGGGTCATCTTTATTTAACCCCGGACCAGGTGCTCCTTGAGTGCTGGCCCGAACTAGCTACTGCTGGGGAGCCTGCAGAAACTTCGAGGCTTGGTTTTACTCGTAGCTAGTCTCATCCGGATGTGCCACGAGAGCGAGATATGTGCAGCTCCTATCGGGTTTGTCGGCACAATCAGGCGGCTTTGCTGGTCTTGTTTTATTCTTTGTCGAAATGTCTTGTAGTCCGGGATTCGAGATTGATCGGGTCTTCCGGTAGAAGAATAATCCTTCGTTGACCGTGAGAGCTTATAATGGGCTAAGTTGGGACACCCTGCAGGGTAATATCTTTGAAAGCCGTGCCCATGTTATGAGGCGGATGGGAATTTGTTAATGTCGGTTGTAGAAAACTTAAAGTTGACCTCAATAAAATACACATCAACCGTGTGTGTTACCGTGATGGTCTCTTCTCGTGGTCAGGAAGTGAACACGTGTTGGAGTTATGTCGGCGTAAGTAGTTCAGGATCACTTCTTGATCACTACTAGTTTCACGACCGTGCTTTGCTTCTCTTCTCGCTCTCTTTTGTGAAGTAGCCACCATATATGCTAGTCGCTCGCTGCAGCTCCACTTTACTACTATGTCCTTCCTATTAGCTTAAATAGTCTTGATCTCGCGGGTGTGAGATTGCTGAGTCCCGTGACTCACGGATACTTCAAAACAGTTGCGAGTTCCGATGAGGCCAGTCTGAGAGGATTCCACCGAGCTCAAGTGGGAGTTCGACGAGGCGTGGTGGTCGTTACTATGTGTCGTTTCGGATGATCGATAGTGGTGCCCAGTTGGGACGATTCGGGATCTGTGTTAGCATTTGGGGTATCTTCTTTATTTTGGTTCCGTAGTCGGACCTTGAGTGTACTCTGAATGATGTATGTTTATTTATGTCTTGTGTGAAGTGGCGTTGTAAGCCAACTATGTATCTTGTCCTTAATTATTACATGGGTTGTGTGAAGATTACCTCACTTGCGACATTGCTTTCAATGCGGTTATGCCTCTAAGTCGTGCCTCGACACGTGGGAGATATAACCGCATCGAGGCGTTACAAGTTGGTAATCGAGCCTTCCCGACTTAGGAGCCCCTACTTGATTGTTTCTTGGCGTTGTTGAGTCTAGAATGGAAAATGTTTTGAGTCTTAGGATTATATATATCGGAGAGTAGGATTCTTTTGCTTCCCAGTCCTTGACCTTACGGTGAGGTATCTGGCGTAGTGTTTGACTCTTTTCTTCTCAAATTTCACTAAAATTTTTTAGGATCACGTGGGTATCTTGGAATCGTTCGATGGTTTTGTGGCGAGAACATTGTTCTTGGTGCCTCGACATTTAGGGGTTGTGGCGGTGTCCCGGGAGTTGAGCTCCGAGGTGTTGTCGTCACAATTTTATCGTTGCGATTCTGGAATACAGAGTTTTGCCGACATGAAATCTCTTTTGTGCAGTTGTTGGTGAGATAACCACGATAGCCCGATCTTGTGGCGAGTCGGGAGTATTGCCATGACTTGTATAACGGATGTTTTTGAAGGTCGAGGTACCACGATTTCGAGGATTTCTTGGTTATGTGTTGACGGATGGATACAATGGATCTAGGTATTGTTAGTTTGGGTGATATATTTTGTGTCCCTGTATCCCCAACACCAGTTGCATAACCAGAAAGTTTGGGAGTTTATAGGTGGGAATTCTAGTAGCTTACAGGATATTCTTTCCGACGGATGTATGATTTGAGATTGGGGTTCAACGTCTAGTGGTCCGCCCATTCACGGTCGATTCTGATGGTCGTGAGGCGTCTTAAAGAATCCTTGGCTATGCTGATTCGGGGCGTCTTGTTAGTCATTAATGACGTCCGCTATCGTCGTGTCCGTGTGGGCCCCACCACGAACACTTTGAGAGAAATCTCTATCATGTGTTTGTTCCGGCTCATTCTAGCAGTCAACCTTTTGTTTTCAGTTGTGTTATTCGATTTGTTTCTAAGACAGATGTTGTTTTCCATATCCTTTATCTAAGTGGCTTCTCACCTTATTGGACGTGTGACGATTAACTTTGGAATTCATTCGTTCATTCTTGTTCGAATGTTTATTGTGAAGACTATATGTTGCAATTTCTATCCGTTGATTCTACTTATCATTTGTCTATCAAAGGACTAACGGATGTCACCCTCTTGAGGATGGCTCCGCCAACGCAGCGTCGAATCCGGATCGCAATGATGGGGATCGATCGAATCCTCCACCTCCACCTCCGCCTCCGCCTTGAGGCACGGCAAGCTATCATGGAAGCCACCAATGCCAATGCTCGAGATGATTTTGCAGCTCTTGCAAGAAGCGTACTCGAGGGCAAGGCAATCAAGGCAATCAAGGTCAAGGCAACAATCAGCCACACTTTGCTACTCTCGGTCGGTTTCTCGCTAATCAGCGAAGTCTTTCGGTTTACGTGTTGAGGCCACGGACGCGATGATTGGTTAGTGGACATCTGCAAGCACTTTGGCTGTAGCAATGTCGGACACGAGGACTTTGTCAAGTTTGCATCGTTTCAACTCAAGGATCAAGCTGCTGAGTGGTTCCACAATACAAAGATTCGAGAGGAGGTCGTGTCATTACAGGATGAGTTCGCCGTGATTTCCGAGCTCATCACATTCGAAGAGTGTTGTTGAGAGCAAGCGTGAGGAGTTCCGCAATCTCAAGCAGGGCACCTTGTCGTCTATCAATACAATATCCAGTTCGAGCTCGCTCGTTTTGCTAAGCAAGATGTACGATGAAAGGAGTATGATCTATCGATTCGGTGATGCGAGAGAGGATCTGCAATTACCTCTTGTGCTGTTTGAGCGGATAAGTATGATGATTTCTACAACATGGCACTCAAGCAAGAAGCAGCACAGCTCAAGTCGAGGCTTCTAAGAAGAGAATCAGGGGCAGATTCAGTCCTCCTCGTCCTCTCAAGTGGCAGCCAAGCAGCGAAGTTTTATCTGCCCCTCCTCCGTTCGTCGGCCTTACCGGCGAGAAGAACTCAGGTGGCGTGGATCTTCCCACCCACCCAACCCAAGCTATCGAAACAAGTCTAATTCTCAAGCTCCAAGGTCAAGTGCTCCTTACCACCGTCCGCTCTACGAGGTCACTTGCAACAAGTGTCGTGAAAGGGTCACTATCTTGAACAAGTGCTTCAACGAGGCGCCTTCCGCCTCCTCCTCTGTGAAATCTTCCAGCAATGCGGTGGTCAAGCACAATCCAAAGTATGCCAAGGTCAATATGATGAATGCAGCTCAAGCGGAGGAGTCTTGATGTGATATTGGGTAATCTTCGATTAATGATATTCCTGCAAAAGTCTTATTTGATCTTGGTGCATCGCATTCTTTCATGTCATATCCTTTTGCATCGAAGCACAATTTTGATACAGAGAAATTATCTAAGGCTATGCAAGTTATTTCTCCGGCTAAGCGTTTGAGCTCTAGCATGATGGTTCCGAATGTCGGTATCAAGATGGGTGATTATAGATTTCTGGCTAAACGAATTGTTCTCGGTGACTCGGATATTGATCTTATTCTCGGAATGGACTGGCTTTCTCAGCACAAAGCTCAGATTGATTGTGCTGCCAGGGAAATTCAATTGACTCACTCTTCTAATGATGTGATCATCTATGCCTCTCGTGATGAAACCATTGGTTGTTTTCTCTCAATGAGAAGGCGAATTGAATGCCATCTCTCGATTCGATCGTTTGTGAGTACCAAGATGTCTTTCGGAAGAGCTTCGGGTATGCCTCCTCATCGGCCGATTGAGTTCGTTATCGATCTTGAGCACGGCATTGAACCCGTTTGCAGCGTCCATACAAGCTTGGACTGATGAGCTGAGGAATTGAAGAAGCAGCTCGATGAACAAGAGCGTCTGGGTTTGATCGGACCGAGTTCATCTCCTTGGGGTTGTGGTGTTCTTTTGTCCGGAAGAAGGATGGCGCGGACCGACTTTGCGTCGATTACCGTCCATTGAATAAGAAGACAATCAAGAACAAGTATCCACTTCCCAACATCAATGAGCTTTTGAGCAACTCAAAGGTGCTACTGTGTTCTCTAAGCTGGACCTTCGTATGGGGTATCATCAGATTCGCATTCGTGAACAAGATATTCCCAAGACAGCATTGAACAAGCTTTGGTTCTTATGAATATCTTGTCATGTCTTTCGGCCTCGTCAATGCTCCTCCAACTTTCTCTCGGATGATGAACTTCATATTCAATCCTTACACCAATGAATTCGTCTTGGTCTATCTTGATGATATTTTGGTCTTCTCCAAGAATAAGAAGGATCATGCCAAACATTTGCGATTGGTGCTAGACAAGCTCGAGAGAGTACCAATTCTATGCTAAGTTCTCCAAATGTGAATTCGGCTTGATGAAGTGCTTTATCTTGGTCATATCATCTCTGCCAAGGGCATCGCTGTTGATCGAGAAGGTGTCCGCAATTGTCAATTGGGAACCTCCTCGGAATGTCAAGCAGCTCCATGACTTTCTTGGTCTTGCAAGCTATTGCGAAGATTCGTTGAGAACTTCTCCAAGATTGCAAAGCCTCTTTCCAACCTTCTCGAAGCGGGTGAGGTATATCGGTCTCCCGAGTGTGGCGTTGCTTTCAATACCCTCAAAGAAACTCGTCACAGCTCTGTTACGACTCCTCTGATGAATCCAAGCCATATGAAGTTTTACGTGATGCTTCTCTTCAAGGTCTCGGTGCTGTGTTAATGCAAGAGAAGAGAGTTGTGGCTTATACATCTACGCCGATTGAAGCCCAGAGAAGAACTACCCCACTCACGATCTTGAGTTGGCGGCGATTGTTCATGCATTGATTACTTGGAGACATCTCTTGTTGGGAAGGAAAGTGGACATTTTCACTGATCACAAGAGTCTCAAGTACATCTTCACTCAGCCTAACCTCAACCTCGAGGCAGACTCGATGGGTGAAATGATTCAAGAGTACAACCCAAGTATTGAGTATACTCGGGCAAAGCCAATGTCATTCTGAGACGCTTTGAGCGGAAAGCTTCTTTGCAACAGTCTAATCCTCAAGCCCTTTCAGCCGGATCTCTGTGAATCTTTCCATAAGCTGAATCTTCAAGTTGTTCCTCAAGGCTTTCTTGCCAACCTCATAGTCTCTCCTACTTTGGAAGATCAGATTCGTGAGGCTCAACTTCGGATACCATGGTGAAGAAAGTGAAGCGTGGTATCGACAAGGGCATTTCAAGTACAAGTGCTTCCATGTTGATGACAAGGACACTCTGTTCTTTGAGGACGGATTGTGGTTCCTAAGGGTGATCTGCGAAAAGTCATTATGAGCGAGGCTCACAATTCGCTTCTATCCATTCATCACGGAAATGCGAAGATGTACCATGACCTCAAGCAGTCATATTGGTGGACTCGAATGAAGCGAGAATTGCTCAATTCGTGAATGAGTGTGATGTCTGCGAGAAGAGTGAAAGCGAACACCAAAGACCAGCTGGTCTCCTCCAACCTCTTGCTATTCCTGAATGGAAGTTTGATCATATTGAAATGGACTTCGTGACTGGTTTTCCAAAGTCCAAGCGTGGAAATGATGCTATCTTTGTTGTCATTGACAAGCTTACTAAAGTGGCTCATTTTCTTCCTATCAAAGAATCCATCACTGCAGCTCGGTTGGCGAGCTATACACCTCGAATTGTCTCTTTGCGGCATTCCACAAGTGATCTCTTGAGACCGTGGCAGCATCTTTACCTCCAAGTTAAGGAGTCTTTTGAAGGCCATAGGCACCAACATTCGTTTCAGCACAGCTTTCCATCCTCAAACAAGTGGCCAAGTCGGCGAGTTAATCAAATTCTTGAAGATATGCTCGGGGCTTGTGTCATTTCCTTCGGTATGAAGTGGGAAGATTGTCTTCCATATGCGAGTTCTCTTACAACAACAGCTTCCAGCGAGTTGGGCAAGGCCCCATTCGAAATTCTCTATGGAAGAAAGTGCGTACTCCTCTCAATTGGTGCAGAGGCAGGTGAGCGCCAACTTCTTGGCAATGACTTGATCACGAAGCGGAAGAAATGTGCAAGGTCATTTGTGAGAATCTCAAAGCCGCATAATCGCGCGGAAAGAGCTATTATGATGATAAGCACCATGATGTGACTTTTGAAATCGGAGACCATGTCTACCTCGCGTCTCTCAATGAAAGGTACTCGTAAACCCGGTATCAAAGGGAAGCTTGCCCCTAGATCGTGGGTCCTTTCAAGATCATTGGGAAAAGAGCGATCTAGCCTATCAACGAGCTTCCATCCAACTTTGCAAGCGTGCGATGTGTTTCACGTGTCACAGCTTCGTAAGTGCTTCAAGACTCCTGAGCGCACTATCAACTTCAAGAGATTGACCTTCAAGAAGATCTCTCTTATCGTGAGCACCCGTTGCTATTCTTGAAGAAACCGGCGCAAGACTGCAACAAGTCAATCAAATTCCTGAAAGTGAAGTGGTCACACCATTCCGACCGAGAAGCTACACAGGGCGCGAGGATCACCTCCGTTCGAGTATCAGGAGTTCTTTCAGTCCTAGATCTGGGGCGAGATCCTCTTGTAGTGGTGGAGTGTTGTAACACCCTGGATGTAAACTTCCCCTTTTTGGGCAATATATCAATTTGACCTCATCCAATTCTTGTGGGTTCTTGTCATGCTTGGCCTCATGTTGTTTTGGTTATGTGGGTTTTCTCTTTTCTTTGTTTTGCTCTTTTGCCTTTTTGCATTTGTGCCTATTGTCATTTTGATTTCCCTTCTTCTCATGTGGATGTGCTGGTCATGTTGTTGCATCTGCCACTCTCATTTTGCATTACCATATCCTCCTTCCCTCTACTTCTTCCTTTTTCAAATGCCATATATTTCCTTTCCAAATTGATGTTCATCTTCTCCCTAAAAATCTTGCTTGTTGCACAAAACTCCCTGCCAAATAATCCCCTCATTTGAAGTTGTTATGGTCAGGTTCAAAAATGGCACAAGTTTGAAATATTTCCAAACTTGCATTATTTTTCTACCTTTAAAATGTCCATTTCAATTTATTTAAATAGAGGAGAATTCGAGGAGTGTGGGGATATTTTCCTTTCACTCAAAATCTTTTCTTTTCTTTCTGCACTTTCTTTCTCTTCCTTTTATTTTTTAAAAGGAAAAGAAAGGGCAGCAACTGCGATGGCAGCCCAGCTACTCCTCCCACAGGCCCGGCCACTCCGGGCCAGCCCGGCTTCCTCAGCCTCGCAGCCCGGAAGGAAGGCGCGCCAGCCACGCTTTCCTCTCCTGCCTTGGCGCACCCATCGCCGCTCTTACCCCCGCTAGTCCCCTTCCACGTGGCAGCGTCGGCCCCGCCTGGCAGTGACCGACCCGTGCTTCTCACCCACCTTTCCCTCTCCTCTCGCCGCGCCATGGGGACCCCGAGCACGGAGAGCACGAGCTCGTCCTCGTCGCCTAGCCCCCCTACTTATCCCCTCTCCTCATCAGACCGAACCCTAGGGTTCCCCTCTCCCTCTCGCCCGCGCCGCGTGTGAGATCCACCAAGATCGCCGCCCGCTTCGGTCCGGCGCATCTCTGGCAGCGCGCCACGTCGCCGGCGTGCTCTCCGGCCACCCAACCTTCCGCACCGTGTCCGGCGTCTTCCTCGTCGTCGACTCGTCCACGACGTCGGCTCTGAGGCCGGGCGCCAAGTTCGTCGACGCCCTGTACCTGTCTTCCTCTCGGTCAGGTTCCCGGCGGATCTTCAGAGCTCGATCTCGTCGCCGTCAGCCCGTCTCCGTCGCCGATTCTTTGTCCTAGGGTAAGGAGGTATACCCCACTTCCTCCTGCTCCTTCTTGTCGCCGTTGGATCTCCGTAGAGTAGGGTCCGTGTCGTGTCTTTATCGCGCCCGGCGTGCTCGGCGTGCTTTCGTGGGTTTTAACTTGAGTCGTTTTGGCGGCGTGTATGCCGCTAGCCCGCTTCGGGTTTGCCCTCCTTGTTCGTGGAGTTCCCTCGTGCGTGCCGTCGTGTCCGAGGGCGCGAGAGCTCCCAGTGGCGCGATTGCCTCGCCCGGCATCGCCGCGTCCGTTCTGTTTTGGGTCGGCCTGGCGGTGTTGGTCAAGTGAGCAGCGTCCTGGTTCCTACGGATCCCCTACCCTAGCCGAGCTGGTCGACTCCCGCTCTACCACCGGCGACACAGGTTCGAACCCAGTAGCGCCCTCCCCCTTTGTTTTTTCGGTTTTGCTGTCCTCCGGTCGCCTCTTCTGCAGCAGTAGTATTAGAGGCCGAGGCCTTTTCCTCTGTCGTGCCGCCGCTGCCAGCCCGGTGGTAACGGGGAGGGTTTCCACAGGAGACCGGGTTGAATCCCCACAGGGCTGTTTTCTCCCCTTTTATTTCCATTTAGCCTCTGTCTCTATGGCAGTGGGGCCATTCTGTCAGCCTCCCCATATGCATATTTTATTTCTTTCACCCCATGTTTCCATTTTTCAGCTTTGAGTCCTTTTACTGTTTAGGCAAGTCCAAATCTGGACATTTCCAAATCTGGAAATTGCCATTTCTGTCATTTTCCTTTTTAGGCAGATTTTAACTTATTGCTTTTGTGATGATTTTTCTACTGCAACCCTAACATATTATATATGTTTTTGGGGTAGAAAAATCCCACCAACTCAGTGGTGGCATTAGTTTCTGCATTTGAGCAAGTTTGTGATCATGTCTTTGTGCATCATGGTTATGTGTTGTTCCATGGGCATATTTATTTGTATCATGCTATGAGGTACTTTGCACACATGCAGGGTTTTGTTCATCATGTTGTTTCCGTAGGTTTCTCACCATTCTTGTTTTGCCCACCATATCCAACCCGTGCATCCGTTTCCGGTGATCTCTATATCGATTTCTACCGAAATCATCTCATCTTTCCGATGGCATGCTTGGTTTGCCAAGATGATGCCTGGTTTTCCATTTACCTTCCGGAGTGCACTTACGCTTTGCTTATCACATCATGCATTTCATGTCATGTTGCATCATGTTGATTGTGCATTGCACCGTGATTTATTGTGGTTCCTTGTTTTGTTGTTGCTTTGGGTAGGCGGAGGCGAGTGCGTGAGCGAGGAACCTGTTGAGAACGTTTTCGAGGATCAAGCTTTCGACAACTCTGAGAACATTGCAGGCAAGATGACCATACCCTCGAAATCACTTCTATCTTTGCTATGCTAGTTGCTCGCTCTTTTGCTATGCCTATGCTGCGATGCCTACCACTTGCTATATCATGCCACCCATATTGCCATGTCAGCCCCTAACCATCCTTTCCTAGCAAACCGTTGATTGGCTATGTTACCGCTTTGCTCAGCCCTCTTATAGCGTTGCTAGTTGCAGGTGAAGCTGAAGGTTGTTCCTTGTTGGGACATGGAATTGTTGTTCCTTGTTGGAACATGTTTACTTGTTGGGGATATCACAATATATAAATATAACTGCTATGTTTAACACATCTATATACTTGGTAAAGGGTGGAAGGCTCGGCCTTATGCACAGTGTTTTGTTCCTCTTGCCACCTAGTTTCCGTCATACGGTGTTATGTTCCTTGATTTTGTGTTCCTTACGGTTGGGTGATTTATGGGACCCCCTTGACGATTCGCTTTGTATAAGACTCGTCCGGCAAGGCCCAACTTTGGTTTTACCATTTGCCACCTAAGCCTTTTTCCCCGGGTTTCGCGAGCCGAGGTCATCTTTATTTAACCCCGGACCAGTGCTCCTTGAGTGCTGGCCCGAACTGAACTACTGCTGGGGCCACCAGGGAAACTTCGAGGCTTGGTTTTACTCGTAGCTAGTCTCATCCGGATGTGCCACGAGCGAGATATGTGCAGCTCCTATCGGGTTTGTCGGCTGTCAGGCGGCTTTGCTGGTCTTGTTTTATTCTGTCGAAATGTCTTGTAGTCCGGGATTCGAGATTGATCGGGTCTTCGGTAGAAGAATAATCCTTCGTTGACCGTGAGAGCTTATAATGGGCTAAGTTGGGACACCCTGCGAGGTAATATCTTTGAAAGCCGTGCCCGCGATTATGAGGCAGATGGGAATTTGTTAATGTCGGTTGTAGAAAACCTAAAGTTGACCTCAATAAAATACACATCAACGCGTGTGTTACCGTGATGGTCTCTTCTCGGTGGTCAGGAAGTGAACACGATGTTGGAGTTATGTCGGCGTAAGTAGTTCAGGATCACTTCTTGATCACTACTAGTTTCACGACCGTGCTTTGCTTCTCTTCTCGCTCTCTTTTGCGAAGTAGCCACCATATATGCTAGTCGCTCGCTGCAGCTCCACTTTACTACTATGTCCTTCCTATTAGCTTAAATAGTCTTGATCTCGCGGGTGTGAGATTGCTGAGTCCCCGTGACTCACAGATACTTCAAAACAGTTGAAGGTTCCGATGAGGCGGTCGCAGAGATTCCACGAGCTCAAGTGGGAGTTCGACGAGGCGTGGTCGTTACTATGTGTCGTTTCAGATGATCGATAGTGGTGCCCGTTGGGACGATTCGGGATCTGTGTTAGCATTTGGGGTATCTTCTTTATTTTGGTTCCGTAGTCGGACCTTGAGTGTACTCTGAATGATGTATGTTTATTTATGTACTGTGTGAAGTGGCGACTGTAAGCCAACTATGTATCTTGTCCTTAATTATTACATGGGTTGTGTGAAGATTACCTCACTTGCGACATTGCTTTCAATGCGGTTATGCCTCTAAGTCGTGCCTCGACACGTGGGAGATATAGCCGCATCGGGGGCGTTACAACATTGGAGCCAGGGCTCGGGAGGCACCTCCGTGGTGGCGTGCAGATATTTGTTAAGATCATTGACACACAAGATCAGATGAGGACCAGAAGACGACGACCCTCGGCGGGATCCTAGCCGAGGAATCCACAAGACCCCCGGCAAGTTCCTTGCCGGGGACGACCAGGATGCCGCGGCAAGACCCTTGCCAGGCCCCCGGCAAGGCCCTTGCCAAAGACGGGGCCGTTGTCAGGCCCGCGTCTGGCAAAGATGCCATCGCCGTCCCCAAGCAGCTGCTAGCCCAACCAGCCGGGCAGGCACCTATGTGCGACGGGCGGCCTCCACACCAACCCAGCAAGCACCTGCGTGGTGGCATGCAAATCTTCGTGAAGACTCCACCACCGCGCCACCTCAGCTGCCTACCTGCCTACATGGCACCACACGCATCACTGGCCTGGGCGCGTGTCGAAGCTAGACGGGGCAGTGACGGACGGGACGGGACCCGTTCCCATCCCCGATAAAGCAAGGGGACACCTAAGCGACGCATTAAATGCGTCTTGTCCCATAATACCGAGCAATAAGCTCGCGCACTGTACGCCTTTCCACCTCCTGTCTGCCACTGTGGCGACCCCTTTTGCCTATAAAAGGAGGCCCGAGGTGACTAGGAGAAGGATTCGACTTTTTTGGACTACCCATCCACCGTAGATAGTTCGAGAGCTCAAGAACTCTCTCAAATACACAACAAAGAAGGACTAGGGTTGTAACGCCCCGGATACAACTTTCCATATTCGTAACTCCAACTCTTGCCTTTTACGGATATGCAATATGTTATTTCCTCCGTGATTGGGTTTTTGTCTTTTGTTTTGCATTTTGTTCTTGTCTTGCATTTCATCTCATCGCATCATGTGCATTGCATCTGCATGTTTTCATAAAACTCGTAGCCATTCGTAGTTGCCCTTTCTCTCTTTGCCTCCGTTGTCACTTTGTCAGGCCCTTGTCCTCGTTGACCTCTCTCAGACCCCTCGTATGCGTGTCCGAAACTTACCCGAACCCGAACCGGTGCTGTCGTTACCGATGAATCGGATCATCCCCAAGCGTCTATAAAACATCTCCGTTTTCTCTTTTGGACTCCCTAACCTATTTATCTTGACCGTCCGATTTTAATCGGAGGAGCAATAACCCCTACCTAAAATCCACTTGCTATACCTGTCCCATCCTTCCCATTCCATCGCGCGCCACCCCCTTTGTCCTCTCCACATGGGATCCTCCAGATCCACCTCTCCATGAACAACCTCCCTCATTTTCAGCACCGAGCCTACCACTTTCTCCTCTCGATCCATGGTTGTCCCCTCCCGGCCTCCTCGCTGGAGCCTTTGCCCCGTCGAGCACCAGCAGATGAGCCCCGTCGCGCCCTCTCCTTCCCCCGGTTTCCTCCTCTCTGTATCTCATCTCTCTCTCCCGTTCTCTCTGTACCAGGATCCAGCCGCCGCCCCTCCTGGCAGGACCTCGCCGTCCCGGAGCTCCAATCACCGCCAAGTCCAATCTCCGGCCAGATCCGTCCATGCCTCGCCTCCTCGTTTGGGTGTCGACGGCACAGGCCCCGGCGACGCCTCCTGAACCTGCTGATGCCACCAAGTCCCTCACCGCGCCGCTCCTCTGTTTCGTTCGAGCAGAGGAGCTCGAACCGCTCGCCTGTTCGCCCGCGCCGTGGACGCGTCGTCCTGCTGCGTGGGCCACCTGCTCCTCCGCGGACCCAGCAATCGCCCCAAGTCCGCCGCCGTTCCCGAGTCCCCTGCTGCCATGGACGCCAAGCCGACCTTCTTGAGCCTGCTTCCCTGGGCGGCCCTGTTAATCCCCCGACCAGCGCTTTGCATCGATGGGGTCAGCGCTCCCGAGCGCGTTGACTGCGTCCTGCCTGCGCCCGATCACTGCGTCGCCCGCAGCAGCGCCTCGAGGCCTCCTCTCCTCCAACGGGCCAAAGCCCATGGGTGAGCAGCCCCCCCAGCGCCTCTCTGTTTTTTCACCGATTGGGCCAACCAGATTCAGCCCGTTGTGTTTTTTTCCCTGCTGCGAATTTAGACATTATCCAGAGACTGCAGTTTTACAGAATAGACCCTCATGTTCATGCATTTATATCTCACAAACCATGCATCAGAATTTAATAAACTATATATGTAATGTGCTCAGTTTTTCATGTACTTTCATAATATGCCACTTTCATCCATGTTTAAAATGTTTGAAATGTTGTTTGTTTAAATTTGCTCAAATGCCATGTTAAAATGATTTATTTCATAACTAAATAACCGTTGCTCCGTTTTTAATAAACTTTATATGTAAATGGGGTGGAAAATGCCTAGTTTAACATGGTGCAGTTTATTTTCCTGTTTAACAACAATAAAATATGTTTTAGGGTAGAAAAGTACCGAATCTAAAATATTGCACATGAGGATTTTCCGGAAGTGTTGTTTTCTTATTTCTGGCCTCATTTAAATTTGCCTAAATAGTTAGTTTACTTATGCTTCACCCCTTGCCTTGTTTAATAACATTTAATATTGTTGGGTACATAACCGAGATTAAACTAAATATGTCAATGTGGTGTTTTGTCAATATGCAACTCGTTGGATATTGAGCTCCACTTAATTGGTAGTATTGTTTGTTGCACTTTGCCATGCCATGCCTCATTAAACCGGACATGCATTATACTTGATTGTGCATCATGCCATGTTTATGCTTGCGCATTTATCATGTTGTTTGTTTCTTTCCGGTGTTGCTACCTAGTTCCGGTAATGTTGCGATTGTGAGGATTCATTCGACTACTTCCGTTCGTCTTCTTCATGGACTCGTTCTTCTTCCTAGCGGGATTTCAGGCAAGATGACCGTCACCTTGGATCTCATTACTATCATTGCTATGCTAGTTGCTTCGTTGTTTCGCTATGCTGAGCTACCTATCACTTGCTGCTCAAGCCTCCCAAATTGCCATGAACCTCTAACCTTTGTCCCCTTCCTAGCAAACCGTTGTTTGGCTATGTTACCGCTTTTGCTCAGCCCTCTTATAGCGTTGCTAGTTGCGGTGAAGATGAAGATTGCTCCATGTTGGATTATGTTTATGTTGGGATATCACAATATCTCTTATATTATTAATGCATCTATATACTTGGTAAAGGGTGGAAGGCTCGGCCTTATGCACTGTGTTTTGTTCCACTCTTGCCGCCCTAGTTTCCGTCATATCGGTATTATGTTCCCGGATTTTGCGTCCCTAACGCGTTGGGTGATTTATGGGACCCCTTGACAGTTCGCTTTGAATAAAACTCCTCCAAAGAAGGCCCAACCTTGGTTTTACCATTTGTCTCACCACCACCTATACCCTTTCCTTGGGTCGGCCAACCGAGGGTCAACTTTATTTTAGCCCCCCGGCAAGTGCTTCTCTAAGTGTTGGTTCGAACCGAGCACGCTGCTGAAACCTGCAGGGAAACTCGAGGCTTGGTTTTACTCGTAGCTTGTCTCATCCGGTGTTGCCCTGAGAACGAGATATGTGCAGCTCCTATCGGGATTTGTCGGCACATCGGGCGGCTTTGCTGGTCTTGTTTTATTCTTGTCGAAATGTCTTGTGGCAGGATTCGAGACTGATCGGGTCTTCCGGGAGAAGAATATCCTTCGTTGATCGCGAGAGCTTATCATGGGCTAAGTTGGGACACCCCTGCAGGGTATAAACTTTCGAGAGCCGTGCCCGCGGTTATGTGGCAGATGGGAATTTGTTAATATCCGGTTGTAGTAAACTTGAAGTAAACTCCTCTAAAATACACCAACCATGTGCGTAACCGTGAGTGTCTCTTTTCGGGGTTGATCAAGAGGAGAACACGGTTTCTGTGTTATGATTGGCGTAAGTAGGAGCTCAGGATCACTTCTTGATCATTACTAGTTGACGACCGTTCCTTTGCTTCTCTTCTCGCTCTCATTTGCGTATGTTAGCCACCATGCTTGCTTAGTCGCTGCTGCAGCCTCACCACTTTACCCCTTCCTTACCCATTAAGTTTTGCTAGTCTTGATACCCATTGTAATGGGATTGCTGAGTCCTCGTGGCTCACAGTTTACTACACCAACAGTTGCAGGTACAAGTTTGCGATGATCATGACGCGAGAGCGATGTTTGCTTGTTTTGGAGTCCTTCTTCTTCTTCGTCGATCGGGGATAGGTTCGGTCGGCAGCTGGGCTAGCAGGGTGGATATTGTTTGAGTTTACATTTATGTTTCATCCGTGAGTCGGATGTTAATATTGTATGTTGTATTGATGTATTCATGTGACATTCTATGTATTGGAGGTATCCCCACTATTATGTAATGTTGATGTAATGATATCCACCTTGCAAAGCGTCTTCAAGATGCGCTTCTATCCTTAGTGGGACCTTGAGTTCCTTTAGGATAGGGTCGCATCTTAGGCGTGACAAGTTAGTATCGAGCCTCGACCGACCATAGGAGCCCCCTTGTTTGTTGGCCGTTGTTGAGTCTAGAAGAAAACTATTTTGAGTCTTAGGATTATATATATATATATATATATATATATATATATATATATATATATATATATAGGACAAATGTTTCCTACAAGCGGTGGTAGTTACCACCACTTGCGTTTTGTATGTTGTATGTAGTATCATCGAAACCGAGAGTATATACGTGTAGTATGTAGTATATAATAATGATTAGGTAGTATATATACTAATTTTTAGGTAGTATGTACCATTTTTGAGTATGCTCTTTTTATGTACAAATATATACGTATTTCATAAATATAAAAAAACTATGGGCTCATATGCAATTTTTCATGTAACTTGCTTTGAAATATCTTAGATATATTATATGAACATATTTAAAATAATAAAATAGTATATATAGTACCACATGGTAGTATATGAGACATGTGGGGTAACTACCACGGGTGGTAGGATGGATTTTCCTATATATATATATATATATATATATATATATATATATATATATATATATATATATATATATATATATATATATATATATATATATATATATATATGTATATATCGGAGTAGGATTCTTTTTACTCCTCAGTCCTTTAAATCGCTCTGGTGAGGTCTCTTGGCGTAGAAGTTTTGTCTCTTCTCTCCTCAAATTTCACTAAATTTTTTAGGATCACGCTGGTATCTTGGAATCGTTCGATGGTTTTGTGGCGAGAACATTGTTCTTGGTGCCTCGACATTTAGGGGTTGTGGCGGTGTCCGGGGAGTTGAGCTCCGAGGTGTTGTCGTCACAATTTTATCGTTGCGATTCGGAATACACGAGTTTTGCCGACACGAAAATCTCTTTTATGCAGTTGTTGGTGAGATAACCTCGGCGTCACCCATCTTTGGGGAGTTCGGGAGTATTGCCATAGCTTGTATAACGGATGCTTTTGAAGGTTGAGGTACACGATTTCGGAGTTTCCTTGGTTATGTGTTGACGGATGGATACAATTGGATCTAGGTATTGTTAGTTTGGGTGATATATTTTGTGTCCCTATATCCCCAACACCAGATTGCATAACTAGAAAGTTTCGGGAGTTTATAGGTGGGTATTCAAGTAGCTCCTAGAATATCTTTCCGACAGATGCATGATATGGGATTGGGTAAATCTCTATCATATGTATTTGTTCCGGCTTATTCTGCAAGCCAAATCCTTTGTTTTGTTTTATTTGTGGTATTCGAGTTGCTTCGATGTCAAGTGTTGATTCCATACCTTTCAAGCGGTGTTCTCATATTTCTATGGGAGTACTAATCCTTTTGATCATGAGATTGTCATGTCAATTCTTCCCAACCGGCGTGCTTCTCTTCAAGTGGATCCAATCATTTTCAACATCCGCAAGATCAACTTTAAGTTTTCTCACCGGTGTTTGTTTCATCCGTCCCCAAGTTTCCTTTGTTTTCCCGCCCTCCCACCCTTTTCTGCAAGGACTTATATATTTTAATCATGTATCCTTTTATTTGTGGGAAGTCTCTTCATTCTTTTCTTTCAATGTTCTTATCCGGTGATTTCCCATGAAGATGCTCAACAATTTCAAGTTCATCATCCTTCATTGTTGTTTCTTCTCCGGTGGATCCAATTCAAGCTTTCGATATTTATCATATTCCTTTCCTCATTTCTAGTGATTTCTCATGCCGATGCACTTCTTAATCATTCAATTCTTCCTATTCATTTGTTCTGGAGTGCTGTAAATATCTCACAAGACTTGTGTTTCCATTCTCAATCCGTTCAAGATATTTCGAGGGTATTATCTCATTCAAGCCATTCAATTCTACCGGTCCAATCTTTATTTCAAGCAATCCTTCAACGATGTTTCTTTCGAGTGGGCCCTAACCCACAGGTCTTTTCCCAGGATCTTACCTAACTCTTCTAATTATCAGGAGCTATTCCCAAATTCTTTTCAAAGTTTGACGTAAGAATGAATTTTCTTCAGTCATATGTCTTTCTCCAAGATCTTCCAAATTCTTTTCATTGTTGGCTCAACCTCTTTGTTTTTCATTCTCCGGAGTATCTCAACAATTTGGTGGTGTTTCTCATCGTCATTCTGAACATTTGAAGACCGAAGAAGAGTTTCTCTTAAATCTTGCTCCATTCTCTTCAAGATTCATGGTTCTAGCTTGATGCCATTCTCTCATAATTGTTTTCGATTGTGGGAATTCTTTTCACCTATTCGGAGCATTTCATGAGTTGTTTCCATTTCTTTCCTCCGAAGGCCATCATGTCATAATTCTTCATTCTCAGCGTGTAGCTATCATTCTCCAAATCTTACCGGTGAATCGTTCAAATATCCTCTAATCAGTTCATGATCTCTTCATTCTCTTGTATCTAAATTCTCTCAAGCATCTTCATTCGTTTTCCAATTCTTCCCGGTGAATTGTGCCTTTGCTATGTTCATTTTCAATTCTTATGGTGGTTCGTTCAAGATTTCACTTCCTTCGTTATCATATTAATTCATTCGTTGTTTCCAAATCCCACCGGTGGTTCCATCAATAGCTTCTCAAGTTTGCACTATATCTCTTTTCAATCCCTCAAGAAGAATAAGTAGTATGCCAAATCCGTTGCTTATCATCAATTAAATTGGTGAAGGATAAACATAACGTAATTCTTATTATTGTTTCATCCAAGTGATCTAGTTTCTTCTTTCCATCATTGTCATCATGTCACATTTCTCGGTTCGAGATGCTCCATCTTTTCTTTTCCGGAGTTCCAAGTTTTCCGCATTATCTTGTCGCGAAGCTCCATCTAAATTATTGCAAGGCTTCACCTTGTGTCTTCAACTTCTCTTTCTTTTTATCATCCTTTTATTACCAGAGTTCTTCATGGAGGCTCTACATGATAGTTCGTCAAGGATTCTTTTCATTCTTCAATTGTTCTTCAAGATTTCTCTCGAAGTTATGATCCGCCAAGCTATACTCTAAAATAAACATGGTGTTCAACACATGTTTTGCTTTGAGGAGTTCAAGCATTCTTCTTCTTGCATTCCGAAGTGCAATTCTTCCTACCTTATCTTTTGGGGTGGTGTTATGTCACTCTTGACAATTTCCTTCATGTTTCATGATTCATATTGTTGTCAAGAATGAGGTATTTTAAATCCATCATTTTCTCTTCGTTCAAGAGATCTTTTCAATCCATCAATCCCTTTGTTGGAGTTATCTTGGGTTATATTCACCTACAGCCTTCCCTTAGGAATGTAGCTATTTGTGGTGCTTATCAATGATCCAATTTTTCTCCTTCTCATCTCGGTGAAGAAGTTTCTCTAATCTTCATTGATCTCAACCAATCAATTGTTTCTGTTAGTGGCGGGTTGTCACCTCATCATTTTGAGATGTTTGCCATAAGCCCATAACAAGCTTGTGCTTTTCGTTGTTGATTTTCCAACAACTCCGTTCAATTCTTCTTTGCAAGGATGCTTTCCAAGCTCATTTGTGGCAGAAGTTGGCATTTTCTTATCCATTCTTTTATTTCAATGATCTAATTTCTATTCTTTCGTTACGGAGGCTTTGGGATGTTACTCTCTTCCACCCATCATCTCATTTTGCAAATATCATGTTCCTTTCCTTGCTTACCCGTTTAACAGGAGTGTTATGTCCTCTGATTAAGTTCTTTCATCTTATCAAGTTTTGCCTCCTTCCTCAACCAGAGAGCTGTCTGAAATCTTTCTTACCCCTTGTGCCATTATTTCAATAGTTCCAGAGGTAGGGTGTTGTTGATCTCATCAAGTATCCTCTCATCTTGTCAAGTTCATGTTCTATTCCTTCCATGTTCAACCGGAGTGCTGCCCGAGTTCTTCCTTCTCTATCTAGTTTTAACCGGAGTGGTTTCAATATCTATCTTATCACTAAAACTCTTGGTTCTCGTCGTATCCCATGTTCTTCTTATCTAATGGATTGTTTGCAATCTCGTTCATCTCTGTTGTACTCTTTCGTTTAAATTGTTTAACCTCTCAAGGTTCATGGTTTCACTCGTTTGTCGTAGAAGCAACTTTGTTTTACCTCTCCTCTTCCTTTTTCCTCTGGTGCCATCCTAGATCTCGGGACGAGATCCTCTCGTAGTGGTGGAGTGTTGTAACGCCCCTGATACAACTTTCCATATTCGTAACTCCAACTCTTGCCTTTTCCGGAGATGCAATATGTTATTTCCTCCGTGTTTGGGTTTTTGTCTTTTGTTTTGCATTTTGTTCATGTCTTGCATTTCATCTCATCGCATCATGTGCATTTCATCTGCATGTTTTCATAAAACTCGTAGCCGTTCGTAGTTGCCCTTTCTCTCTTTGCCTCCGTTGTCACTTTCTCAGGCCCTTGTCCTCGTTGACCTCTCTCAGACCCCTCGTGTGCGTGTCCGAAACTTACCCGAACCCGAACCGATGCATTGTTACCGATGAATCCGGATCATCCCCAAACGTCTATAAAACATCTCCGTTTTCTCTTTTGGACTCCCTAACCTATTTATCTTCGACCGTCCGATTTTAATCGGAGGAACGAATTAACCCCTACCTAAAAATCCACTTGCTATACCTGTCCCATCCTTCCCATTCCATCGCGCCGCCACCCACCTTTGTCCTCTCCACATCGGGATCCTCCCAGATCCACCTCTCCATCCGACCACCTCCCTCGTTTTCAGCACCGAGCCAACCACTTTCTCCTCTCGATCCATGGTCGTCCCCTCCCGGCCACCTCGCAGGAGCCTTTGCCCCGTCGAGCACCAGCAAATGAGCCCCGTCGCGCCCTCTCCTTCCCCCGGTTTCCTCCTCTCTGTATCTCATCTCTCTCTCCCGTTCTCTCTATACCAGGATCCAGCCGCCGCCCCTCCTGGCAGGACCTCGCCGTCCCGGAGCTCCAATCACCGCCAAGTCCAATCTCCGGCCAGATCCGTCCATGCCCCGCCTCCTCGTTCGGGTCTCGACGGCACAGGCCCCGGCGACGCCTCCTGAACCTGCTGATGCCGCCAAGTACCTCGTCGCGCCGCTCCTCTGTTTCGTTCGAGCAAAGGAGCTTGAACCGCTCGCCCGCTCGCCCGCGCCGTGGACGCGTCGTCCTGCTGCGTGGGCCACCTGCTCCTCCGCGGACCCAGCAATCGCCCCAAGTCCGCCGCCGTTCCCGAGTCCCCTGCTGCCATGGACGCCAAGCCGACCTTCTTCGAGCCTTGCTTCTCCTGTAGGCGGCCCCTGTTCGTCCCCAGCCGCGCGCCTGCATCGATGGGGTCAGCGCTCCCGAGCGCGTTGACTGCGTCCTGCCTCACCCCGATCTGCCTGCGTCGCCCGCAGCCAGCGCCAGGCCTCCTCTCCTCCAACGGGCCAAAGCCCATGGGTGAGCAGCCCCCCCAGCGCCTCTCTATTTTTTTCACCGACTGGGCCAACCAGATTCAGCCCGTTGTGTTTTTTTTCCTGCTGCGAATTTAGACATTATCCAGAGACTGCAGTTTTACAGAATAGACCCTCATGTTCATGCATTTATATCTCACAAACCATGCATCAGATTTAATAAACTATATATGTAATGTGCTCAGTTTTTCATGTACTTTCATAATATGCCACTTTCATCCATGTTTAAAATGTTTGAAATGTTGTTTGTTTAAATTTGCTCAAATGTCATGTTAAAATGATTTATTTCATAACTAAATAACCGTTTCTCCGTTTTTAATAAACTTTATATGTAAATGGGGTGGAAAAATGCCTAGTTTAACATGGTGCAGTTTATTTTCCTGTTTAACAACAATAAAATATGGTTTAGGGCAGAACAGTACCGAATCTAAAATATTGCACATGAGGATTTTCCGGAAGTGTTGTTTCTTATTTCTGGCCTCATTTAAATTTGCCTAAATAGTTAGTTTACTTATGCTTCACCCCTTGCATTGTTTAATAACATTTAATATTGTTGGGTACATAACCGAGATTAAACTAAATATGTCAATGTGGTGTTTTGTCAATATGCAACTCGTTGCATATTGAGCTCCACTTAATTGGTAGTATTGTTTGTTGCACTTTGCCATGCCATGCCTCATTAAACTGGACATGCATCATACTTGATTGTGCATCATGCCATGTTTATGCTTGTGCATTTATCATGTTGTTTGTTTCTTTCTGGTGTTGCTTCCTAGTTCCGGTAATGTTGCGATTGTGAGAATTCGTTCGACTACTTCCGTTCGTCTTCTTCATGGACTCGTTCTTCTTCCTAGCGGGATTTCAGGCAAGATGACCGTCACCTTGGATCTCATTACTATCATTGCTATGCTAGTTGCTTCGTTTTTTCGCTATGCTGCGCTACCTATCACTTGCTTCTCAAGCCTCCCAAATTGCCATGAACCTCTAACCTTTGTCACCCTTCCTAGCAAACCGTTGTTTGGCTATGTTACCGCTTTTGCTCAGCCCCTCTTATAGCGTTGCTAGTTGCAGGTGAAGATGAAGATTGCTCCATGTTGGATTATGTTTATGTTGGGATATCACAATATCTCTTATATTATTAATGCATCTATATACTTGGTAAAGGGTGGAAGGCTCGGCCTTATGCACAGTGTTTTGTTCCACTCTTGCCGCCCTAGTTTCCGTCATATCGGTATTATGTTCCCGGATTTTGCGTCCCTCACGCAGTTGGGTGATTTATGGGACCCCTTGACAGTTCGCTTTGAATAAAACTCCTCCAAAGCAAGGCCCAACCTTGGTTTTACCATTTGTCTCACCACCACCTATACCCTTTCCTTGGGTCGGCCAACCCGAGGGTCATCTTTATTTTAGCCCCCGGGCGGTGCTTCTCTAAGTGCTGGTTCAAACCGAAACTTCTTGAGGCCACCACGGGAAACTCGAGGCTTGGTTTTACTCGTAGCCTGTCTCATCCGGTGTTGCCACGAGAACGAGATATGTGCAGCTCCTATCGGGTTTGTCGGCACATCAGTGGCTTTGCTGGTCTTGTTTTATTACTGTCGAAATGTCTTGTAGCCGGATTTCGAGACTGATCGGGTCTTCCGGGAGAAGGAATATCCTTTGTTGATCGCGAGAGCTTATCATGGGCTAAGTTGGGACACCCTGCAGGTATAAACTTTCGAGAGCCGTGCAGCGGTTATGTGGCAGATGGGAATTTGTTAATATCCGGTTGTAGTAAACTTGAAGTAAACTCCTCTAAAATACACCAACCGTGTGCGTAACCGTGAGTGTCTCTTTTCGGGGTTGATCGAGAGGAGAACACGGTTACTGTGTTATGATTGGCGTAAGTAGGAGCTCAGGATCACTTCTTGATCATTACTAGTTGACGACCGTTCCTTTGCTTCTCTTCTCGCTCTCATTTGCGTATGTTAGCCACCATACTTGCTTAGTCGCTGCTGCAGCCTCACCACTTTACCCCTTCCTTACCAATTAAGTTTTGCTAGTCTTGATACCCATGGTAATGGGATTGGTGAGTCCTCGTGGCTCACAGTTTACTACACCAACAGTTGCAGGTACAGGTTTGCGATGATCATGATGCGAGAGCGATGTTTGCTTGTTTTGGAGTCCTTCTTCTTCTTCGTCGATCAGGGGATAGGTTCCAGGTCGGCAGCCTGGGCTAGCAGGGTGGATATTGTTTGAGTTTCTGTTTATGTTTCATCCGTAGTTGGATGTTGGTCTTGTATGTTGTATTGATGTATGCATGTGACATTCTATGTATTGGAGGTATCCCCACTATTATGTAATGTTGATGTAATGATATCCACCTTGCAAAAGCGTCTTCAAGATGCGCTTCTATCCTTGGTGGGACCTTCGAGTTCCTTTAGGATAGGGTCGCATCTTGGGCGTGACAAGGGTATTACGCATCCTCACGGCCCAAACCTAGGTAAACGAACTGTGTTCTGTCTCCTAAACCTTATCTTCTCACAACCCCGCGCCCTGTCAGCCGTAGTAGGGATTCCTGTGATCCCATAGGTGTCGTTTCCCCGACATCTTTGGCACGCCAGGTAGGGGGCGCAGTTGTGACAATCTGATCAAGCAGTTAGCCTAGCAGTTCTTCATCGTCGTGGCTCCCAAGAAGAAGACGATCACGGCGATCGGCTCGTTGGGAGCCAAACGGCCTGTGCCAGTGCAGACGAGCAGCGGGCCGGTCACGGACAGAACCCGAGCCATGGGCCCGTGGCCCACGAGCACCAGCATCGCTCTGGCGGTCAGAGCCTGGCGAGCGGCGTCGTTCGTGCGCCAGACGACGGGTTGCGCATCGCCAAATCCAAAGACGGGGCTGGGCCCCCGCAGGCGGCGCGGGGCCCTCCAGGGGTGTCACTGTGCCCTCTACGGGCGGCGCAGCAGCCTCCAGGACGCCCACGCCGGCGCCCGCAGTGCGCTCTTCCCAGGGTGTGCGCGATGAGAAGTTCCACCACGCTGGAGATCCCAGACACCACCGTGGGAAGAGTCTTGTGCATCATCTACGGGACGAAGGAGTCCAGCATGCCCGCCGAAGTGCTGGCGAAAATGGCGCAGCCGCTGGACCGTGATAGAGCTCCTTCTAACGTGGTTAGAAGTCGAAGCGCGCCACGGTCCACATAGCTCTCGCCGTCACCCACGCCAGCAGAAGGTTTGGCGTGCGCGCAACTACTCCTCGACTTCCCTCCTTCTGCGGAAAAGCTCAATGAGTGGAGGGCCACCATCCGGAGCCTTGTCAGCATTGCCAACCAAGACGAGCCACGGCCAGCGGGGCTCTTAGGCCGGCGCTCTGTCGAACCACCGCATGCCAGCGGTGGAAAGGCCGGAGGTGCTGCGGCCACGGTGCACTCTCCTCATCCTCGCCAGCCACCGCGGGTGTCCATCCATCGTGACGACGCTTGTGATAATATTTCTGTAGTGTCGTCCGATCCACGGACCCACCGCGACAAGCGCCAAGTCCTTCGGGAGCGAGCCCATGAAGACGCTCTAACTACCATCGAGCGCCAGCGTGATACACGCCACCAGTCAGATAGGCGGGCGGGGCCCGCTATGGATCACCCAGCACCGGGAGGATCCGGCGGCCTACCTTACAAGGTGGGTTGCCCGGCCTTTACCCATGAGCTGTGGTAGTTCCAGTGGCCGTCCCATCATACGTTCAAGCCCAACGTCGGTGAGAAGTACAATGGCAAGACCCACCCATCGGAGTTCCTCAGCATCTACACCATCGTGATGCAAGCTGCTGGGGCTCGCGACGACAAGGTGCTTGCCAATTACTTCCCGTTGGCCCTGATACCCAATGTCATGTCTTGGTTGATGCACTTGCCGGCGGATTCCATTTCTTCTTGGTCGGATCTGTGTCATGAGTTCGTTGGTGCCTTCACCGGAGGCCACCAAGCTCATGGCCAGGCGAGTGATTTGCATATCATTCCCTAAAAGGAAGGTGAAACCTGCGCAAGTACATACATAGGTTCAGTCGGTTGCAATACAACATCCCAGATGTTCATCCTGCTGCCGTGATCAGCGCGTTCCATCAGAATGTGCGCAACCGCAAGATGCATGAAGAGCTGGCGATGAACAAGGTCAAGGATGCGGCCGAACTTTATGTACTGGCCGACAGATGCACCCAGGCTGAAGAGGGAAGGAAGTACCCTGGCGATAACGCCGGGGCGGAAACCGACTCTATGAACGAAGACACCGCCGCCCCGACAAAGAAGGGCTGGCGCCGCAACAGGAAACGCAAGGAGAAGACCGTGCTTGCCGTCAAGGGATCCGAGGACGCCGGCGCTGCCAAGAGGGCGAAGGCAGACGACCCCGGCAAGGAAATAGCCGGGTACGCCGCCTGCCGGGCCTTGGCGGTTGCCGACAAGCCAGGAGGCGCCGACAAGCAATACTGCAAGATCCACCGCACCAAGGGCCACGACCTCCAGAATTGCCAGCAAGTCGAGCTGCTTGGTGAGAAGCAAAAAGCCGAGTATGAGAGGCGGGACAAGGAGAAGGGCCAGGATGGTGCCGAGGGATCCAGCAAGAAGCGTGGCGGGCAAGGAGGTCACCGCGGAAAGGATAACCAGCAAGAGAGGCCCGCTCGGGGCCATGACAACAAGCAAGAAGATGATCATGATGAGGACGACGAGTACGGCGATCAAGAGTATCAGAAGGCTACGGAGGCCATGTGCGTCGATGGTGGCGCCTCTCTGCACACTTCTCACCGCCAGCTCAAGCAGTGGGCGCGTGAAATCACACCGGTGGAGCCATCGTTCGACGCTCAGAAGCCGCTGAAGTGGTCCAGCATGCCCATCATTTTTGATGCCGAGGGTCACCCTGATCGCACAACTGCGGTCGGGTGTTTGCCGTTGTTGGTTTCACCAACGATACGCAACCTCAAGGTGAACAAGATGTTGGTTGACGGCGGGGCCGGTCTGAACTTGATCTCACCCATTGTGATCAAAAGGCTACAAATTCCTGACGGAGACCTCGAGGAGACGGGCATGTTTCAAGGGGTCAACCCGGGAAGGATCCAACCGAAGGGGAAGGTCATGCTGCCTGTGACGTTTGGAGGCGAGTTGAACTACAGGACGGAGAGGATTGTCTTCGATGTAGCGGAGATCCCTTTGCCCTACAATGGGATCCTCGGCCGCCCGGCACTAGCCAAGTTTATGGCGGTGTCGCATTACGCCTACAACACGCTAAAGGTGCCTTGGCCGATGACCATCATCACCATTCCCTGCGACAAGAAGGATGCATTGATCTGCGCCGACCTACTCTACCGGGAAGCGGTTGCAGCAGCTGCCGCCAAGGCACTTGCTCCTGCCGCTGAAGCCCCGGGAGGGAAGAGGAAGACCGGCAAGACCTCTCGCACCCACTCCGGAAAGCGCACCTCTTCGGAGTGTTGTGCTACCGTCGAGGACGTACCAAAGAGCTCCACCGACAAGAGTAAGAAATCCAGAGCTGCGCCACCAGAGACCAAGAAGGTGTCCGTCAAGGAGGATGGCACGGGAGGGGCTTTCACCATAAGCTCCGCCATTAATAGCAAATAGGAAAGCGCGCTCGTCACTTTCCTGCGGGCGAATGTTGATGTGTTTGCATGTCAAGAATCCGACATCTCCGGCGTTCCTAGGGAAGTGATTGAGCACCATCTTGTTGTATGCCCCCATGCGCAACCCGTTAAGCAGAAGGTCAGGAAGCAAGCTTTGGAACGGAAGGAGTTCATCACAGAGGAGATCAGGAAGTTGGAAGCAGCAGGCTTGGTGAGGGGGGGTGCTCCATCCGATGTGCTTGGCCAATACGGTGGTGGTGCGCAAGGCAAACGGGAAATGGAGGCTGTGTATTCACTACACAGATATCAATAAGGCTTGTCCTAAGGACCCCTTCCTATTGCCACGCATCGACCAGATTGTTGGTTTCCATGGTCGGGTGTGATCTGTTATCATTCCCCAACGCCTACTCGGGCTACCACAAGATCTTCATGACAAGAGAAGACGAAGAGAAGACAACGTTCATCACCCCATGTGGTACATATTGCTTTTTACGGATGCCTTTCGGGTTGAAGAGTGCTGGCTTGACATTCGCGAGGGCGGTCCAAATTGGTTTTGAGCCCTAGCTACATAGAAATATGGAAGCTTACATGGATGACATAGTGGTCAAAACCAAGGACAAGGCAACCCTTATGCAAGACTTAGAAGAGACGTTTGCCAACCTGCACAAGATCAACCTCAAGCTGAACCCTGAGAAGTGCGTCTTCGGTGTTCCATCCAGCAAACTTCTCAGGTTCTTTGTGTCGCAGCGTGGGATCGAGGCAAACCCAGACAAGATCAAGGCTATCGAGCAGATTGCGGCGCCCAAGAAAATAAAGGATGTGCGTCGGCTCACTGACTACGTTGCCGCCATGAGCCGATTCATCTTCAAGTCTGCCGAGCACGCCCTTCCCTTTTTCAAAATTTTGAAAAAGGCGGGCCCGATGGAGTGGACCCCGGAGGCCGAAGCAGCACTGCAGGATCTGAAGAAATACCTCTCTTCTACACCAGTACTGGTGGCGCCTAAACCGCAAGAGTTGTTGCTACTGTATCTGGCAGCGACGAATCAAGTGGTTAGCGCCGCGCTGGTGGCGCAGAGGGAGCGAGGTCGACGAAGAGGCAGTGGCAATGGCAGGACCGGCAGATGGCAAGTCAGAGATTTCCCTGGTAGGGCCTGGTACCGGCAAGGCAAGGCCCTCGGCGGAGTCTGACGCCATCGGGACAGGGCCCGCGCAGCCAAATGAAGTGGTGCAGAAGAAGAAGAAGATGCGGCACCCGGTGTACTTTGTCAGCTCCCTCTTGCAGGGGGCTAGGTCAAGGTACTCTAGTGTGCAGAAATTGCTCTTCGGCCTCCTTATGGCCTCAAGGAAGCTACGGCATTACTTCCAAGCCCACGAGATCACGGTCGTCACCCGCCTCCCGTTGCAACGGATATCGCACAACCCAGTCGCAACCGGAAGGATTGTGGAGTGGGCCTTGGAGTTATCAAGCTTTGGGTTGAAGTTTGAAAGTACTTCAACAATCGAGAGTAGAGTCCTGGCAGAGTTCATTGCAGAATGGACCTCAACGCCGGATGAAGAGATCCAGGAGACCACTCTCCCCGGCAAGGAAACAGCTCACGACTGGATTATGTACTTTGACAGAGCTTTCTCGCTGCAAGGCACCGGTGCTGGTGTGCTGCTCGTCGCACCCACCGGAGAGCACCTCAAGTATGTAATCCAGATGCACTTTCCCAGGGAGATGTCCACCAACAACACTGCTGAGTACGAGGGGTTGCTTGTCGATCTCAGGATCGCGGCAGACCTTGGAGTTAAAGAGCTCATCGTCAGGGGTGATTCGCAGCTTTTCGTCAGACAATTCAACAAAGATTATCAGAGCCTGTTGATGGAGGCCTACGTAGATGAGGTGAGGAAGCTGGAGGAGCGCTTGACGGTATACAAGCGAGCACGTTCCCCGAGCAGAGAACGACGTCGCCGATTACCTGTCAAAGCGCGCTGCATTCAAGCTACCTGTGGAACCAGGTACTTTTTTGCTTCGGTTAACTCAATGTGACAGCCAGGTTTTTGCCCTCTTTTCTTTGACTGGTTTTTAGTTGAGTTGGTTTTGAATTTAGGGTTTTTGAATCACTTCATTTGGACTTAACCACTTGGGTACCCTTGATTTTCACCCAAGTGCCCCCTCTCCTCCTCAAAACCATCATTTCACCTCTAGATCAACCCAAAATATTGCTTGGAATATATTTCCTAAATGAAATATATTCACTTTGCCATCTAAAACCCTAGCTAGCCCTTTGTGCTCCATAGCAACCCTCCATTTTTCTTGCTCCCAAAATCCTGAGAAAAATTCCAATTATTCTTTGAACCCTAGGGCACCTTTCTGAGCAAAAATATTTCACCACTCATTGGAATATTCTGGCTACAGAAAATAAATTCATTTCTGGATAGAAATGGTAGTTTCTACAGCAACTACCATTTTACCTACTCCATTGTGCCTCGGTTCTCTTGTGCATTTTCACCTTAGTAGGTGTAAACAAACCTCCAAAGCTCAGCCCGTAACTCCCAGCCATTTGACCTCAGTAACCTCTCAAAGTTACTGACCAGAAACGTACCTGGCGTGTAAAAACTTCTCTACTGCACCTGGATCCAAGCCAAACAATGGTAACACCTCAATCTACCAAGGACTACATGCCAGACATCGAGTTAAGTGCTTAGGGTGACCTGATGTCACGGTTCACGCGGTGACCGCGTTCGTCCGAGCGTGCTGGCATGCAAAACATGCGCTCTGCTTGCCGCCTAGCGCTCTGTTGAGTGCGTGCTCGCTGCCCAGCCTGCCCGAGCATGCCAAACCTCGCCAGCATCCTCGTCTCCACCCCCTGAACCCGCTCTGGCGCTCGCCGACACCGGAGCTTCGCCAGAACGAAAGCACGGCACGGTCCGTTAACCCAACAAAGGCGGTGCGCCTTTGTGCTCGTCGCCTTCTCTTCGTTCCTGTACTCATCTCCATCTTCCTACAGCTCCCGCGTGACCTCCGTCGCCTTCCTCCCCTCTCACAGACGCCGCTCGTCGCCGGGCGCCGTGGACAGGTGTCCACCGGTGAAGCCCGAAAACCCCTCGCCGCTCGCCTATAAATGGAGCCGCCCCCAGCCTCCTCGAGCACCATCCAGCGCTCCCACACACCCCACAAGTGATTAGGAAGCCGTAGCCCGCCCGGGCGGGCCTCGGGCCGCCGTCCCCGAGCTCGAGCTCGCCGGCGATACCCTCTGGTCGCCGCGGTAGCTCCAGCCCCTCCCAGGCCAGGGCGACCCTGCCAGGGCCTCCGCCCCGCTCCGGTGAAGCCGTTCCGCCCCTCTGGAGCCACTGGAGTTTCCTCTGCCCGCCGTCTTCTTCATCTCCGGCGACCGCCGTGTTTTGCCTCCGCTTGCGAGGTCGATTCCGACACCGTCCGACCGCCCTAGCTACGCTACGGGTACGGGAAGGTGCGCCTCAACCCCCTCTTTCCATCCCTCCCTCTCGTTTCGGCCAAGGAGTCCTCGTCGCCGGCGAGAGCTCCGGCGGAGCTGCGACTCCCTCTGTTCCCCTCTCCCCCTCCTCCTAACCTGACTAGGAGGGCCTGCTAGTCAGCCACTCAGTACACGTGCGAAGCGGTACGAGTGGTGGCGCCCCTGGGCTTTACGCCTTCGACGTCACCCCCCCGCCCTAGGCTGTTCTATTTTTATTCAAAATTCATTTAAATCCAGAAACTTCAAACACCTACAGCTTTTATTCTATAAGTCCAAATACATTGATTATTTTTGCATTGTGTTCTTTGTCCAAAAATCTAACAGCACCCAAGATATGGGATTTTTCCTTACTGTCTAGATTTTCTGGTAATTTTTAGAAGGTTTCTTGATGTTTTCTTTTTGTGGTTTTATTTATTTTCAGAAGGGCAAGCTGTTCTTGAGGATCACCAGGAGAGTTGTGAATCTCATCAGCAGAAAGGCAAGCCACAGCAACATTTTCATAGTGCCACTTCAATATTTGTGATTTTTCTACTTGAATCTATAAATTATTCATGCATTTAAATTATTATTATTATTGTGATGATTTTATTCTGTTAGATGCTTGTCATGATAAATATGCTTGATTTACAGAAGGTTTGTAGTAAATATTGTCGGTAGGCTAACAAGAATTTATTTTTGGATAATGATAAGATAATATGAGTATGGAAATTAGTAATTAGTTTAATATTGTTCTTGCATGATGAAAAATGATGATATTGCTAGGAATGATTCTGGTTTAAGTGAGAATGGATCTTAACCAAAGAAGTATCATGAGATGGTGATGGCTCCATGGGAGCGTAGTTGACTTAGATACTTTCATTTATATGTGGTGCATATTTTAGTGATGCATGTCATGGCATTATGATATCGGTTACTTTCATTTTTAAGTTGAACCTGATAAATAACTCAACTTGAATATGTTGTTGACCGGGTCATGGTGACGCCGAAATGAGTTTTTCCCAGTGCAACCACATTTGCCGGTATGGGACGGCCTTAATGTGTTTCATTGCCGTGCCTCTGGTCGGTGCCTCCATATAGGGAAGGTTCTGGGCGTGCTGTACCCTGGCCCGGTAAGCAGCCATAACCTTGTAAGCCCGTTGTTAAGTTAAGTTTTGGTACCGGGTCCCAGAGTGGATCGTGGCCATGACGGTGGTCGTTGTGTCTTTGGTAGACACGGGGCCACCCAGGACTATCCCAGTGGGGATTGAGTCGGAGTGGCCGGGAGAGTGTCATGACAATGAAGTGGTTTCGTGGAATGCCGTTGGTCCACCCGAATGGGAGTACGAGGCCATGGGTTCCGTAGTGTGGGTCCAGTGCACTACCTCTACAGAGTGTATTAATCTATCGATAGCCGTGTCCACGGTTACGGACACGCTTGAAAGTAGGGTACACCATGGGTCAACACTTAATAAAATTTGCACACTAAGCTTGCACGAAGATAATGGTAGAAAGGCCATGTGTCAGGCCCTTTATTGGTCGGGTTGTGATCGCCGCAAGGATCAGGGGCCATTTATTGGTCGGGTTGTGATCGTCGTAAGGATCACGAGATTGTCTCTGAGATCTTCAAGTTTGTGGTCAGAAAGTGATCACGTTCGGTAAGCCAGTCCAATAGACGAGTATTACTTGAGCACAGTCACAGCGTGTTGGATATTGTTGCATTAATAATAACTGGTTAAATATCATAATATTGTTTGTCATTATGTTTATGTCCGTTGTGAGCTTGCAAGTACATTCCACGTACTGACCTGGCGTGTTATGCCAGATTTCAGGAAAGTTCCGTTGGAAAGGAGAGCTGTCCGGGTCTAGACCGTGTCCACATCGGTGTCCCTATGCTATGGAGTTCCGCTACGACGTTGTTCCGCTACCGCATAGTTGTTATGATCGAGGCCCTTTTATGTTCACTAAATAATGTACATATTGTCCAGCCGCACCGTTTGTGCCGCTTGGCCTCGCTACCTGTTGTAATATGAACTATGCTCCGCTAGTATGAATAAAGCGGTTGTGTTTCTGTACTGAGTTGTTGTGTGTTGCCAGAAGACAAGGTCTCTGGGCTGGCAATGCAGGGTAAACCGGTCGCTCTGAGTCGGGGTGCCACAACGCTTGGTATCAGAGCCACGCTGAATGTAGGCCATGCTAGACTACGCCGAGTTAACTTGATGTTAGAAATGAGTTGTAGTTGAGTGCCGGTAGCCTTTGTAGTTGGTTGTTGCATTGCATGCACTGGTTTTTATTCTTATGCTAACCTGCTAAAGGTTGTGAGTGTAGATGGCTCCGGTGCCGTATCCGTGCCAGTTGCAGCTGATGTCGTGCACGTCGCCGCATCTCCTTCGTAACGTGTGGCGTTGACTATACCTTCACGGTGACGATCCAGTCTATCGTGTGTATCGGGAGCGTCTAGCTGACTCAGTGTATGAGTATCACGCCGTGGTTACTCTGCGTACCAGTTCCGATTCCAGTACTTACACTCGTACCTCTCGAAGCGGCTACGCTTCTACCGCTTCTCAGGTTGTCCAGTTTGCTGCATTCGAGGTACTTGTCGAGCTCCTCTACAATGAGGTCCGGATGTAGCACCACCCAGGTTTCCGCTTCTATTCTTCTCTCCACGACAATGGTCGTATCCGTTTCCCTGTTATTGATCCGGAGTCGGATAGTGCAGCTAGCCACCTTTCTCGCTATATCACTGCTAGCTATCTTCTGAACTATGAGCTGGCTCGTGATCTGAGTCGTGCCCGTACTGCTTTAGCCTCTGCTTTAGTCCCTGCGAGCTCAGCCACTACTCCACCATCTGTAGGATTCACTCCTTATATTCCTGATACTCCAGATCCCCTGTTTCCCCAGTTACTCCTCCGAGTAGCTCGGGCACCGTGACTGTGAGTCCACTTATTGCTCCTGCTGAGTGGGTTTCACTCCTCGCCACTCCTGTAGCTCCGATGATTCACCCTCCACCTGCCCCTGAGGGCGAGCCCTCGAGGCAGCATCATTGTGTCACTTTTAACCCGGAGCTCTCAGTTAACCCCGTCAATTCAGGATCTGAGTCCGCTTCAGGAGAGGACCCCACAGCACCCGCAGAGCAGTAGAGCTTCCGAGTATCCATCGTCGTCAGGATGGAGTATGAGTGTAGTCGTACTAGTCATGAGGTTTCGTTTCATCTATGAGGACAGTTGAACTTGGCATGTTGTTAGCTTTCCTGTATGAGTCTATGTATAATTATGTTGAACTTTATTTTATTCGCCGTGTTTTCTTCGCCATTTCGGTTTTACTCGGACTTTGTTGCTGGCTTCTTGCCAGTTTATATTGAATGCTTCTCATCTCGGTTGCGTTGCTTTGGGAAAATAATCATATCAGGATGACGTGGGGAGGCTGCAGTAGCAACGTTCGCTAGGGTTCTCATGTTCGTCGTTCCGCACGACAGGCAGGACACTCACCCGAGCCATACGTTCCACCACCGCCTCCACCGCCAAATTCGCCCTCCACCGAGAAAATTATGCGTATGTTTGAGGAAAGACGAAATAATGATCTGATGGAAATACTCAGGAGTATTCAAGCTGTGGTTGGCCAGAATGGAACTCAGCTCGGTCACCACTCCAAGCTATCTAATTTTCAAAGGACTAAGCCTCCCAGTTTCAGTCAGGCCATTGAACCCTTGGATGCAGATGATTGGTTAAGAACTATTGAAAGGAAGCTTGAGGTTGCTCGAACTGATGAAGGGGATAAGGTACCATTTGTAACACATTATCTTGAAGGCGCTGCTGCCATATGGTGGGAAAATGAAAAAGCCATAGGGACTGCTGATGAAGAAATTACCTGGTGAAGATTCAAGGAACGATTCCGGAGATCATGAAGGTTAAGCAACGTGAATTTCTCACGCTCCTCCAAGGAAGTCAGTCTATGGGAGAATATTTATTGAAATTCAATCATCTGCCACGTTACTCTCCATATGACATGGCCACTGAAGAAAGAAAGATTGACAGGTTTCTTGGTGGATTAAACCCGCAACTCCGTTGTACTCTCAGTATGTTCGACTTCCCAGACTTCCAAACACTGGTAAACAAGGCTTTCATTGCTGAAAGGGAACACAAGCTTGTATCGGACATTAAGCCCGTCAATAATGATCACAAGCGCAAGTTTGAGCCAAGAACAGAAAGGCAACCCGTGCAGAAAGCCCGTACCTGGCAGCCAACTCAGGTAGCATACAAGCCCAACTGGCAACAAAATGTTAACAAGACCACCACCCAAGTCAAGAATGACGTGCTCAACCCAGCTCTAGAAAATCGTCTATGCAGCAATTCTTGTTTCAGTTGTGGGCAAACCGGACACAATGCCAAACAGTGTCCCAAGAACAACCGGGCAGATGCTACATTCAAGCCACAAGTTCATTATATGGAGGCATGTCCAAATCAGCACGACATCACGGGATACATTCATCACATCTCCGCCGACGAAGCCCAAGAGAACCCCGAAGTCGTCATTGGTATGTTCCCTGTTAATAACATACCTGCAGTAATTTTATTTGACTCTGGGGCTTCCCACTCTTTTATTTCTCGGAGTTTTGTTGCCCAAAACAAATTTCCTTGTTCGCTTTTGGGCAAGAATATGCTGGTACAAACCCCGGGATCCCTAATCAGAAGCAATCTAGTCTGCCGCAATCTGGAAGTCAATATCAACGAAGTCTGTTTTCCAACTTCTTTTATACTTATTGAGTCTGATAAGTTGGATGTTATCTTGGGTATGAATTGGCTGACTCAGAATCAAGTGTGTATAAATTGTGCGACCCGAGAAGTCAACTTGACCAGCCGAGAGGGACAGACTACAAAATATTATGCTCATAGAAGCATACCCTCCAAGGAAATGGTTTTCACCACAATGGCTGAATTGGAAGTAATTCCGGTAGTCAGCGAGTTTCCGGACGTATTTCCAGAAGAACTGCCAGGCATGCCACCTGATCGAGAGCTTGAGTTTGCAATAGATCTTGTGCCCCGAACCACGCCAGTACACAAGAAGTATTACCGAATGCCGTTGTCAGAATTGGTGGAGCTAAAGAAAGAGCTTGATGAAATGCTTCAGAAGGATATTGTAACACCCCAAAAATTTAACCAGGATTTGTTTATTAAAATTTTGCCAGGAAATTAAATTTTTTTATTTTTATTGATTTCAGAGCCACTCTTTTCTTCTAAGTTGTGGAGTTTCCACCCCAATTGAAAACTTTTCAAAAATATTGTTGGACTTATATACCATCTCAAGAAACATTTATTTTATCAGTGGAATTATTTATATAATTATTTTCCCTGAGCTCTATTTCCTTAAAAATGATTTTTCTTAAGCTTTAGGGCCTCTTTTGCACTACAACCCTTTGATAAATTCATTTAAAAATCCCACCAAAATTTGGGGATGACATGTGATGTCCCTAAATCACTTTTATGCAAAAATATCCTTTAGTTATTTGGAGATTTTGAGCTTTACCCCAAGTTTTCAAATCTGGTCCAGTTGCACTTTTTCACTACAACCTATTTATATATTTCTTTAAAACTTCCACCAAAATTAGGGGATGTTAGTAGGAGTATATTATTCATCTTTGTGCAAAAACACACTAATGTTCTTTGAAAATTTTGAGCAAATCATCCTCTTTTGCTCTCTGGTCTAGATTGGCTTTTTCTACTGCAACCATATTTTAACTTGCCCTTTTTCCCATGATTCTTTTTCCTGCTTATAGACCACCCAACAAAACCCTTAAGTCCAGAAGAGTGGACCCATTGGAGTGTTTTTGATCCATGCAATGATAGCCTTTAGTTTCTGTCCAGAATTGGTTTTCTCAAAAACTTGCACTGACTAGTTTCTAGTTTTGCCAAACTAACCTTGCCACCATCACCTACATCTAAAGGGACTATAATCTGGAGTTTTTGGCCACCCCAAGAGTTGCATAGATGCCCTTGGCATTTTGTCAAGCACCTTGTGTGCATGGTCAGATTTGACATAATTTTTAGTTTGCACACTGGACCTGCTTTCTTTGCCTAACCACCATGTCCACTAAACTCCTATCTACCACTAACCTAGGCATGTTTACTACCAGCATCATTCGAGATGTCTAACACGCTACCGGCATTTCGCGAGCACACAGGCGTCGTCTTGTTGGCGCGCCAGAGCGCTGCTTTTGTATATGCGTGCTACGAAGTCGCCACACGTCATGCCCTCGGCCTTTGCTCGCTCGCGAGCCATGCCCGTCCTCATCCAGATCACGTAACACTCCAGGCCGCCCACGAGCCCCACAACTTCTTTGTCGTCGTTAACCACGACGGCTAGCCGCCACCACGGTGAAGCCTACGCCATGGACGGCGCAGCCCGAGCCATACGCGTGCGCCAGCTGCCCCTGGAACAGCTCGAGCTCATCCACGAGCTCGTCTGCTAGCGCACGCCGCCGCCACGTCGCCCTGCAGCTACAGAACGGCGGTTCACCGTCGATCTTATCTCCGGCCGCCACGGAACCGACCTCAACCACCTATAAAAGGAGCTCCGAGCCCATCCGGACACCCAGGCAACCTCGTGCCATCTTCCTAGGGCCCCCACAGCCAGCAGTCGACGGCGGGAGGCCGTCTTCCTCGCCTCCGGCCAGTTCGGCCGCCGCCACTCTCCGGCTCTGTTCGTCGCGAGCAGGCCCTCTCCCGTCCATCCAGCACCACCACCCGACTCCCCTCGACCGTGCGAAGCTGCCCAGCCTCTCAGCTTCGACAAGGAACCACCGTAGCCCAAACCCCCAAATCCCCCCAAAGCCACCTCCGCCGCGGAGCTTGCCGCCGGTGACTCCCTCCGCCCCCACCAGCCTTTCGACCATCGGGAGGACCGCTCTGGACTGGCGGATCCATCCCCGCCCTCAGAACCCCGCGAGGAGCCGCCAATCGCCGGCGTCGATCGCCGGAGCCCCGCCTCTGTTCGGCCAGAGGAGGAAGGAGGCGGGGGCGACCTGTCAAACCTGACCAGTGGGCCCAAGGGACCCACTGTCAGTGACCCCGAGCCGATCCACGTTGGCATTAGTGGAGACGTAAAGCCCAGAGTACGCCCCCCGAACTATTTTTCTTTTTCTGTTTCTTAAAAAAAACAGAAATTTGACTAAACTTTGACTGGCTATAACTTTTTAAATATAACTCCAAATGAGTTGATTCTTTTTCCTACCTCTCTCAAATTTCACCTAGTTTATTTTAAGATTTATTTCAAAAATTATTAGGAAAACTTTTTGTACTATTTTTAAAGTTGGTGTTAATTTGAATATTTTCAAAAATAGGATTTTGAAGAAGAAAACTTTCAAAAGTTTTGGAATGCACCCTGCCTCTCCACAACTTGAAGGCAACATTCTGAATCCTAGCATAATATTTTTGTGTGTTGTTTGATACGGTTACAACACCACCTTAACGTGGAGCAAATTCGTTATTTTATGTGATGATACGATCATACGCATGAGTGCATAATGAAGATTCTTTGCTGTTGGAAATGGATATGCTTGTGATAGTAATCATCCTCGTATACCTTTCCTGCCTACCGGAAGGAAGCCGGGAAAGTCGTTGTCTTGGGTAGACCCGAGCTTGTCCCTAGTTCCTCGTCGAGACGATTGTGTCCGGTATGGCATGACGGGGTATGATGAGTGGTGATTCTATCTGTTGGTTGAAGTATATTTGTTATGCTAATCATGCAGGGAATACATAAACCTCCTGAGTCAACCATAGTTCGAGTCTTGTTCCAGTAACCCCCATACTTGTTTCGTACTACCACTTGTCCCTGCCGCATGTAGGTTACAGTTCAGTAAATTGTCAACCCCTTTTCTTGGCACACACCGTACACAGAGGCCATGGTGGAAGATACCGACTGCATCCGGTAGGCAGGCCACCTGGTCCGGTGGCATGGGTGTTTCTGGTTGGGACCGAGAGGGGGGCACCCCTTAGTAGCGCGCGGTATAAATTTGATCCCATGCTAATCGAGGTTGTAGCCTCCCCACTTAGATTTTTGCTTGACAGGTGTCATGGGTGATTCCGCACACGTAAGTTAAGCTGGTGTGTCTTGGTCGTGTGTTTTCAATTAAAAGACCAGAATGGAATTAGTCCCATGGACTAAAGGAATCCGTTACTCGTGGGTAAAGAGTACACCCTCTGCAGAGGTTATATCTATTTGAATAGCCGTGTCCATGGTTAAGGACTACAGTCTGGGATAGGTCAAGTGTCGGTCTGCGGAGGAGAACCTGCTAAACCAGAACATGGATAATGACTTGTGACTCATGATGATTATGATTATTATTATTATTATGAACTAACCCTTAATATTATTTGAATTATTGAGTATCCCTGGGACGGTTCTACCTCCTGGATAGTCTCGATGATTATTTTCTTATAAGCCCTTTATGTGGTGTCGCTCAGACGCCCGACTGTGGCCTGCTTGTTATTTACTTATAAGCCCTTTCTATGGTGTCGCTGAGACGCCCGACAATGGCATGCTTGTTATTTATTTACTCTATAAGCCCTTTATGTGGTGTCGCTGAGATGCCCGACTGTGGCATGCTGGTTATTTAATTACTTTATAAGCCCTTTATGTGGTGTCGCTGAGACGCCCGACTGAGGCATACTTTATGTTATTGTCCTTTCGAGGCGTCGCTTCAGACACCCGATCAGTGCATTATATTTCTACCCTCTGATTACATATCCATGTTTTATATGAACAACCTGCTTGCGTGCATCATGGATTTTTATTTCGTGGCTGACGGTGTGATCATAGAATATTTCAGAGCATGATTATCATTTGTTGTATTATACCCGTGTTCTTAATGTTTGCGAGTACATTCAAAAGTACTCACTGGCTTGTCCTTGGCTATTGTCTTGGCCAGATTTCTTGCATGGAGAGGAGCATTGCGATGACAACCCCGGAACCTACGCAATGGTGATAGCAGCCTCGCGAAGATAGGAGTTATCCAGGTCAGCTGTTCCTGTGGGAAAAGGAGTCCCATAGACGCTGAAAGACCACAAACCGCTTCCGCCGTCAGCCACTAGAAACCATTTGTTGTATTCATAGGCCAGAATGGTCTTGTACTAAGTATTTTGTATCTTGCTTGGAATTTCTGTATCAAGTTGGTGTCTCGCTAGCTAACAGTAATCCTGGGGCTGGTGAGCACAAGGGCCATTTTCTGGGAAATTAATATCCCAAAAATCCGGTCCTGACAGATATATCTGTCCCAGCTCTTCACCATGGGGATCACCTGCCATCTTCGTAAACAAGAAAGATGGCAGCCTCCGCATGTGTGTGGATTACCGTCAGCTGAATGATGTCACAATCAAAAACAAATACCCTCTGCCAAGAATTGATGATTTGTTTGACCAGCTTTGTGGGGCCAAGGTATTCTCCAAGATTGATTTACGGACTGGATATTATCAGCTCAAAATTAAAAAGGAGGATATTCCCAAGACTGTGTTCACCACTCGCTACGGCCTCTATGAATATACAGTCATGTCTTTTGGCCTTACCAACGCCCCCGCCTTCTTCATGCACATGATGAATAAAGTATTCATGGACTTCCTCGATAAGTCCGTGGTCGTCTTCATCGATGATATACTCATCTACTCAAGAAGTGAAGAAGAACATAAGAAACACCTCCGAGCAGTGTTACAACGACTCCGTGAGCATCAGTTATACGCCAAGTTCAGTAAATGCGAGTTTTGGCTCAAGCAAGTTGGGTTCCTTGGACATGTGCTATCCGCCAAAGGTATAGCCGTGGACCCAAGCAAAGTGAAGGATGTACTCGATTGGTTGCCACCCACAACCGTATCTCAGATCAGGAGTTTTCTTGGATTAGCCGGATATTACCGTTGTTTCATTAAAGGGTTTTCCAAGATTGCTAAACCCATGACAGAACTGCTCAAAAAGGATAAGAAGTTTGAATGGACTGAGGACTGTGAGAAAAGTTGCACTGAGTTAAAGAGACGGCTGACAACTGCACCAGTACTAACACTTCCAGATATCTACCACAGCTTTGATGTGTATTGTGACGCTTCCAGGCAAGGACTGGGATGCGTACTTATGTAATATGGCAAGGTGGTAGCTTACGCCTCACGGAAGCTACGACCCCACGAAGGGAATTACCCCACTCATGACTTGGAATTGGCCGCGGTGGTTCATGCTTTAAAAATTTGGAGACACTACCTCATCGGGAAAAAGTGCCAAATTTTTACCGATCACAAAAGCCTCAAATATATATTTACTCAGCCGGATTTAAATCTCTGTCAAAGAAGATGGCTTGAGTTGGTCAAGGATTATGACCTTGGAACAAATTACCATTCGGGTAAAGCCAACGTGGTTGCCGATGCGCTCAGTCTGAAGCCCGTAAATTTAAATGTCCTATTGGAATATTTGCCTCTGGAGCTTAAAGAAGATATTGCTCAGCTCAACCTGGTCATAATTGAGGCTGGCCTTGCCAATATTCTGGAAGTTACCCCTACTCTTGAGGAAAAAATCCGCAAGGCGCAACCAGGCGACGCCGATCTGCAAAAACACGCCAAGCATCCCGATTTCTCGAAGATCAGTACGGTACCCTCCGATTTAGGGGAAGGATTTGTGTGCCTAACCAAGCGGATTTGAAGCAGAAGATCCTGTCAGAAGCCCACGAATCCTCATATTCCATTCACCTTGGAGGTACAAAAATGTACGAAGACCTTTGACAAATATTCTGGTGGGAAGGGATGAAGAAAGACATTGCTTATTTCGCGGCATGTTGCGACATATGCAACAAAGTAAAGGCAGAACATCAGAAGCCAATCGGACTTCTCCAACCGCTGCTAGTGTCACAATGGAAATGGGATGATGTCTGTATGGATTTCATCACAGGACTACCTAGGACCCGACGAGGTAATGATGTGATCTGGGTCATAGTGGATACATTAACCAAGGTAGCCCACTTCCTCCCGATCAGAACCTCATATCGAGCGGATGAGCTTGCACTACTGTATGTATCCAGAATAGTCAGTCTGCATGGAGTTCCCCGAACCATCACTTCTGACCGAGGTTCCCTTTTTACCTCCAATTTTTGGTCCCGTCTCCATCAAGCCTTGGGGACGGAATTGAAGTACAGTACCACTTATCATCCACAGACGGATGTACCGACAGATCGAGTAAATCAAATACTCGAAGATATGCTGCGAGCCTGTGTCTTGGCCCAAGGCCCGAAATGGGAAGATTGCTTGCCATACACCGAATTCTCGTATAACAATAGCTTCCAGACCAGTTTAAAAATGTCACCATATGAAGCTTTGTATGGCCGTAAGTGCCGCACTCCGTTAAATTGGTCTCAAACCGGAGATAGCCATATTTTCGGAACGGATCTCATGCTGGAAGCCGAGAAGCAGGTCAAGGAAATTAGAGACAGACTGCCGCTAGCAAAATCACGACAGAAAAGTTATTATGATGCAAGGCACCGACAGATCAGCTTTGAACCCGGAGAACACGTCTATCTCCGAGTCACGCCTATGAAAGGTATCAAGAGGTTTCAGACTCGTGGAAAACTGGCACCCAGATTTATTGGTCCATTTTCGGTTATAACGAGAGTGGGTGCTGTGGCATATCAGTTAGAGTTACCCCCCGAGTTGTCGGGCGTGCACAACGTGTTCCATGTTTCACAGTTACGACAGTGCATATCGCTGCCTGAGAAAAAGACTGAATTGACAGAAATAGAGCTGGCAAAGGACTTAACATATGAAGAGAGGCCGGTGAAAATTCTAGACCAAATGGAAAGAGTCACTCGCAGTAAAAGACGGAAGTTCTACAAGGTCCAATGGAAGCATCACACGGAATCAAAATCAACATGGGAATCAGAAGAATTTCTAAGGGCATGTTATCCAGAATGGTTTTCCCAAGAAACCGAATCTCGAGGACGAGATTCATTCTAAGTGGGGGAGGTTTGTGATAGCCTGGTTTTTGCCCTCTTTTCTTTGACTGGTTTTCAGTTGATTTGGTTTTGAATTTAGGGTTTTTGAATCACTTCATTTGGACTTAACCACTTGGGTACCCTTGATTTTCACCCAAGTGCCCCCTCTCCTCCTCAAAACCATCATTTCACCTCTGGATCAACCCAAAATATTGCTTGGAATATTTTTCCTAAATGAAAAATATTCACTTTGCCCTTTAAAACCCTAGCTAGCCCTTTGTGCTCCAAAGCAACCCTCATTTTTCTTGCTCCAAAGATCCTGAGAAAAATCCCAATTATTCTTTGAACCCTAGGGCACCTTTCTGAGCAAAAATATTTCACCACTCTTTGGAATATTTTGGCTACAGAAAATAAATTCATTTCTGGACAGAAATGGTAGTTTCTACAGCAACTACCATTTTACCTGCTCCATTGTGCCTGGGTTCTCTTGTGCATTTTCACCTTAGTAAGTGTAAGCAAACCTCCAAAGCTCAGCCCATAACTCCTAGCCATTTGACCTCAAGAACTCCTCAAAGTTATCGACTGAAACTTACCTCGCGCGTAAAACTTGTCATCGTGCACGGATCCAAGCCAAACCGTGGTAACACCTCAATCTACCAAGGACTACACGCCAGACATCGAGTTAAGTGCTTAGGGTGGCCTGATGTCACGGTTCATGCGGTGACCGCGTTCGTCCGAGCGTGCTGGCATGCAAAATGCGCGCTCTGCGTGCTGCCTAGCGCTCTGTTGAGCGCGTGCTCACTGCCCAGCCTGCCCGAGCATGCCAAACCTTGCCACCATCCTCGTCTCCACCCCCTGAACCCCCTCTGGCGCTTGCCGACGCCGGAGCTCGCCGCAGCGAGCACGGGCGCGGTCCGGCCAACCCAACAGTGCGGTGCGCACTATGCTCGTCGCCTTCTCCTCGTTCATGTGCTCGTCTCCGTCCGCCTACAACTGCCGCGTGACCTCCGTCGCCTTCCTCCCCTCTCACTGACGCCACTCGTCGCCGGGCGCCGTGGACAGGTGTCCACCGGCGGAGTCCGAAACCCCCTTGCCGCTCTCCTATAAAAGGAGCCACCCCCAGCCTCCTCGAGCACCATCCAGCGCTCCCACACACCCCACAAGCGAGTAGGAAGCCTTAGCCCGGACGGGCAGGCCTCGAGCCGCCGTCCCCGAGCTCGAGCTCGCTGGGATCCTCTGTCGCCAAGGTAGCTCCAGCCTCCCAGCCAGGCGACCTGCCAGGCCTCCGCCCGCCCGGAAGCTGTTCCGCCTCTGAGCCCCCCGAGCGTTTATGCCCGCCGTCTTCTTCATCTCCGGCGACCGCCGTGTTCTGCCTCCGCTTGCGAGGTCGATTCCGACGCCGTCCGACCGCCCTAGCTACACTACGGGTATGGGCAGGTGCGCCTCAACCCCCTCTTGCCATCCCTCCCTCTCGTTTCGGCCAAGGAGTCCTCGTCGCCGGCGAGAGCTCCGGCGGAGCTGCGACTCCCTCTGTTCCCCTCTCCCCCTCCTCCTAACTCCGACTAGCGGGCTCGCTAGTCAGCCACTCAAGACATCGCTGGCGGCACGAGTGGTGGCGCCTGGCTTACCCTTCGACGCCACCTCCGGGTTGTTTTCTTTTTATTCAAAATTCATTTAAATCCAGAAACTTCAAACACCTACAACTTTTATTCTATAAGTCCAAATGCATTGATTCTTTTTTGCATTGTGTTCTTTGTCCAAAAATCTAACAGCACCCAAGAGATGGGATTTTTCCTTCTGTCTAGATTTTTTGGTAATTTTCAGAAGGTTTCTTGATGTTTTCTTTTTGTGGTTTTATTTATTTTCAGAAGGGCAAGCTTGTCTTGAGGATCACCAGGAGAGTTGTGAACCTCATCAGCACTAAGGCAAGCCACAGCAACATTTTCATAGTGCCACTTCAATATTTGTGATTTTTCTACTTGAATCTATGAATTATTCATACATTTAAATTATTATTATTATTGTGATGATTTTATTCTGTTAGATGCTTGTCATGATAAATATGCTTGATTTACAGAAGGTTTGTAGTAAATATTGTTGGTAGGCTAACAAGAATTTATTTTTGGATAATGATAAGATAATATGAGTATGGAAATTAGTAATTAGTTTAATATTATTCTTGCATGATGAAAAATGATGAGATTGCTAGGAATGATTCTGGTTTAAGTGAGAATGGATCTTAACCAAAGAAGTATCATGAGATGATGATGGCTCCATGGGAGCGTAGTTGACTTAGACACTTTCATTTATATGTGGTGCATATTTTAGTGATGCATGTCATGGCATTATGATACCGGTTACTTTCATTTTTAAGTTGAACCTGATAAATAACTCAACTTGAATATGTTGTTGACCGGGTCATGGTGACGCCGAAACGAGTTTTTCCCAGTGCAACCACATTTGCCAGTATGGGACGGCCTTAATGGTTTCATTGTCGTGCCTCTGGTTGGTGCCTCCATCTAGGGAAGGTTATGGGTGTGCTGTACCCCGGCCCGGTAAACAGGCATAACCTTGTGAGCCCGTTGTTAAGTTAAGTTTTGGTATCGGGTCCCACAGTGGATCGTGGCCACAACGGTGGTTGTTGTGTCTTTGGTAGACACGGGGCCACCCAGGACTATCCTAGTGGGGATTGAGTCAGAGTGGCCGGGAGAGTGTCATGACAATGAAGTGGTTTCGTCGGAATGCCGTTGTTCCACCCGAATGGGAGTACGAGGCCATGGGGTCCGTAGTGTGGGTCCAGTGCGCTACCTCTGCAAAGTGTATTAATCTATCGATAGCCGAGTCCATGGTTACGGACACGCTCGAAAGTAGGGTACACCATGGGTCAACACTTAATAAAATTTGCACACTAAGCTTGCACGAAGATAATGGCAGAAAGGCCATGTGTCAGGCCATTTATTGGTCGGGTTGTGATTGCCGCAAGGATCACGGGCCATTTATTAGTCGGGTTGTGATCGCCGTAAGGAGCACGAGATTATCTCTCAGATCTTCAAGTTTGTGGTCAGAAAGTGATCACGTTCGATAAGCCAGTCCAATGGCCGAGTATTACTTGAGCCCAGTCACAGCATGTTGGATATTGTTGCATTAATAATAACTAGTTAAATATCATAATATTGTTTTTCATTATGTTTATGTCAGTTGTGAGCTTGCAAGTACATTCCATGTACTGACCTGGTGTGTTATGCCAGATTTCAGGAAAGTTCCGTTGGAAAGGAGAGCTGTCCGGGTCTAGACCGTGTCCACATCGATGTCCCTGTGCTATGGAGTTCCGCTACGACATTGTTCTGCTGCCGCATAGTTGTTATGATCGAGGCCCTTTTATGTTCACTAAATAATGTACATATTGTTCAGCCGCACCGTGTGTGCCGCTTGGCCTCGCTACCTGTTGTAATATGAACTATGCTCCGCTAGTATGAATAAAGCGTTGTGTTTCAGATCGAAGTTGTTGTGTGTTGCCGTAAGACAAGGTCTCGGGCTGGCAATGCAGGTAAACCGGTCGCTCGAGCTGTGGTGCCACAACGCTTGTATCGAGCAGCATTGTTAGATATTACTATCAAGCGCCAACCGCCTATCTGGGCCGGGTTAACTTCATCAAGAGTTCAACAAGATAAAAGCCTAAGGGACATAAAGGGCCCAAGGCCTGTAGTCGGTTTAGAACCTCAGAGCCGTAAACCGCCCGGTATGTAAACTTGTATTGTAATTTAGGAATAGAGAGAGAGACCAACCCGGATACGTAATATGAACCGGAGATTGGGACTCTTCAACCGACAAGGCCACCCGTGTATATAAGGGAAGACCCGGGCGTTCAAGGACGATAACAACAACTCGAGGCCTAGGCGGTTTATCTCGCTCCCAAGTCATTGAGACCGCATCAATCCCATCACAAACTAGACGTAGGCTTTTACCTTCATCGAAGGGGCCGAACTAGTATAACTCTTGTGTCTTTGCATCCGCTTTAACCCCTTCAAGTTAACCCGTAATGATGGCTCCATGACTAAGTCCTTTCATGAGGACATCTGCCGTGACAAAACCACGACAGTTGGCGCCCACCATGGGGCTATCGCACGATGGTTTGATGATCTTGGAGGGCAAGTTCAAGGACTCAAGGCTATGCTGTGGGCCGGATGACCAAGAGTCGTCATGACAAGCTCTACATCGACGATGCAGGCTGGGGCCCGAGGCCGGCTCGATTGAGTACGGATACCGGGTCCCCTTTGGTGGCATACACGTTTTCATCGGCAAGATCGGTGAGCCAGGGCCTGAGCCGGACATCTGCACCGACCTCGTCGAGACGGCTCAGCGTGCGAGACCCGCCCAGGTTAAACCGGCCGTGAAGCGTGCCTTTGTGGGAGTCATCCATGGAGGAAGCTATGAGGGCGGATCAGAATCTGGTGGTGAAACCGTCGTCTACTCTGACGACGAGTCGTCGACCGGAGAAACAGAATCTCTATATCGCCATAAGATGGCCGGATTGGGGCTGTTCCGATGGTGACAGATTCGGACCCTCCGATCTGCCCAACCGGTAGGAATATTCATGGCCGGTACACAAGCGGTGCTTCACTCTTCGACCGCCGCAACAATGGTTGCCGGTTCAACAGCGGTGACGGCTGCCGGGGCAAGCGGCCCTGTGCGCCCGCCGGCTCAAGTTTTATCAGACCTATTCGATGCGTTGGCTGTGCTCATGGCAGAGGTTAACCTTGCAGACCAGGACGCTCATAACGCGGAGATTGCAAAGGTGAAGGAATAAATCACTCAGGCTAAAGCGGATCTGGCAGCCGCAGACGCCAGATGACGGCAGAGCGGCCGCTTTAGATGCGCAGCTTATAGGCTCATGCCGGATCGTGAGCGCCGCATGAAGTCTTGAAGAGGAAATACAGATCCCGTTTGCCTTCAGTCTTCGAGGGAAGAGACCTCTTCAACACCCCCGGAGCGGGAACCAGTAATCCGCCGGTGGTAAACCGGGCGGAAGCACCCGGGACAGGCGCGCCGGTTCAGCCCCGCTTAATAGATCTGCCTCGCCATAACACCGGTGCGCCTCAGGCTGTGCAGACACCTCCAGGTCACTACTCCAACCCGATGGATAACCTTGTTGCAGCTGCGCACGACCGAGGCTATTCCAATTGAAGGCGATTCACCGCAGCAGAGAGACGCGCCCGGGTCAAGGAGCCCTTAGGACAGCTTTGGTCCAACAGAAGCATATTCAGATAGTCGCGACCGATCCACTCTACCCCCGCCTAAGCCGGAGCTATAGCAGGCACGTGGATGAACCGCTCAGATCAAGTAATGCACGGCGTGGTGCGCCCCGTGGCAACAACCCGGCAGGTGGCGTCGATAATGCCCAAGAGGTGGTGGACCGGGCCCGAGCGCGCAGGGAGGCTGAGTTAGCAGTGCAGCATCAGACCGGATCAACGCTGACTCTGCAATCCTGACCCTGGAGGGCAATTGCCGGTTTAAGCCTTTGAAGTGAAAGTTGGGGCGTATGAAGCGGTTTTGTAATGACATGGGCACTCTCATGGGCGCTTTAGTGAAGTATGCTGATTCTGATAGTACCAAGGATCCCGAGTCCGATGATGACGAGACAGGAAGGGAAAGAAGAACAGAACTCCAAAGGCCAGCAACATCACTCGGCTGTGTAATGGTGGAGGCAAGCATAAGCGAATGGCAACATGGACTTCAGAGCTAACACCAACGCTAGGGACAAGGCCAGCGCAAGGGTAAACAGCCAAATCGAGGTGCGCGCTAATCCCAATCTGGACCGCTTGAACTATCTGCTGAATCAACCCCGTTCAAGCATGGGACGAAGGAGGCGCCAAAGAAATCACCTCTGAAGGATTGTTACATTATGCAGGAGTTCAAAAGTTCTAATGCTTTCGGTATGATCAAGGCTCCGGTTCAGATCCGGCCGGGTTACGGTGGAGGAAATTCGGTTCAGGATTTAATGGTAATCAAGGACACATAACAATCGTAACAATCAGAATAACCAAGGTGGTTACAATCAGCAGCAGCAGCGAATGGGTTATCGAGCAACCCAAAGTAGTTGAATAGTGGGCAGTACCATGTCTTCACCACTAGCTTAGACAAGCGAGACCGGAAGCTTCAGAAGCGGGCAGTCAACGCTGTTGAACCGGCCGTGCCTCATTACCTACGCTGGTCAGAGCAGCCCATTGTATGGAGTAGAGAGGATCATCCTCCCCGGGTTGACAATCCGGGTCAGCTAGCCCTGGTGGTGGCACCTCAGGTGGGAGGTTATAAGTTCACCAAGGTGCTTATGGATGGAGGGAGCAGCATCAACATCCTGTACTATGAGACCTTCCGTCGTATGGGGTTAACAGATAAACATCTCAAACCGTCCAATACAGTGTTCCATGGTGTGGTACCTGGCAAGTCAGCATATCCAGTTGGTAAAATAGCTCGAGGTGGCCTTTGGAGATGAATATGACTCTAGATCGGAAACATTGACGCTTGAAGTGGTGAAAATCCAAAGTCCATATCACGCCTGTTTGGGCGGCCGCTTATGCCAAGTTCATGGCAAGGCCTTGTTATATCTATTTGCAGCTCAAGATGCCGGGTCACAAGGGGACAATAACGGTTCATGGGAGCCGCAAGATCGCTGGAGTGTGAGGAAGGTGATGCGGCTTACGCAGAGTCGGTTTGTGCCACCGAGGAGCTGAAGTATTATAAGGACAATGTTGATCCGACTGCACATGACTCCATTGAAGAAGCCAACTACAGAGCATGATCCGCCCTGAAATTCAAATCGGCAGCCGAGACTAAGCTTGTTGACTTCGTGTTCTGGCGATTCGTCCAAGCAGTTCAAAGATCATTGCCAACTTGGATCCAAAATAGGAAAGCGCTCCATCGAAGTTCATCCATGAGAATCGACATTTTGCATGGAAGCCTTCCGACATGCCGGTGTACCGAGGGAACTCGCGAGCACACTCTTAATGTTGATCCCAAGTACAAACCGTGAAGCAGCTCCGCCCGGTTTAACGAGGAAAGGCGAAGGCCATTGAGAGGAGGTGGCCAGGCTCTTAGTAGCTGGCTTTATCGTTGAAGTTTTCCATCCAGAGTGGCTTGCTAATCCGTGCTGGTTCTTAAGAAAACGGCACTTGGCGCGTGTGTGGATTACACAGATCTTAACAAGGCTTGTCCAGCAGATCCTTTTGCCCTCCCGCATTGACCAGATTATTGATGCCATGCTGGATGTGAGTGTAACGCCCGAGACCGACGCCTGTAAGCCTTCCAGCTTATTTCGTTGTTGTTGTGTGTTATTTATTTGTTGTTGCATTTCATCATGTCTTTATTTGCATTGCATCGCACTCGTTGCTTGTCATTGTTTTTAAAACTTGCATCCGCTTCGAAGTTGCCGCTTCTCGCTTCTCTCCGCTAAGTCCGCTGACCTTTCTTGGACCAACCATTCTTTTGTTGCCCACCGCTTGACCCCTCTTTGCACAAAGGTTTAGACCTCTCAAGGCCCAAAACTCCCTTGACCCAAACCGACTGACGCTACTGCTGTGTCCTGGATCATCCCTAACGCCTACAAAACATCTCTGTTCTGTTAATTGGGGTCCCTAACTATTTTTTGCGCGACCATTCGTTTTCGATCGGAGGGACGAAATAGCCCCAAACCAAAATCCCTTACTATATATATATCAGTCTAACCCTAGGCTATCCCATCCATTCCTCCCCTATCCAAAACGAATGGTCGCGCCACACTCCCCCCTCCCACCTCGGGATCTCCTCCCGATCCTAATTCTCTCAGACCAAGCCCCTTGTTTTGCGTCCCCGACCAACCATCCCCCGGCCCCTGCTCGATCCACCCATCCAGCCTCGAGACTCCTCTCCTTGCGCCCCGAAGCAGCAACCAGAGCCCGAGATCCATCTCCTCGCCTCGTCTCATGAAAGCACTGAGGTCCTGCCTCCTCGCTGCCTCGCCTGGCCCTCAAGCCCCTACCCGAGCACCCCGCAAGCAGCAGTTTCCGATCTTGATCGTCGCAGCCTGTGTCACGGAGCTCTGTGCCAGACTCCTCGCCTCTCCGGCTCTCCTTGTCCTTCTTCTCTCCGCTTCTCCCATCATCTCATCTCTTTCTTCCTCTCGCTTCTTCTCGCAGGGACCGAAGGAGTCAGCCTTGGCCTCGTCACGCGCCACCACCAATGACCTCAACCGCCATGGCTACCGCCTCGTTTGTCGCTTCTTCTTTGATCCGCCGGTTCCACTGCCCCGCCGGATCGCGCCGTCCGCCTCCCTCCGCCGCCAAATCCTCTCTTCGAGCTGCTACCGCCCGCCTGTTGCTCCTCTTCACCGAGCCGCCAAGACCTGCAGCCGACGCACCGACCTCCAGCCATGGCGCCGCCGGCCTCTCTCGCGTCGCTGTGCCTCCTCCTCATCGAACCAGGAGGTTCGCGTCGTGCCCTGCTGCCTCCCTCTCCTTCTTTATTCTCTGTCTCATCTCGCTGCCTCTCCTCGTCAGGGACAGGAACCAGGCGCCTGACGCCCGAGCCCCATGGCCATCGCAATCTCCGGATCAGGCCGGCCTCAGCTTGCCTGCGCCCCCTTCGCCCGGATCCGGCCTCTTCCCCATCATCCTTGCCTTCGTCCGCCTGAACCACCGCGCCGGCGTTGCTCTGTCTGTGTCGAGCGAGATGGACCGTGCTCGTGCTGCTCCTGTCGTGCGCTAGGTGGGCCGCGCATCGACCACCAGTTGCCTCGCTCATCCAGCTCCTCGTCCCGCTCCTCGTTCCCGACCGCGACCACGCCTGGGCCGCATCTCGCGCAAGGCCCAGCCGCGCCCCTTCAGCCATCCAGCCAGACCTTGGGCCGCCTTCCCACGCCGGCCTGCTCCACGCCATCTGTCCTGCTGTGGCTACTTCCTCCTACAGCCCGACGGCCCAATGTGAGCAGCTCCCCAGCCTCCGCCAGCAGCCCGCATCGTTTTTTTTCACTTACGGGCGCTTAATCATTTATCCTGTGATTTACTGCTTTGCGTAAAAACCCTCTTACATCATGCATTAATGACTCTTTAATCATGCATCGGATTAAAATAATTTATACATGTAAAATGCTTAGAATTTTGTGCAGATTAATAATATGCCATTTTCATCCCATGTTAAAATGTTTAACTTGTCTGTTTATTTAAATTTGCTAATATGCCATGTTAAAATGATTTATTTCATAACTAAATAACCGTAGCTCGGAATTAAATAAATTATATATGTAAATGGGGTGGAAAAATGCATAGATTAACTTGGTGCACTTTATTTTGCTGCTTAATAACATTAAAATTGTGTTTAGGGCAGAACAGTACCTAATCCATAAATATGCACATGAGGATTTTCCGGACTTGTTGTTCGTTATTTCCGGCCTCATTTAAACTTGCCTAGGTAGGTAGTTTTGTTGTGCTTCACCTCTTGCCATGTTTAATAACATTTAATATTGTTGAGTACCTAATCGGGAGTGAACTAAATAATTGATGTGGTGTTTCGTCAATATGCAACTCGTTGCATATTGAGCTCCACTTAATTTGTGGTATTGTTTGTTGCATTTTGCCATGCCATGCTTTTTAAACCGGACATGCATCATACTTGTTTGTGCATCATGCCATGTTTATGATTGTGTGTTTACTATGTTGTTTGCTTCTTTCCGGGTTGCTTCTCTCGTTAGCTTCGGTTTCGCTCGGAGTTGTGAGGATTCGCTCGACTTCGTCCGCTTGTCTTCTTCATGGACTCGTTCTTCTTCCTTGCGGGATTTCAGCAAGATGACCATACCCTCGAAATCACTTCTATCTTTGCTTGCTAGTTGCTCGCTCTTTTGCTATGCCTATGCTACGATGCCTACCACTTGCTATATCATGCCACCCACATTGCCATGTCAAACCTCTAACCATCCTTTCCTAGCAAACCGTTGATTGGCTATGTTACCGCTTTGCTCAGCCCTCTTATAGCGTTGTTAGTTGCAGGTGAAGATGAAGTTTGTTCCTTGTTGGAACATGGAGATGGTGTTCCTTGTTGGAACATGTTTACTTGTTGGGATATCACAATATATCTTATTTAATTAATGCATCTATATACTTGGTCAAGGGTGGAAGGCTCGGCCTTATGCCCGGTGTTTTGTTCCACTCTTGCCGCCCTAGTTTCCGTCATACCGTGTTATGTTCCCGGATTTTATGCTCTTTACGGTTGGGTGATTTATGGGACCCCTTGACAGTTCTCTTTGAATAAGACTCCTCCAGAAGGCCCAACATTGGTTTTACCATTTGCCACCTAAGCCTTTTTTCCTTGGGTTCTGCAGACTCAAGGGTCATCTTTATTTTAACCCCGGCGGTGCTCCTTCGAGTGTTGGTCCAAATCGTCACCGCGGTGTACCAGGGGCAACTCGGGTTCGCCTATCGGAAGTTTGGACAATCCGTGTGCCCCGAGACCGAGATATGTGCAGCTCCTATCAGGATTTGTCGGCACATCCGGCGGCTTTTGCTGGTCTTGTTTTATTGCTGTCGAAATGTCTTGTAGTCCGGATTCCGAGATCGATCGGGTCTTCCCGGTAGAAGGAATATCCTTCGTTGACCGTGAGAGCTTATCATGGGCTAAGTTGGGACACCCTCGCAGGTATTATCTTTCAAAGCCGTGCCTGCGGTTATGAGGCAGATGGGAATTTGTTAATGTCCGGTTGTAGAAAACCCGGTTGATCTTATTTAAAATACATCAATCAAGGTGTAACCGTGATGGTCTCTTCTCGGCGGAGTCCGGGAAGTGAACACGGTGTTGGAGTTATGTTTGACGTAGGTTGTTCTAGGATCACTTCTTGATCATAGTTGTTCGACCGCGCTTTTGCCTTCTCTTCTCGCCTCATTTGCGTATGGTAGCCACCATATATGCTAGTCGCTGTTGCAGCTCCACCTCACTACCCCGTCCTACCTTTAAGCTTAAATAGACTTGATCTCGCGGGTGTGAGATTGCTGAGTCCCCGTGACTCACTGATACTTCCAAAACCAGTTTGCAGGTGCCGATGAAACCGCGCAGGTGACGCATCCAAGCTCAAGGAGGAGCTCGATGAAGATCTTGTTCATTGTGTTGTTTCATTTCAACGATCAAGAGTGGAGCTCAGCTTGGGACGATCGGGGATCCGTAGCATTTGGGGTAGTCTTCTTTTATTTTGGTTCCGTGAGTCGACCTTGATTGTATCTCGATGGTGTAATGCTTTACTCATGTATTGTGTGAAGTGGCGTTGTAAGCCAACTATGTATCTCTTTCCTTATGTATTACATGGGTTGTGTGAAGATTACCTCACTTGCGATTTTGCTTTCAATGCGGTTATGCCTCTAAGTCGTGGCTTCGACACGGGAGATATAGCCGCATCGAGGGTGTTACAAATGAGCGCTTTGAGCTTTTTGGATGCGTATTCGGGTATCATCGATCAAGATGGCTGTTATGACCAGGAGAAGACGGCGCTTTATCACTCCCTTTGGAGCCTTCGCTATGTGTCTATGCCTTTTGGGCTCAAGAGCGCCCAAGCAACTTATCAACGCTGTGTACAGAATTGCCTGCATAACTAGATCGGCCGTAATGTGCACGCATATGTGGATGATATTGTGGTCAAGTCAAGGAAGAAGGAAACACCGATTGACGATTTGAAAGAAACCTTTGACAACCTCGCGGGTTTACAAGATGATGCTCAACCCGCCAAATGTGTTTTGGTGTTCCGCAAGTTATTGGGCTTTCGTGTCGTAATGTGGGATTCAAGCTAATCCGAGAAGATTACGGCTATCACCTCCTCGACTAAACCGGCGTATTAATGATGTCCAGCGTTTGGCAGGCCGGATTGCCGCTACTGAGCCGGTTTATCACCGCCTTTGAGAGAAGGCCATCCTTTGTACCAGATGTCAAGAAGATGATCAGTTTGTCCGAGTCCAACCGTCGATGAAGCGTTGAGGACTTAAAGCGGCAATTGGCCAACCCGCTGTGCTCGCCGTCCCATCGACAAGGAGCCGTCATTATATGTTGCTGCTAACGCCAGGCGGTCAGTGGGCCATTGTGGTAGAGCGAAGAAGACAGGGAAGGAGCATCCGTTCAACGTCCGTTTATTATATCAGCTAGGTGCTTACTAAATCTAAGCAAAGGTATCCACATTGGCGAAGCTGGTGTATGGAGTTTTATGGCAAGTCGAAGATGAAGCAGTATTTCCAAGGGCACCCCATCACGGTGGTCGGCCTCAGCTCCCTTTAGGTGATATCATCTGTAACCGGAAGCGATCGTCAGATACAAGTGGGCTATAGAGCTTGGGCCGCACGGTTTGAAGTACGTGCCTCGGATGGCGTGAAGTCTCAAGCACTTGTGGATTTCATTAATGATTGGACGGAGTTGCAAGCACCAAGAAAAGTCGGATCATACATATTGACCATCCATTTTGACGGATCCAGTTTGAGGACTCGGGGTCGAGTCGATTAACTTCCCCACGAGGTGACAAGTTTTGTTACGTTCTCTCCACTTAATGTTCCCTTGTACTAACAATGCAGCTGAGTATGAAGCCTTGCTCCATGGTCTTCGGATGGCTAAGGAGATGAATCTGCCGGTTAAGTGCTTCGTGACTCGGACCTAGTGGCTCAACAGTGTCCGCACTTGGGATTCAAAGGACCCACTCATGGCTGCATATCATCGTGAGGTGGATATTGTCGCAGGTCATTTCAAGGGCTATCGTGGACCACGTGGACCGCTCGGAAGAATGAAATGGCGGACGCTTTAAGCCGGTTGGGCTCTCAACGCAAACCGTCCCGCCTAACGCTTTTCTCGACGTCTGCACAACCCGCCACCAAGCTCCCCGGTGAAGCGGATTTGGCTATTCCTGATCCGGAGGCTCAATTGGTGGCAGCTCGCACGTCACTCCGGATTGACGCCCTTATCTCGTGTACATGAGCCGGGCGAAGTTACCAGAAGATGAGACATTGGCCCGCGATAGTTCGCGATCTAAGTCTATGACCATTGTTAATGGCGAATTGCATCATTGCAGGTGTCGTATGCTTTCAACGCTGTGTGTCCCCGAGGAAGGCTGTGAAATATTGCGTGAGATCCACGGCGAGATTGTGGTCACCACGGTTCAAAATCCTTGGTGGCTAAAGCGCCCGCCATGGTTTCTATTGGTTGACTGCCCATGCCGATGCGGAAGATCTAGTCGACGATGTGATGGTTGCCAAAAGTTTTCCAGACGCTGCTCATGTACCGCCCAAGAATTGAGGATGATTCCAATTACTTGGCCGCTTATGCACTTGGGGTTGGATATGGTTGGACCTTTAAAAGGTCCAAGGACAAAAAGACCCACCTCTTGGTGGCGGTCGACAAATTTACAAAGTGGGTGGAGGCATAACCTGTTAGCACGTGTGACGCAGCTACGGCGGTTCAGTTCATCAAAAAGGTGATTTTCCGGTTTGGCTTTCCACACAGTATCATCACAGATAATGGTACCAATTTGTCCAAAGGTGTCATGAAAGAGTTCTGCGAACGTGAGCACATCCGGCTTGACGTTTCTTCAGTAGCCCACCCACAGTCCAATGGTCAAGCGGAAAGAGCTAATCAAGAGATCTTGAGAGGCATCAAGCCCCGGCTTATGGTCCCTTTGTAGAGGACACCGGGTTGTTGGGTAGAGGAGCTACCGTCTGTGTTATGGAGTATCAACACTACGCCTAACATATCCACAGGATACACGCCGTTCTTTATGGTTTATGGAGCGGAGGCGGTTCTCCCCAGTGACATCCGTCATGACTCACCTCGTGTGGCAGCTTATGTTGAAGCGGACAACGAGACGGCACGGCAGGACGCTTTGGATCGGCTGGATGAAGAGCGTGACATAGCAGCTGCCCGCTCGGCGATTTACCAACAGGATCTTCGTCGTTACCATAGTCGCCGGGTCAGAACCAGAACTTTTCAAGAAGGAGATTTGGTGCTTCGGCTCATCCAAGACTAGACTGATATGCACAAGCTATCCCCACCTTGGGAGGGACCTTTCGTGGTCAGCAAGAATCTGCACAACGGGTCGTACTATCTGATCGATATTCGAGAGCATAAAGACTCACGCACGTCAGAGGAGGAGACCAACAGGCCGTGGAACATAGCTCATCTTCGGCCTTATTGTACCTGAGCCATCGGCTCTACTTATGTACATATTATGACAAAGTATATATTATGAATAAAGTAATAAACCGGAGCCTCGGCTAAAGCGGGAATATCTGCTCATTACATCATGTGTGGTTACATGGAGTTGTTCTGCTCTTAAAGCAGCCTCCGTTTACCCGTGAGTTTGCTTTCTAAAAAGCTTTATGATATCACTTGGGGGCTTGGTCGTGTCCAACCAATGCAACACCTTTTGATAGGCGAAAGCCACCAGATCACTTGGGGACATGGTCAAGTCTGAACCAGTCACGCTTTTTGATCGGCCTAAGGCCATAGAGTCACTTGGGGGCTTGGTCGAACCCGAACCATTGCCACGCCACTTGATCGGCATAATGCCACGGTTTCAGTTGGGGACTTGGCTGACTTGAACCATGGCTACACCTTATAGGGAGCTTGGTCGTGTCCGACCATGGTAACACCATCTGATCGGCTCAGTAAAGCCTTACTTTTGCAAACGGTTTATCATTGCCTTTGCTTCAATGTTGTTTTCATAACTATTATTTGATTTTTGTTGTGTTTCTTAAACCGACAACATTTTTAAACCGGTTTCAAAACTGTCGATTGACGGAATTCGTCAATTTTTAATCCGAGATAATTTCACCGTTTGATGTTTTTTTCATTAACATCCTATTATGGAGTAACAGGGGGCTTATCATGACCCGGCACGGTTTACGTGGTAAACTGACATTATAAATAACAGGAGCTGTTCTCTCCTTTGACGGTAAGGGTTTATACAACCTCCGCTTCAAGATTGGCTATGCCAGCTTTATGCCCAGCGATGGCAGGTATTTTGTATCATAAATTTTGATTATATACCGTAATATTTCACTTCATATTTATATGAACGTCACAAGACCGGCTGGCAGCACAAACCGCCGTGGCGGTTTAAGATTTTGTGACTGCAGGCAATATAAGATTGAAAGTTTCGATCATTCAAGCAAGAGTATCAAGACCTATGCACGAAGGCATATTAAAAGCAAGAGTGTTATTATCCTATTACAAGGCAACACGGTGCCCAAATAAGATCATTGTTTCTTGGCGGAATGTAATGAAGCAGCTCTTCAAACCGGCTTCGGTTCATGCTTGCTCGCCGCCCGGTCGATGGTTGTGGGTCGCCTCGCGCCGCTTCAGCTTCTTCATCTCTACTCCAGCTCTTTGAAGTCAACAATGGTCCAATGATTCCCATTAAAGCTTGAAACACAGCCTCCTCATGGATCAGGGAAGCTGGGTCAATATCAGGAGCGTAAGTATGCTTACGGATCGGAGGGATCAGGTTCTGTGCTTCAGGAATAGGTGCAGCTACTCGCTTGTTCTGATCGTCATACTGGTCTTGATAATGGGACAAGTTTGCCTCTTCAGCTAACTGGCAAGCCAGCGGGCGCACTGCCCAGTTTATCGCTCTCAGATCATCTTCGTTGAATTCTGAGCCGCCTTCCTTTAGACCGATAGCCTTGAGCTGCTTCAACGGATCGAATCGCACCCATGCTTTGGCCCGGATTAAGATTGATGGCGCCGGTTCGAGCAGCAGATTTCTTCACTCTTCAATCCGGGCGAAGCATGGACAGCCTCCTAAGAGTATCTTGAATTAAGGAAGGTGCTGGATTGTTATGTGATGCGATGGAGATGATCCGCTGCGCCCAAAGGTACAACTGCTCTATTAAGGTATAGGCAGCCTTCAATTTCTTCCAACGTCGACCCCAAGTGACCAATGCGTGTGCCTACAGCATTGCAAGAGAAATCACAAACCGGACTTATCATAAGAAAGTCAAGATTATCATAGAAGCCAAAGGAAATCATCAAGATGGCAGCAGTCATGGAATGCACTTACCGCTTCACGCTGGTCAGCTCATCTACCACCGGTTTAAGGGCAGCCTCGGATTTTCAACCTTTTGGTTAAAGCGGCCTTTTCAGTATCCCAGCCGGCCCGCTCAGACTTGAACCACTCCTTGAGTTGCTCCATAGTAGTTAAAGCGGTTTTCAGTTCATCCTTGGCCTTGGAGGTTTCTACTTGTTGAGATTTCAGATTTTCTTGAAGGTCATGGATTTGTGAGGCTTGTTGACGTATCTCACTCTGCAACAAAAAGGGAGCATGTTAAATAGCGTCATTTCAAAGTCCCCAGTGCATAACCAGTTATACACTTGGCACTTGGGGGCTAATGCATATTTGATCTTCACCTATCAATAAAATCACAAAGTCCCAAGCTCAATACAAGTATTCAACTTAGCACTTGGGGGCTAATGGCTATTTGCTCGAACATGTTCTGATGCGGCGATATAAAATACAGTCCCGGTTTAACTATGCTAAGTTGAACCGGCCCTTAGGGGCTACATCACTGGATTCTGAAGCATTGAGTTTATACTAAGTCCCGGTTTAACTATGCTAAGTTGAACCGGCCCTTGGGGACTAGGAGAGTTAACAAAAATTGAAATATTCAGACGAGAAAAAAACATGGAGGTTACCTCGAATTTCTCTTTCATCATTTTCACCAGGCCAGCTTCATAGTCACGACTGGTATACAGCCGGTTCAAGTAGCCAGAATGAAGGTCTTGGGGGTTCAGAGCGGCATAAGTTGCCAGATCAACATCCCACTAGCCCTTGCTCATAGTGGCAAACTCTTCTTTGGCATAATGTTTGGATAAAGCGACTGGATTACCCGGTTCGCTGTGGCCAAAACCAGTAATTACGACGTCATCGTCTTTGGAGTCACCGATTTGACCAGGGGCCATCGGTTTGTCAGCAGGCCGGATTAGACTGGTGGATTTTTCAATCCGGGTTGGGCTTCTGGGCTGGTCAGCAGGAAGGGCGGTGTCAATGTGCCTTTCTTCACAACAAAATCATCATCTTGCGTTGGCGGATCATTGGCGTGTCTTCACGGATGGCCGCTTCAAGATTTGGGGCGCCGCCCGTTCAGTGGCGTCTCTTCGTCGGCCGCTTTATCCGAGGCGAGCCTTTTTGCTCGGCCTAGGCTTGGCCCTCTAAAAGGCACAACAACGATTAAATCGGCATATACTACACAATGATGCAGAGAAACAATATGAAAGGTATAACTTACCCAAGCACCGTTTTTAGCGGCGGCAGCTGAGTGGTTGATGACTCGCCAGATGAGGAGTGGGAAGTGACCTGATAATTGGAATCAGACGGATTAAGGGGTTGACGAAACCAGCCTGCTTTAGGATAAGCACTGACAAGCAAATTAGAGACCTCTGAACGACGTTTCTGAACCGGACTGTTCGGTAAACCGGTGGAGGTAACTACCTGGCCGCTATGCCGAGTTGTGCGGGGAGCTTCATGCTGTTGAGTCTTCATAAGAAATTTGGGATCCAAGTAAGCAAGGGGATGAGAAAATTTAATTTTCCGGTTTGCCCGATGGATTTTTAGTGAAGGCAAAGGATTTGAATCAGAGGAGAGAATAGTTACCTCTACAACATCAGCATTACTGGTTTCAGCATCATCCTGACAAACATCATCATTAATTAGGCGTATGAAAAGTAAGCCAAGCGAATCAAGTTCTACCTCAAGGTCCGGATTACCCACATCATCATCCACAGCCGGATCAGAAGACGCAGTGGTTTTCCTCTTATGAGCAGTCTTCTTGACCGCTTTGGTCTTTTGCCGTATTGGTTTTTCCGGTTTGTCTGGCTTCTCTGGCTTCTCTTGTGGACGTTTCTTGCTCCAGAACGGATCATCACCCTGATTAAGCAGCAGTTCATGTTAAAAGTGATACCGGAGATGGCAGTAATATATTTAGTAAAAAATAGTCAGAAAGTCTTACAGAGTGTTGGTAGCACAGAAGGGGAGCAGACCGGTTCGGGCACAGAGGTTTTCCGGTTCGTTCAACATCTTCTTCACCGCTTCGGTGACCTCATCATCGGTAAGCTGGATATTAATATGTCGGAGGGGGTCGTCAACACTACCAGTGTACTCACACATTAAACCGGAGCGCTGGGAAAGGGGCAGTATGCTCCATGATATCCAGCAGCGTGCGAGATCAATTCCGGTTAAACCATTAGCCATGAAGGCTCTGAGCTTGGAGAGTTGAGGAGCATATTTACTTCTCTCATTGCGCTTAACCTTTGCGGAAAGGGATGTGTGTTGTTGAGTCGCTCCGACGAAAACCGGGCAAGGGATTCTCGCTAAGGTGTGAAGTGTCTCTGCAATAAAACCATGTTTGATTCCATTCCTTGGGGTGGCTGTGCAGTTTGACCTAAGGATAAGTGACCTCCTTTCTTTTTTGAATCGCCACACCACCCAATTCTGTGTTGGGCCCACGGCTGAACTCTCATGCGGCGATATAGATGGAAGCAGCTCTCTAAACAGTTCAACTGTAGGTTCTTCCCAAAGTATGCCTCATGAGCACTTGGAAGTGACAGATATTGGTAATGTAATTGGGGCCTATATCTTGTGGACGGAGTTGAAAATTGGCTAGCACATCTCGATAAAATTTTGAAGCGGGCGGATTGAAACCCCTGCTAGGTGATCTCGCGAAAACTACAACCTCTCCTTCTTGAGGTGTGGGTGGACATTCTTTGCCAGAACCCTCCAATGGATACTATTTTTATCAAGCTAAGCGCCCGGTCAGACCAGATTGTTTAATTGAGTTTCGTGACACGGAAGGAACCCAGCTTGCACTCATACACTGTTTGGCCATCTACAAAAATATATAAACCGTTCAAGAAATATGTTGGGACAAAGAGAGAACCGGTGTACAATGCTAAATCGGAGACAAATACGCCTAAACCGGAGTTCTATGAAGCGACAGTATCTGGTCAAGGAGTTCCGGCGGTACAACAAGGGGACTAATGGTGTATACCGGTTTATCTAATTTGTTCTATGTTAAGTTAAATCGCCTGGTCTAAGGTCTAAATATTGAAAACAATTGAGGTTGTGAACGGCTAAGTGTGCAGAAACAAGTTTCGCAAGATTTCTCTACAATGAAGGATCTGAAGCCAGATCAGAAAAGAAGAAAAATATCTAAAAAGGAATACAGCAAAGCAGTATTGATGCAATGAGCAGAGATGATGTGCGAGATCTATGAACGTGAGCACGAGACTACAGGCGGATGCTAAAGGCTACCGCTAATCAGAACAAGGTGTCACAGATCCATCCAGGAGTCTGGTATGAGCATGAGCAGTTCATGGAGCACAGCAAGAACAAGAAACCCTAGAACGGATCTTGGTCGAGGGGAACCGAGGACCTACCTGAGTTGAGGAGATGCGGAAGAGTCTGTGTTTCTCTGGTGCGTTCAGGTTGATGCAGGGGCCCAAGACGATGCAGAGGTCGACGGCGGCGGCGGAGCTCCGAGGCCAGCGACGCAAGGAAGACGAAGAGAAAGGGGACGAAGGGGAGAAAAGGAATGACCCTTCGGTCCTATTTATAAGGCAAGATACCTGTGTCAGGCGCGGGAATCAAGGAGCTACAAACCTAGGAAGCGGAGCTGTCGCCTCGATTATTGCGGATCTATTAAACAAAGAAGATATTGTGAATGCTATCTTTATGGGGACGCTATGCCGGTTTACAAACAATCGGAGAAGGTGACATCATGGCGGTTCAACGATTTCAAGAAGGTATTGAGGATGAAGGTTTTTATCAAGGATTGACATGAACCTGTTTAAATCAACTGGGGCCTAATGTTGGGATATTACTATCGGGCGAAACCGCCTATCTCGGTCGGGTTAACTTCATCGATAGTTCAACAAAGGTAAAAGCCCAAGGGGCATAAAGGGCCCAAGGCATGTAGTCGGTTTAGAACCTCATAGCCGTAAACCGCCAGGTATGTAAACTTGTATTGTAAGTTAGGAAGAGAGAGAGACCAACCCGGATACGAATATGAATCGGAGATTGGACTCTCAACCGACGGGCGCCACCTGTATATAAGGGGACGACCGGGCGGTTCAAGGACGAACAACAACAACTCGAGGCCTAGGCGGCTTTATCCGCTCCCTAGTCATCGAGACCACATCAATCCCATCACAAACTAGACGTAGGCTTTTACCTTCATCGAAGGGGCCGAACTAGTATAACTCTTGTGTCTTTGCGTCCACTGTAACCCCTTCAAGTTAACCCGTAACGATGGCTCCATGACTAAGTCCTTTCATGAGGACATCTGCCATGACAAAACCACGACACGCGCTGAATGTAGGCCAGGCTAGACTACGCCGAGTGAACTGGATGTTAGAAACGAGTTGTAGTTGAGTGCCGGTAGCATTTGTAGTTGGTTGTTGCATTGCATGCACTGATTTTTATTCTTATGCTAACCTGCTAATGGTTGTGAGTGTAGATGGCTCCGGTGCCGTATCCGTGCAAGTTGCAGCTGATGCCGTGCACGTCGCTGCATCTCCTTCGTAACGTGTGGCGTCGACTGTACCCTCACGGTGACGATCCAGTCTATCATGTGTACCGGGAGCATCTAGCTGACTCAGTGTATGAGTATCACGCCGTGGTTACTCTGCATACCAGTTCTATTCCAGCACTTACACTCGTACCTCTCGAAGCGGCTACGCTTCTACCGCTTCTCAGGCTGTCCAGTTTGCTGCATTCAAGGTACTTGTTGAGCTCCGCTACACTGAGGTCCGGATGCAGCACCACCCAGGTTTCCACTTCTATCCTTCTCTCCACGATAATGGTCGTATCCATTTCCCTGCTATTGATCCGGAGTCGGATAGTGTAGCTAGCCACCTTTCTCGCTATATCACTGCTAGCTATCTTCTGAACTATGACATGGCTCGTGATCTGAGTCGTGCACGTACTGCTTTACCCTCTGCTTTAGTCCCTGCGAGCTCAGCCACTACTCCACCATCTGTAGGATTCAGTCCTTATATTCCTGCCAACTCCAGATCCCCTGTTTCCCCGGTTACTCCTCCGAGTAGCTCGGGCACCGCGACTGTGTGTCCATTTATTGCTCCTGCTGAGTGGGCTTCACTCCTCGCCACTCCTGCAGCTCCGATGATTCACCCTCCACCTGCCCCTGAGGGAGAGCCCTCGAGGCAGCATCGTCCTGTCACTTTTAACCCGGAGATCTCAGTTAACCCCGTCAGTTCAGGAACTGAGTCCGCTTCAGGAGAGGACCCCGGCAAGCACCCTTTTTCATTAAAAACGTCCCATACCGGTATAGTTCATACAGGATGAAAAACATGAGCAAGGAGATTACTAGTTTTAAATCTAACAAGTGCCCGCAGGCTTACAAACCAAAAAAAGATAAGATGCCCGTAATCCCTTTCTTTTCCCTCTCCTCAGGTGATGGAACAAGGTAGCAGGAGGGCGAAAGGAGCGCCTAGGCGAGGTGCGACAAGCATAAGGCACCAAGAGGGCATCCCGGTGCTAGAGCTGGAAGATAAGGCAGCGGCCCGACGATACGCGACGAAGGCGTCGGTACCCGCGTACTCCGACTTGACGGCCGCCGCCCCGCCTTCTTCGCCTTCTCCAGCCCTCCTACGCCAGCCGCCCAAGGAGGCGATGGGGAACGCACCGATGGAGAGCTTGACGAGGAAGGCCCTCTGCAGGGCGCATGGCCGAGGAAGGGGCAACGCGGTCAGTCAGAGTCGTGGCCGGCACCCCGCCGCTCGACGCCCTCATTGTCGCTGTCGCTGTCCTCCTCGTCACTCCCGCTCGAGGAGGAATCTTCATCGTCGGAGGAGCTCTCCACGCAGCACTTCAGGCGAGTTCCAAGATCTCCAAAGACCTTGACGGAGAGCAGGCCGTTCTCCATTAATTTGAACTAGAGAACGAGCCCCGCCGTCAGACTATGGATGCGAGCGAACGTCTTCCACCCGCGGCAGAGGTACATGACGTGAGGAGCGGGGAAGTCAACATCAACCCGCGTGCCGTGATTCCCGCAGCCCCTCATGTGCAGCCTAAGGGTTTGGGGTGGATCGAGCTCCATCTCCCGAGCAAATGGGGTAGGCAGACGGAGGCGGCGACGCGGTGGCCGGCGCAGCCTGATGAAGAACTCACGGGGCTGGTCCCCGACGTGGCACTCCATCAGGGGAGGCATCATTGGCGGGGGCGAGGCCGGAACGCTGCCCCGTCCCCCTCTTCCCCAAGCGTCACGGCGACCCCGGCCTCGCCCCCTCCCCTTCCTCTCGTGGCAGGCTCCGCCGCCACAAGTTCTTGGGAAGGAGGGACGCGCTGTCGAGCAGCGACCCTTGCCGCCACTGTTGAAGGGCCGGCGCAACCTCTCGCCATGGCAGACGGAAGAAAGAAGCTGAAGTGAATGGAGATGGACGATGAAAGGATGTGGGATGCCGTCCCCCTCCCCCTTCTTATAAAGGGGTGGAGTCGGGGCTCGGCCGCCCCGCTCGGCCAATCCGGCCATCGGGGCGTAGGGAATCGAGACCGACCCGCTGCCCCAATCAGCGACGGCCCGGTTTCCCGCCTCCACCGCCTGCCACCTGCCACCTGCATGGGGGACACCGTGGCGAGCGAGCACAATTGAGGGGATGGGTGAGGCGACCGTTCCCCACCCCATGATCGTGGGGCACGAACGCCTTGAAGGCCATGACCCGAGTCCGCCCGAGTAAATGAGTCGCGCCTCTGTGCCTCCCTCTTTTTGGGGAAGGCGTGAGCCGCCTCTTTACCACGATGTGATGCATGCGTGCAGGAACCGCCCCACGCATGACCCCCACGTCGCACACGACCCTCCATGTCGCGCGTTCAACACAGGTCGTGGGGAAGCACAACGGATGAAAAGTTACCGTGGTAAAATCGGCCCCACCTGCCCGTGCACCATTCTGAGCCTAGCCCAACAATGCGTCACGCTTATGTGTGGCCCAGGCCCGGGAGCTCCTGTCGGTGTATAAAAGAAGGGGCTCTCCTTTTGACCCTTTACTTGTGCACGGGCAGTCAGAGCCACGTGCCACGGCCACACAAAGCAGGGTAGAGGACGGAAGCCGGAGAGAAGCCGAAGCACAAGATAACCAAGGCAACACCAAGACCAGGAACACAAAGAAAAAGAGGGTGAGATGGACTCCCCCGGCAAGGCCCTTGCCGGGGCGGCCTCTGCGGCCCCGGCAAGAGCCTTGCCAGGGCAACTTGCCCAACGCCAGCAGAGCGAGCCACCCTTGAGCCCAAGGTTTCCAAACGCCGTCATTCAACTACGTTGGAGCCAGGGCTTGGGAGGCACCTCCGTGGTGGCGTGCAGATCTTTGTCAAGATCATCGACACACAAGATCAGATGAGGACCAGAAGACGACGACCCTCGGCGGGATCCTAGCAGAGGAGTCCACAAGACCCTCGGCAAGGTCCTTGCCGGGGACGACCACGATGCCGCAGCAAGACCCTTGCCGGGACCCCGGCAAGGCCCTTGCCGAGGACACCAGCGGGGCCGTAGCCAGGCCCGCGTCTGCCAAAGATGCCACCGCCGTCCCCAAGCAGCTGCTAGCCCAACCAGCTGGGCAGGCACCTGCGTGGCGACAGGAGGCCTCCACACCCACCCAGCAAGCACCTGCATGGTGGCATGCAAATCTTCGTGAAGACACCACCACAGCGCCACCTCAGCTACCTGCCTGCCTACATGGCACCACACGCATCGCTGGCCTGGGCGCGTGTAGAAGCAAGACGGGGCGGCAACGGACGGGACGGGCCCCGTTCCCGTCCCCGATAAAGCAAGGGGACACCTAAGCGACGCAGTAAATGTGTCTTGTCCCGTGTCTGGGCGATAAGCTCGCAGATCAGACGCTTTTCCACCTCACATGTGCCACTTTGTGGCGACCCCTTTTGCCTATAAAAGGAGGCCCGAGGCGACCAGGAGAAGGATTCGGCTTTTTTGGACTATGCATCCATCATAGCTAGTTTGAGAGCTCAAGAACTCCCTCAAATACACACCAAAGCAGGACTAGGGTATTACGCATCCTCGCGGCCCGAACCTGGGTAAACGAACTGTGTTCTAACTCCTAAACCTGCTCTTCTCACAACCCCGTGCCCCGTCAACCGTAGTAGGGATTCCTGTGATCCCATAGGTGTCGTTTCCCCGACAGTACGGAACGACGTCTCCAGTGGGGGACGTTAAAACGACGCCCGCTCCTAGCCCTGCCAGCATTTTGGATCCATCGAAATACATAACCCAATTGGAATATGTGTCGTACTCTTTAGGGGGTTCGGCCTCTGTCCATTCGGCGACGAAGTCAGCCAGTACTTGGGATTTAATAGCTCGACATGGTTTGTATGTAATATCAAATGGAAGGAGCTCAATGGCCCATTTGGCAATCTGTCCCATGGCATCGCGGTTGTTTATTATGTCATTGAGTGGTACTTCGGAAGCCACTGTGATCGAACACTCCTAGAAGTAGTGTCGTAGTTCTCGGGATGCCATGAAGACCGCGTATGCTATCTTCTGATAATGGGGGTACCGGGATTTGCATGGTGTAAGGACAGTGGATACGTAGTATACTGGCTTCTAAAGCAGGAATTTGTGTCCGTCCTGTTCTCGTTCAACGACGAGCACGGCGCTCACCACCTGATGTGCTGCCGATATGTATAGAAACATGGGTTCGCCGACGTTTGGTGCGGCCAAGATTGGGTTGCTCACTAGAAGGGTTTTTATTTCTTCCAGTCCGGCTGTTGCCGCGTCCGTCCACTCGAAGTGACTGGTTCGCCATAGAAGGCGATAGAGCGGCAGTGGCTTTTCTCCCAATCTGGAGATAAAGCGGCTTAGAGCTGCCACGCAACCCGCGAGTTTTTGGACTTGTTTAAGGTCTGTTGGCGTAGCCAATTGTGACAGAGCTCGGATTTTGGATGGATTTGCTTCAATTCCTCTATTGGAAACGATGAAGCCCAGCAGTTTTCCAGCGGGGACGCCAAAAACACACTTTTCCGGATTGAGGTTAATGTCATGCGTGCGGAGGTTGTCGAATGTGGGATGTAAATCGTCTATTAGTGTTTTGACGTGCCTAGTTTTGATGACAACGTCGTCCACATAAGCTTCAACTATCTTGCCGATCTGTTTTTCCAGGCATGTTTGAATCATGCGTTGGTATGTGGCGCCGGCGTTCTTGAGCCCGAAGGGCATGATGTTGAAGTAGAGTGGCCCATATGGGGTAATGAATGTTGTTGCAGCTTGATCGGACTCCTTCATTTTGATTTGATGGTATCCGAAATATGCGTCGACGAAACACAGCGAGTCGTGTCCTGCGGTAGCGTCAATGATTTGATCAATGCCGGGGAGGGGGAAGGGATCCTTAGGGCAAGCCTTATTGAGTTCTTTAAAATCAACACACAGGCGCCAGGATTTATCCTTCTTTGGTACCATCACCAGGTTTGCTAGCCAGTCTGGATGTTTTATTTCTCTAATGAATCTGGCCTCGATTAGCTTGGCTAGCTCCTCTCCCATGGCTTGGCGTTTGGGTTCGGAAAAGCACCATAGTGTTTGTTTGATCGGTTTATATTCCTTTAATATGTTGAGGCTGTGCTCCGCCAGCTTGCGCGGGATTCCTGGCATGTCAGAAGGGTGCCAGGTGAATATATCCCAGTTTTCTTGAAGAAAATCCCATAGCGCGGCATCGACCGTTAGGTCTAGTTGTGCCCCAAAAGATGCTGTCTTCTTGGGGTCTGTTTGATGTACCTGGAATTTGGCTATTTCTCCCGCTGGCTTGAAGGAGGTGGATTTGGGGCGTTTGTCTAAGATCAGATCGTCCCTGCCCACCGTGGAGCGCAGTGCAGTTAACTCTTCCGCCACGAGTGTTGGAGATATGCCCTAGAGGCAATAATAAAATGATTATTATTATATTTCCTTGTTCATGATAATTGTCTATTGTTCATGCTATAATTGTGTTATCCGGAAATCGTAATGCATGTGTGAATACATAGACCACAACATGTCCCTAGTAAGCCTCTAGTTGACTAGCTCATTGATGGATGGTTACGGTTTCCTGACCATGGACATTGGATGTCATTGACAATGGGATCACATCATTGGGAGAATGATGTGATGGACAAGACCCAATCCTAAGCATAGCACAAGATCGTGTAGTTTGTTTGCTAGAGCTTTTCTAATGTCAAGTATCATCTCCTTGGACCATGAGATCGTACAACTCCCGGATACTGTAGGAGTGCTTTGGTTGTACCAAACGTCACAACGTAACTGGGTGGCTATAAAGGTACACTACGGGTATCTCCGAAAGTGTCTGTTGGGTTGGCACGGATCGAGACTGGGATTTGTCACTCCGTATGACGGAGAGGTATCTCTGGGCCCACTCGGTAATGCATCATCATAATGAGCTCAATGTGACCAAGTGGTTGGTCACGGGATCATGCATTATGGAACGAGTAAAGTGACTTGCCAGTAACGAGATTGAACGAGGTATTGGGATACCGACGATCGAATCTCGGGCAAGTAACATACCGATTGACAAAGGAATTGTATACGGGATTGATTGAATCCTCGACATCGTGGTTCATCCGATGAGATCATCGAGGAGCATGTGGGAGCCAACATGGGTATCCAGATCCCGCTGTTGGTTATTGACCGGAGAGTCGTCTCGGTCATGTCTGCGTGTCTCCCGAACCCGTAGGGTCTACACACTTAAGGTTCGGTGACGCTAGGGTTGTAGAGATATTAGTATGCGGTAACCCGAAAGTTGTTCGGGGTCCCGGATGAGATCCCGGACGTCACGAGGAGTTCCGGAATGGTCCAGAGGTAAAGATTTGTATATAGGAAGTCTAGTTTCGGCCATCGGGGAAGTTTCGGGGTCACCGATATTGTACCGGGACCACCGGAAGGGTCCCGGGGGGTCCACCGGGTTGGCCACCTATCCCGGAGGGCCCCATGGGCTGAAGTGGGAAGGGAACCAGCCCCTGGTGGGCAGGTGCGCCCCCCATGGGCCTCCCCCTACGCCTAGGGTTGGAAACCCTGGGGGTGGGGGCGCCCCACCTGACTTGGGGGGCAAGTTCCCCCCTTGGCTGCCCCCCCCCCCCCCTTGAGATTGGATCTCTAGGGGGCTGCCCCCCCCAGGGCCCCTATATATAGAGGGGGGAGGGAGGGCTGCGCACCCATGCCCTCGGCGCCCCCTCCCTCGTAACACCTCTCCTCTCGCTGAGCTTGGCGAGCCCCCGCCGAGATCCCGCTGCTTCCACCACCACCACGTCAGGCTGCTGGATCTCCATCAACCTCTCCTTCCCCTTGCTGGATCAAGAAGGAGGAGACGCTCTCCCAACCGCACGTGTGTTGAACGCGAGGTGCCGTCTGCTCGGCGCTAGGATCATCGGTGATTTGGATCACGACGAGTACGACTCCATCAACCCCGTTCTCTTGAACGCTTCCGCTCGCCATCTACAAGGGTATGTAGATGCACTCTTCTCTCTCGTTGCTAGATGAATCCATAGATTGATCTTGGTGATGTGTAGAAAATTTTAATTTTCTGCAACGTTCCCCAACTGTGGTATCAGAGCTAGGTCTATGCATAGTTTCTATGCACGAGTAGAACACAAGTTAGTTGTGGGCGTCGATATTGTCAATTTACTTGCCGTTACTAGTCTTATCTTGACTCGGCGGCATCGTGGGATGAAGCGGCCTGGACCGACCTTACACGTATGCTTACGTGAGACAGGTTCCACCGACTGACATGCACTAGTTGCATAAGGTGGCTAGCGGGTGTCTGTCTCTCCCACTTTAGTCGGATCGGATTCGATGAAAAGGGTCCTTATGAAGGGTAAATAGAAATTGTCATATCACGTTGTGGTTTTGGCGTAGGTAAGAAACGTTCTTGCTAGAAACCTATAGCAGCCACGTAAAAACATGCAACAACAATTAGAGGACGTCTAACTTGTTTTTGCAGCATATGCCTTGTGATGTGATATCGCCAAAAGGATGTGATGAATGAAATATATGTGATGTATGAGATTGATCATGTTCTTCTAATAGGAATCACGACTTGCATGTCAATGAGTATGACAACCGGCAGGAGCCATAGGAGTTGTCTTTATTTTTGTATGACATGTGTGTCATTGAATAACGCTATGTAATTACTTTACTTTGTTGCTAAACGTTAGCCATAGAAGTAGAAGTAATTGTTGGCGTGACAACTTCATGAAGACACGATGATGGAGATCATGATGATGGAGATCATGGTGTCATGCTGGTGACGATGATGATCATGGCGCCCCGAAGATGAAGATCAAAAGGAGCAAAAATGATATTGGCCATATCATGTCACTATTTGATTGCATGTAATGTTTATCATGTTTTTTCATCTTATTTTCTTAGAACGACGGTAGTAAATAAGATGATCCCTCATAATAATTTCAAGAAAGTGTTCCCCTAACTGTGCGCCGCTATGAAAGTTCGTTGTCTCAAGCACCACGTGATGATCGGGTGTGATAGATTCTAACGCTCACATACAACGGTGTAAGCCAGATTTACACATGCAAAACACTTAGGTTGACTTGACGAGCCTAGCATGTACGCACATGGCCTCGAACACAAGAGACCGAAAGGTCGAACATGAGTCATATAGCAGATACGATCAACATGAAGATGTTCACCGATGATGACTAGTCCGTCTCACGTGATGATCGGACACGGCCTAGTTGACTCGGATCATGGATCACTTAGATGACTAGAGGGATGTCTATCTGAGTGGGAGTTCATTATATAATTTGATTAGATGAACTTAATTATCATGAACTTAGTCTAAAATCTTTGCAATATGTCTTGTAGATCAAATGGCCCACGCTAATGTTGCCCTCAACTTCAACGCGTTCCTAGAGAAAACCAAGCTGAAAGATGATGGCAGCAACTATATGGACTGGGTCCGGAACTTGAGGATCATCCTCATAGCTGCCAAGAAAGCATATGTCCTAGATGCACCGCTAGGTGAAGCACCCATTTTCCCAGCAACTCAAGACGTTATGAACGCCTGGCAGTCACGTAGTGATGATTACTCCCTGGTTCAGTGCGGCATGCTTTACAGCTTAGAACCGGGGCTCCAAAAGCGTTTTGAGCAGCACGGAGCATATGAGATGTTCCAGGAGCTGAAAATGGTTTTCAAGCTCATGCCCGGTCGAGATATGAAGTCTCCGACAAGTTCTACAGTTGTAAGATGGAGGAGAATAGTTCGTCAACAGCACATACTCAAAATGTCAGGTTGCACAACCGCTTATCTCAGCTGGGAGTTAATCTCACGGATGATGCGGTCGCTGATGAATCCTTCGCCGCTCCCACCTAGCTACAAGAGCTTTGTGATGAACTTCAATATGCAGGGGATGGAAAAGACCATTCCTGAGGTATATTCAATGCTGAAATCAGCGGAGGTGGAGATCAAAAAGGAACATCAAGTGTTGATGGTGAATAAAACCACTAAGTTCAAGAAAGGCAAGGGTAAGAAGAACTTCAAGAAGGACGGCAAGGAAGTTTCCGCGCTCGGTAAACCAGTTGCCAGGAAGAAGCCAAAGCATGGACCCAAGCCTGAGACTGAGTGCTTTTATTGCAAGGGAAACAGTCACTGGAAGCGGAACTGCCCCAAGTACTTAGCGGACAAGAAGGCCGGCAACACCAAAGGTATATGTGATATACATGTAATTGATGTGTACCTTACCAGTACTCGTAGTAGCTCCTGGGTATTTGATACCGTGCGGTTGCTCATATTTGTAACTCAAAACAGGAGCTGCGAATAAGCGGAGATCATGCGAAGGACGAGGTGACGATGCGCGGCGTCGGGAATGGTTCCAAGGTCGATGTGATCGCCGTCGGCACGCTACCTCTACATTTACCTACGGGATTAGTTTTAAACCTCAATAATTGTTATTTAGTGCCAGCTTTGAGCATGAACATTGTATCTGGATCTCGTTTAATACGAGATGGCTACTCATTTAAATCCGAGAATAATGGTTGTTCTATTTATATGAGAGATATGTTTTATGGTCATGCCCCACTGGTCAATGGTTTATTCTTAATGAATCTCGAACGTGATGTTACACATATTCATAGTGTGAATACCAAAAGATGTAAGGTTGATAACGATAGTCCCACATACTTGTGGCACTGCCGCCTTGGTCACATTGGTGTCAAACGCATGAAGAAGCTCCATGCAGATGGACTTTTGGAGTCTCTTGATTATGAATCATTTGACACGTGTGAACCATGCCTCATGGGTAAAATGACCAAGACTCCGTTCTCCGGAACAATGGAGCGAGCAACCAACTTATTGGAAATCATACATACTGATGTGTGCGGTCCAATGAGCGTTGAGGCTCGCGGAGGCTATCGTTATGTTCTCACTCACCGATGACTTAAGTAGATATGGGTATGTCTACTTGATGAAACACAAGTCCGAGACCTTTGAAAAGTTCAAGGAATTTCAGAATGAGGTAGAGAATCAACGTGACCGAAAAATAAAGTTCTTACGATCAGATCGTGGGGAGAATATTTAAGTCACCAATTTGGTACGCACTTAAGGAAATGTGGAATCGTTTCACAACTCACGCCGCTGGAACACCTCAAAGATAACGGTGTGTCCGAACGTCGTAATCGCACTCTATTGGATATGGTGCGATCTATGATGTCACTCACCGATTTACCGCTCTCATTTTGGGGCTATGCTTTAGAGACCCGCGATTCACTTTAAATAGGGCTCCGAAAACCGCTGAGACGACACCGTATGAATTATGGTTTGGGAAGAAACCTAAGTCGTCGCTTCTAAAAGTTTGGGGATGCGATGCTTATGTCAAGAAACTTCAACCTAAAAGCTCGAACCCAAGTCGGAAAATGCATCTTCATAGGATACCCTAAGGAAACCATTGGGTATACCTTCTACCTCAGATCCGAAGGCAAGATCTTTGTTGCCAAGAACGGGTCCTTTCTGGAGAAAGAGTTTCTCTCGAAAGAAGTAAGTGGGAGGAAAGTGGAACTTGATGAAGTACTGCCTCTTGAAGCAGAAAGTAGCGCAGCTCAGGAAGATGTTCCTGTGGTGCCTGCACCGGTTAGAGAGGAGGTTAATGATGATGATCAAGGTACTTCGGATCAAGTTGCTACTAAACTTCGTAGGTCCACGAGGACACGTTCCACACCAGAATGGTATGGCAAACCCGTCCTGGAAATCATGTTGTTAGACAACGGTGAACCTTCGAACTATGAAGAAGCGATGGCAGGCCCAGATTCCAACAAATGGCTTGAAGCCATGCAAACCAAGATAGGATCCATGTATGAAACCAAAGTATGGACTTTGACAGACTTGCCCGATGATCGGCGAGCGATAGAAAATAAATAGATCTTTAAGAAGAAGACAGACGCAGATGGTAATGTTACCATCTATAAAGCTCGACTTGTCGCTAAGGGTTATCGACAAGTTCAAGGGGTTGACTACGATGAGACCTTCTCACCCATAGTGAAGCTTAAGTCCATCTGAATCATGTTAGCAATTGCCGCATTCTACGATTATGAGATATGGCAAATGGACGTCAAAACGGCATTCCTTAACGGCTTTCTTAAGGAAGAATTGTATATGATGCAGCCGGAAGGTTTTTTCGATCCTAAGAATGCTAACAAGGTATGCAAGCTCCAGCGCTCCATCTATGGGCTGGTGCAAGCATCTCGGAGTTGGAACATTCTCTTTGATGAAATGATCAAAGCGTTTGGGTTTATGCAGACTTATGGAGAAGCCCGCGTTTACAAGAAAGTGAGTGGGAGCTCTGTAGCATTTCTCATATTATATGTGGATGACATACTTTTGATGGGAAATGATATAGAACTTTTGGACAGCATTAAGGCCTACTTGAATAAGTGTTTTTCAATGAAGGACCTTGGAGAAGCTGCTTACATATTAGGCATCAAGATCTATAGAGATAGATCGAGACGCCTCATAGGTCTTTCACAAAGCACATACCTTGATAAGATATTGAAGAAGTTCAATATGGATCAGTCCAAGAAGGGGTTCTTGCCTGTGTTGCAAGGTGTGAAATTGAGCTCGCTCAATGTCCCACCACGGCGTAAGATAGAGAAAAGATGAGTGTCGCCCCTATGCCTCGCCATAGGGTCTATCATGTATGCCATGTCAGGTACCAGCACCTGATGTAAACCTTGCCGTAAGTTTGGTAGGAAGGTACCAAAGTAATCCCGCATGGAACACCGGACAACGGTCAAGAATATCCTGAAGCACCGAAAAGGACTAAGGATATGTTTCTCATTTATGGAGGTGACGAAGAGCTCGTCAGAAGGGTTACGCCGATGCTAGCTTCGACACAGATCTGGATGACTCCAAGTCACAAACCGGATATGTGTTTATTTTGAATGGTGGGGCAGTAAGCTGGTGCAGTTGCAAGCAAAGCGTCGTGGCGGGATCTACATGTGAAGCGGAGTACATGGCAGCCTCGGAGGCAGCACATGAAGCAATCTGGATGAAGGAGTTCATTACCGACCTAGGAGTTATTCCCAATGCGTCGGGGCCGATGACTCTCTTCTGTGACAACACTGGAGCCATTGCCCTTGCCAAGGAGCCCAGGTTTCACAAGAAGACCAGGCACATCAAGCGTTGCTTCAACTCCATTCGTGAAAATGTTCAATATGGAGACAAAGATATTTGCAAATTGCATACGGATTTGAATGTCGTAGATCCATTGACTAAATCTCTTCAGTGAGCAAAACATGATCAACACCAGAACTCTATGGGTGTTCAATTCATCACAATGTAACTAGATTATTGACTCTAGTGCAAGTAGGAGACAGTTGGAGATATGCCCTAGAGGCAATAATAAAATGATTATTATTATGTTTCCTTGTTCATGATAATTGTCTATTGTTCATGCTATAATTGTGTTATCCGGAAATCGTAATGCATGTGTGAATACATAGACCACAACATGTCCCTAGTAAGCCTCTAGTTGACTGGCTCGTTGATCAATGGATGGTTACGGTTTCGACTATGGACATTGGATGTCATTGATAACGGATCACATCATTGGGAGAATGATGTGATGGACAAGACCCAATCCTAAGCATAGCACAAGATCGTAGTTCGCTTGCTAGAGCTTTTCTAATGTCAAGTATCATTTCCTTAGACCATGAGATTGTACAACTCCGGATACCGTAGGAGTGCTTTGGTGTACCAAACGTCACAACGAATCGGGTGGCTATAAAGGTACACTATGGGTATCTCCGAAAGTGTCTGCGGGTTTGCACGGATCAAGACTCGATTTGTCACTCCATATGACGGAGAGGTATCTCTGGCCCACTCGGTAATGCATCATCATAATGAGCTCAATGTGACCAAGTGGTTGGTCACGGATCATGCATTATGGAATGAGTAAAGTGACTTGCCAAGAACGAGATTGAACGAGGTATTGGGATACCGACGATCGAATCTCGGCAAGTAACGCATCGATTGACAAAGGGAATTGTATACGGATTGATTGAATCTCGACATCGTGGTTCATCCGATGAGATCATCGAGGAGCATGTGGGAGCCAACATGGGTATCCAGATCCCGCTGTTGGTTATTGACCGAAGAGTCGTCTTGGTCATGTATGCGTGTCTCCCGAACCCGTAGGGTCTACACACTTAAGGTTCGGTGACGCTAGGGTTGTAAAGATATTAGTAAGTGGTAACCCGAAAGTTGTTGGGGGTTCCGGATGAGATCCCAGACTTCACGAGGAGTTCCGGAATGGTCCGGAGGTAAAGATTTGTATATAGGAAGTCCAGTTTCGGCCATCGGGAAAGTTTCGGGGGTCACCGGTATTGTACCGGGACCACCGGAAGGGTCCCGGGGGTCCACCGGGTGGGGCCACCTATCCCGGAGGGCCCCATGGGCTGAAGTGGGAAGGGAACCAGCCCCTGGTGGGCTGGTGCACCCCCATGGGCCTCCCCCTGCGCCTAGGGTTGAAACCTCAGGGGGGGCGCCCACCGACTTGGGGGCAAGTTCCCCTTGGCCGCCGCCCCTTGAGATTGGATCTCTAGGGGCGGCGCCCCAGGGTCCTATATATAGAGGGAGGAGGGAGGGCTCCGCCCCAAGCCCCCGCCCCTCTCCCTCAGAAAACATCTCCTCTCGCTGAGCTTGGCGGGCCTCGCCGAGATCCCTCAGCTTCCACCACCATGCCGCTCGTCTGCTGGATCTCCATAAACCTCTCCTTCCCCCTTGCTGGATCAAGAAGGAGGAGACGTCTCTCCCAACCGTACGTGTGTTGAACGCGAAGGTGCCGTCCGTTTGGCGCTAGGATCATCGGTGATTTGGATCACGACGAGTACGACTCCATCAACCCAGTTCTCTTGAACGCTCCCGCTCGCGATCTACAAGGGTATGTAGATGCACTCTTCTCTCTCATTGCTAGATGACTCCATAGATTGATCTTGGTGCTGCGTAGAAAATTTTAAATTTCTGCAACGTTCCCCAACAACGAGGGCTTCAGATAATGCCTCAAGGGCCAGGGATGCGGCTTTATTTTCGGTGCGGAGTGCTATGTCCGGATCACTGGCGAGAGTGATTATGCCGTTGGGCCCGGGCATGTTAAGCTTCATGTACCCGTAATGAGGTACAGCTTGGAAGCGTGTAAATTCCTCTCGCCCCAAGAGGGCGTGATTTCCGCTGTTGAAAGGGGCCACTTGGAAAGTTTTCTCTTTGGACCGATAATTCTCCGGCGTGCCGAATACCATGTCGAGTGTTATTTTTCCTACGCACCGCGCCTCCCGACTGGGAATGATTCCTCGGAAGGTCGTGCTGCTTTGCTCGATGCGGCTCCTGTCTATTTCCATTTTGTGGAGTGTATCCTCAAAGATGAGGTTTAGTCCGTTGCCGCCGTCCATGAGGATCTTGGTGAGTCGAAAGTCGTCCACGACTGGACTGAGGACTAATGCGGCCGGCGCTCGGACTGTCCTATATTTTGGTTCATCACCGGCATTAAAGGTTATAGCCGTGTCGTTCCAAAGGTTTATCGCGGCGATTTGATAGACTTCGGCGAGGTCGCGGAGTGCCCTTTTGCGCTTATTGTTTGAAGCGAATGTCTCGAAGACCGTCAATACTCTGGGGTCGTCGTCTTCTGGAGGGTGTTGCTCTGGGCCGTTTTTGGTAAGGATGTCCTCGCCGCTCTTGGCTACCTGCCGGAGTATCCAACATGCTCTAAGGTTGTGGTTTGATATGGTATCCGGTGTTGTGTGTATTTTGCATGGGCCATCGAGCCATCCCTCTAGAACGGTTCCATGCCGCGTAATGGGTTTATATTTCTTGGCTATTGGACTGGGCGTGCTGCGGGGATGCGCCCTTTTCGCCTGGACGAGAGGTTGAGTTGGGACCGATGGCTCCCAGCAAGCTGTCTGAGCTTTCCAGGCGCTTTCCATTGCGCGGTACTTCTGTACGATAGTTGCCAAGTCAGCAAAGTGTAGTATGAGGCGGCGATTGATGGCATTGAGGATTCCTTCATCCGTGCAATTGTTGCAGAACGTTGATATCGCGTCCTCGTCGCGGAAATCTTTAACCTTGTCCTTGACAAGGAGGAATCTGGCCCAGAAGTGGTTGACCGTTTCTTGAGACTGCTGTTGTATGCTCATAAGAGCGCTTATTTCTGGGTGGGTGGGTGGAATTGAATCTGGACCCTGACCCAATCAATGATTTAGAGTCTGAAGATTTTCCAGACTTAACATTCCGGGCTCCGGAGTATCTTCTGATTGCTTAGGCCCGCCGTCCGATTCTATGTTCGGAAGGCTGGTCGCATCCTTTGGCTGGTGGGTATCCGGCTCTTCAGGGTCGGCGATCCGAACATAGTCCGTCTTCGGTATAGGGGAAGAGTCGCCGTCTTGCTCCTCGAATGCCGATATCTGGTGGGTGACCGGTGGAGATTTGATTTCTCTTTGATTGGGTTTAAGCCCTATCCGATCGTAATCTGTGGCAATTCCCAGGGCGGCAATGCGATCAAGGAGCTCGTTTAAAGACGAAAACTCTGCCGGATCCATCTGCTTGGAGTGTTTGGAGTCGATACGAAGGGGATTTTCGATGGCCCGAGAGGTCATCATCGGCTTAACGGCCGAACGGGCGGTCATGGTAAAGCCGCCCAGCCGGAGGGTTTGGCCTGGGGCCAGTCCTCCTCTGGTGGTGATATTGTCTTTAAGGACGAGGGAAGCCATCGATCCTGTCATCGACGTCACAGTGGAACTCTCAATGAAAGCACCAATGTCGGTGTCAAAACCGGCGGATCTTGGGTAGGGGGTCCCAGACTATGCGTCTAAGGTCGATGGTAACAGGAGACATGGGACACAATGTTTACCCAGGTTCGGGCCCTCTCTATGGAGGTAATACCCTACTTCCTGCTTGATTGATCTTAATGAATATGAGTATTACAAGATTTAATCTACCACGAGATCGTAATGGATAAACCCTAAAAGACTAGCCTGTATGACTATGGTAATGAGTATCTCCCTCCTCCGGACTAAGTCCTCCGGCTTATATAGGCACCGGGAGGATCTAGGGTTATACAAGGTCAGTTACAAAGAAAGGAATCTACATGTTTGGTCGCCAAGCTTGCTTTCCACGCCAAAGAGAGTCCCATCCGGACACGGGTGCAGTCTTCGGTCTTCGTATCTTCACAGCCCATCAGTCCGGCCCATGGCTAATAGGCCGGACACCCGAGGACCCCTTAGTCTAGGAATCCCTCAGCTGGCGTGCTACTCGTCGCACCCACCGGAGAGCACCTCAAGTACGTAATTCAGATGCACTTCCCCCGGGAAAAATCAACAAACAATACGGCGGAGTATGAGGGGTTGCTTGCCGGTCTCAGGATCGCGGCAGACCTCGGAATCAAGAAGCTCATCATCAGAGGTGATTCGCAGCTCTTCGTCAAGCAAGTCAACAAGGATTACCAGAGCCCATTGGTGGAGGCCTACGTGAATGAAGTGAGGAAGTTGGAAGAACGTTTTGACGGCCTACAGGCAGAACATGTTCCCCGAGCGGAGAACAGCATTGCCAACGACCTGTCGAAGCACGCTACCCTCAAGTTTCCTGTGGAACCAGGTACCTTCGTACTTCAGTTAATACAACCATCCGTAGAGCCATCAACGGGGCAGAACAAGCGAAGGAAGACAAGCCCCGGCAAGTACCTTCCCTCTAAGCTCCCAGGAGCCGCCGGCAAGGAGGTTGCCGGGTACCTCACACAGGGCCCTAGGCCCTGACCGTAGAGGCAGCTGCCCCTGCGGCCGAAGATATGCCTTTGGTACTTGCCGTCGAGCCCCAGGCTCCGGCATGGGCACAGCCCCACCGTCCGTTTCCTCCAAACAGGAGAGCTCCCCGAGGAGGAGGAAGAAGCAGAGAAAGTAGCCCATCGGTCAAACATGTACCAGTTTGTGGATGATACCCTATACAGAAGGAGGCCAAACGGAGTCAGACTAAAGCGCATTCCTCAAGAGGACGGACTAGAGCTGTTGGCAGAGATACATGGAGGTATGTGTGGCTCCCACATAGGGTCAAGGGCCCTTGCCGGCAAGGCATTCCGGCACGGTTTCTTCTGGCCCACAGCCCTCCAGTGATGCAGCTGCGCTTAGTGACCAAGTGTGAAGCGTGTCGGCCCATTCAAGAAGCTTCATCAACCAGCCAAGCCCTTCAAACAATCCCTCTCTCCTGGCTATTTTCAGATCGAGGGTTCGACATATCGGGCCCTTCCCCGTGTTGTCGGGGCTTCGAGTACTTGTACGTCCGAATCGACAAGTTCACAAAGTGGCCCAAAGTGGAAGCAAGAAGGAAGGTGACAAAGACAACCACCGCCAAGTTCTTCAAGGGGCTAGTTTGCCGTTTTGGTGTGCCCAACAGAGTCATCACCGACAATGGCATACGTCCAGGAACTCGGTAGCAAGGTCTGTTTCGCCTCAGTGGAACACCCACTGAGCAACGGCCAGGCGGAGAGGGCAAATGCTGAAGTACTGCGAGGCCTGAGGACAAGGACTTTTGACAGGCTGCACAAGTGTGGAAGGCACTGGATTGATGAGTTGTCGACGGTTCTTTGGTCGATCAGAACGACGCCAAATCGAGCCACCAGCCAGACACCCTTTGCCCGGGTATACGGGGCAGAAGCAGCTCTCCCCACGGAAATCACATACGGCTCACCTCGAGTGCTCGCTTATGACGAGCTTGAGCAAGAGCAGTTGCGGCAAGATGACGCGACGCTCCTTGAAGAAGATCGTCTTCGGGCAGCTGTGCGAGCCGCACGCTACCAGCAGGCCTTGCGCCGCTACCATAGCCACAAGGTTCATGCCCGAAGTCTTGAGGAAGGCGACCTTGTTCTTCGGCGCGTTCAGTCGGCCAAGAATTCCAACAAGTTGACGCCGAAGTGGGAAGGCCCTTATCGGGTAATACGAGTCACCAGGCCTGGCGCAGTCTGCCTGGAGACCGAAGATGGTATCCCAGTGAGCAACTCCTAGAACATCGAACATCTTCGTGAGTTTTACCCATGAGGCGCAGTTGCCGGGCCTCTCGGCAAGCCACCTTTTGTACGAGCCTTGCCGACATGGCATGTAACCCTTTGTACAAAGCCAGGCATAGACCCTGAGCATAAAATAATGAAGCGCTAGCGCCCTAAGTTTTAGCATGCATGCTAGCCTAAGTCTCTCTTTGGTAGGGTTGATAGTGCCCGGCGGCAACTAACCCCTAGCATAGAGGTCGGGTGTGTGTCTTTCCGTCCTTTCCAATCTTTTCTTTGGTTCGCAAGCTGCGCAGGCATTTCTGCTAAGCCATTTAAGGGCAGGGGACAGATCAACATCCCCGACCCCGGCAAGCCATTGCCGGGGGGCTGCAGATTCAAGCACCCGACCACGGCAAGCCTAGGTTGCTGGGGGCTACAGATCCAGATAAGTCCTTTATCCCCGGTTATGCATTTCCGTATGGAATTGGGACGTATGAAGCCTTGTTTATTCCTGGGCCACCATGCTCCCCCTTTCTTGTGCCCAAGAACTATTCCCTGGGCCGGAACTTGGTTGTAGTTGCGGTGACAAGGAAGCAAACGAGGGGCCTAACCCTACTTCGCCCCTGCCTCCGCGGAGAGCGTGAGTATGGTCGTGAATGAAGTGAGGGGAAGGCAAGGCCTATTGCCTGCCGACAATGTTTATCTTAAAAATAACAAGGATTCATTCCTTGGCATGGGCCTCGCTCACGCACAAAGAACCCGGCAAGCCCCCTTTTTCATTAATACGTTCCAAACAGGTACAGTTCGTATGGATGCAAACGTGAGAGAGGGGATTACAAGGTTTAAATCTAACAGGAGCCCGCAGGATTAAAAACTAAAAAAGATAAGTGCCACGTGATCCCCGTTCTTGCCCCTTTCCTCCCAGGTGCGGAAGGTGAAGGCAAAAAGGAGGCGACGGGGAATGCGCCGATGGAGAGCTTAACGAGGAAGACCCTCGGCAGGGCGCATGGCCAAGGGAGGAGGCCGGTGCGGTCAGTCGGAGTCGGAGTCGACGTCCTCCTGCTTGACGCCCTCGTCGTTGCTGTCGCTGTCCTCCTCGTCACTCCAGCTTGAGGAGGAGTCTTCATCATCGGAGGAGCTCTCCACGCAACACCTTAGGCGAGTTCCTAAGTGCCCAAAGACCTTGACGGAGAGCAGGCCGTTCTCCATTAATTTGAAGTGGAGAACGAGCCCCTACGACAAGCTGTGGGCACGAGCGAAGGTCTTCCATCTGCGACGAAGATAGACGATGTGAGGGGCGGGGAAGTTGACGTCGACCCGCATGCTGCCATTCCCGCAGCCCCTCATATGCAACCCCTGAGCCTGTGGCGGGTCGAGCTCCATCTCCCGAGTGAACGGAGTAGGGAGACGAAGACGACGGCGCACTTGCTGGTGCAGCCTGATGACGAACTCACGGGGCTGGTCTCCGACATGGCCCTCCACTGGGGGAGAGGCCGCTGGTGGAGGCGAGGCTGGTGCGTCGCCCTGTCCTCCTCTTCCCCGAGCGCCATGGCGGCCTCGACCTCGCCCCCTCCCCCGTCCTCTCACGGTCAGCTCCGCCGCCACGTGCTCTTGGGAAGGAGGGGCACGCTGTCGAGCAGAGACCCTCGTCGCCGCCATCGGAGTGCCGGCGCGCCCTCTCGCCATAGCAGAAGAAAGGAAGGAGCCAAGGTGGAAGGAGATGAATGATGAAAGATTGAGGGGTGCCCTCCCCCTCCCCTTCTTATAAAGGGGCGGGGTCGGGGGCTCAGCCGGCCCACTTAACCAATCCGGCCACCAGGGGTACAGGGAATCAAGACCGACCCGCTGCTCCAATCAGCAAAGACCCGGTTCCCCGCCTCGTCATTTAAGGCCCGTGCCCCCCGCGTCCACCGCCTACCATCTTCAAGGCAAGGGGGACACGTGGCGATCGAGCCGAAATCGAGGAGACAAGTCAGGCGACCGTTTTCCACCCCGTGATCGTGGGGCACGGGCGCCTCGAAGGCCACGGCTCGAGTCCACTTAGTAAATGAGCCACGCCCCTGTGTTTTCCTCTTTTTGTGGGGAAGGCGCGAGCCACCTCTTTACTGCGATGTGACGCATGAGGGCAGCGACCGCCCCACGCGTGACCCCCACGTCGTGCATTCAACGCGGGTCGTGGGGAAGCGCAACGAGCGAGGGAGTTACTGCGGTAAAAACTCCATCGCCCGCGCGCTCGCGCTCCGTTCTGGGCCTGGCCCAATAACGCCCCGCGCTTATATGTGGCCCAGGCCTGGGGGCTCCTGTCGGTGTACAAAAGTAGGGGTCCCTTTTTGCACCCCTTTACTTGTGCGCGGCCAGTCGCAGCCCCATGCCCCTGGCCACCCTTGGCGGGGCAGAGGAAGCAAAACCACAAGACAACCAGAGCAACGCCAAGACAGAAATGCAAAGAGCAGAGGGGCGAGGTGGACTCCCCCGGCAAGGCCCTTGCCGGGGCGACCTCCATAGCCCCGGCAAGGGCCTTGCCGGGGAAACTTGCCCGACACCAGCAGAGCCGCCACCCTTGAGCCCGAGAGTTCCAACACCATCAACCACATTGGAACCAAGGCTCAGGAGGCACCTCCGTGGTGGCATGCAGATTTTTGTGAAGATCAGAAGCACACAAGATCAGATGAGAACCAGAAGACGACGATCCTCGGCAAGATCCTTGCCAAGGAAACCCACGAGGCCCCCGGCAAGATCCTTGCCGGGGACGACCACGGTGCCACGCCAACACCCTTGCCAGGGCCCCGGCAAGACCCTTGCCAAAGACATCCGCGGGGCCGCAGCCAGGCCCACATCTACCCAGACTCCACCGCTGTTCCCATACAGCTGCCAGCCCACCAACTAGGCGAGCTCCTGCGTGGCGACGTGCGGCCTCTAGGCCAACTCAGCGAGCACCTGCGTGGTGGCATGCAGATCTTCGTGAATACTCTGCCACCGCACCAATTCAGCAGCCAGCCAGCCAGCGTGGCACTACACGCCTCGTCAGTTCGGACGCACATTGAAGCCGGGCGAGGCGGCGACACCTGGGACAAGCTTCCTTGCCGTCCCTGATAAAGTAAGAAGGGCACGTCGGCATCGCATTAAACACATTTGTCCTATGGTGCCAGTGGATAGACTCGACCACTGTATAGCTTTCCACCTCCTATGTGCCACTGTGGCAACCCCTTTGTCTATAAAAGGAGGCCCGTGGTGTACTGGGGGAGGATTCGGACTTTTTGGACCCTGCACGCCTTGTAGCTAGTCCAAGAACACCAGACAAATAGAAACCAGCAGTAGTAGGGTATTACGCATCACTCTCACGTCAATAGAAATCAGCCCGAACCTGGATAATCCCCCTCCCCCCGGCCGCGTTGATCTCTCAATCCCGCTCTTTCCACAGCCCCGCGCCCGCCAACCGTAGAAGGGATTCCAATGATCCCATAGGTGTCGTTTCCCCCGACAGACATCAGAATGGTTCCGAGTGATTTGGGCATTTATCCGGAGTACCGGGGGGTTACCGGAACCCCCCGAGGGAAGATTGGGCCTACATGGGCCATAGGGAAGAGGGGAGGCAGCCCACAAGGGGCAACCGTGCCCCCTCCCTATAGGGAGTCCAAACTGGACTAGGGAGGGGGGCGCGCCCCCCCCCCTTTCCTTCTCCCTCTCTCTCCCTTCCCCTTTTCCCTCTTCGGTAGAAGGAAGGAGGGGGGCTGAATCCTACTTGGACTAGGAGTCCAAGTAGGACTCCCCCCTTGGTGCGCCCCCTCTAGGGCCGGCCTCCTCCTCCTCCCCCCTTTATATACATGGGAGGGGGGCACCCCAAAGGCACACCAAGTATTCTCTTAGCCATGTGCGGTGCCCCCCTCCCTAGTTACACACCTCGGTCATATCATCCTAGTGCTTAGGCGAAGCCCTGCGCCGGTAACTTCATCAACACCGTCGCCACGCCGTCGTGCTGACAGAAATTTCCCTCGGCCTCAACTGGATCAAGAGTTCAAGGGACGTCACCGAGATGAACGTGTGTTGATCGCGGAGGTGCCGTATGTTCGGTACTTGGATCGGTTGGATCGCGAAGATGTTCGACTACATCAACCGCGTTACTAAACGCTTCCGCTCTCGGTCTACGTGGGTACGTGGACACACTCTCAATGCTTGTTGCTATGAATCTCCTAGATAGATCTTGCGTGATCGTAGGCAAATTTTTTGAAATACTGCATTCCCCAACACCAGGTGCTTCTCCGGCCCACTAGATGTCTTCTGGTCCAAAAAATCCACAAAAAGTTTCGCTTCGTTTGGACTTCGTTTGGTATTGATTTCTTGCGATGTAAAAAACATGCAGAAAACAGCAACTGGCACTTGTCACTATATCAATAGGTTAGTACAATAAAATGATATAAAATGATTGTAAAACATCCAAGAATGAATATAACAGCATGGAACAATCAAAAATTATAGATACGTTGGAGACGTATACAGCCCTCAAACATGGTCTGTTAGTCAGTCGACAGACTGGTTGACAGGATGTTTAGGGCTTAATATTCAAACACACACCGTCAGTGTTCATGCACTATGGACCCGGTCAAGTTCAACCGTTTATTTTTATTTGAGGCCAATTGTAGCGCCCAAGATGTAATTCTATCCCGATCACGTGATGAATTCATGATTGGAGCATAATCGCATTTCGAGCGCAGAGCAAGATGAACATCATTACAACATACCATGTATTGAATAGATGAGAATACCAGATAAAGGCTTACACTCGCCACAAGCTACATCATGAATACAACAATACATCAATACATAGAAATCATCATACAGAAGAGCAGGATCCGACTACGGATGAAATTAAATGAAAAAGAAGAACGACATCCACCCTGCTAATCTCAGGATCCTGACCGAGAACCCATTCCTATGATCGACGAAGAGGAAGAAGAAGAACTCCAACAGCAAACATGCATCACTCTCATGTCAAGGCATCGCTTTACCTGTACATGCACCTATTGTTGAAGTAATCTATGAGCCACGAGGACTCAGCAATCCATTACCATGGGTATCATTACTAGCAAAGCTTAATGGGTATGGAATGGTTAAGTGGTGACACTACAAAAAAAATACACTTCCGTGATGATACGTGTTTGTCACAGTAGGTCGCGTTTTTTGTCATGCATGTACATCCATGAAAAATTTATGATGTAATCAAGATAGTCATACCTGTGTCATGTCATAGAAGTGTTCCATGACATTACCAAAATTATCATCACGGAAGTGTCCACTTCCATGACGATAAATCGCGCGTCACGGAAGTTCTTTCGTCAAGGGTGACCTACACGTGGCATCCACCATAACGGAACGCCGTTAAGCTATCGGGTCGGGTTTTGGATCCAATAACCCGTTAACAGCCCCGACCAATGGGGATTTTCCACGTGTAAAATCATCATTGGCTGGAGGAAACACGTGTCGGCTCACCGTTGGGACAGATGTCATCCATTCATTGGACCGAAGGCGCCTATGATACGGCAACACGTGGCACGGCCCAACAGAGGCCCATTGCTGTGAAAAGGCCGGCCCATTTGACTTGGTCAAAAGGTGGCGGGCCGGCCCACGGAAAGCCTGTTAACGGCCTGTTCGCATATAGCCCATTTACAACCCGCTATCCCAGGGCCCGTTATGCCCTATCCGAATTAGGCCCAGTAGCGTCATCTGGGCCGTCCAATATGATTCAGCCTGTTTTAACTTCCGGCCCATGTGTGGCCCATGACTTCTTTCGGCCCATATGAGGACCTTTGTAACTCTTGGCCCATTAACGACCCGTGGTGAAACTGGCCCGTAATGAACAGTGTATCATTTATACCCATTAACGGCCCGTTATTTCATTGGGCCATTTCCAGCCCAAGTTATCTTTCTGCCTTCTCAGGGCCCATTGATTCTGGGGCTCATTTGCAACATTCGGTTACATACGGTCCGTTCGCTATTTTTCGCTTGTGGGCCAAATTCGCCCGTTATTACGGTCCGGCCCGCTTATGGACCGTTAATACGTTGGGTCGTTTTCATGTCAAAAAAACCCGTTGGGCTGTTTCCATAGAGTTATCAAATACGGCCTATTAACGGCCCGTTATGGTCCATGAATAGTACGACCCATGATTGGCGAAATGATGATACGCCCCATAGAAGGCCCATGGATCCAACGGCCCGTATGAGGCCCATGGATAGTACGGCCCGTAGAAGGCCCATGGATCGTACGGCCCGTAGAAGGCCCATGGACCCTACGGCCCGTAGAAGGCCCAATGATCCCTAAGGCCCGTGTAGAAGGCCGATGGATCCTACGGCCCGTATAGAAGGCCAATGGTCCTACGGCCAACGAAGGCCCATGGATCATACGGCTGCAGGAGGCCCATGGTTACAACGATGTGTGTTGCCATGATTATTTTGGCCTAGTTACCAAAAATAGGCTATTGTGGCCACTAGAAAAACACGAAAAAGAACTGCAGTGACTACAAGCAAACAACTAAACAAGACAATAAGGAAATAAATAAGCAAGCAATTAAGGCTAGCCTATTACCACTATTACACATATTACATCCATCTGGCATCAAAATTCGCCACCAAAGCAAATATAGGGAACAAAGCAGATATTACATACACCGCCACAAAATTGGCCACCAAAGGTAAATAAACGCAAAGCAAAACAAGAGCATAATGAAACAACTTTAGAAGAGCCCAAGAAACATTATCCTGGGTATCCACCATGCTGGCAATAAGCTTAGCAAGCTGATTAGCTAAGTCCTGTTTGGCGCTAAAATCCTCCAACGCTTGTTGTTGCACCAGAAAGTATGCATCTGAATGCTCCAGGACTTCCGCAGTCCTTCCGCTTCTTGTCGCAAAGACACACTGATCGATGTCTTTCAGCTTGTAGTTGAGACTCAAGAAACTGAACTGATTCAGACAGTGAGTTTGAATAGCTTGTGCATGTGGTAGTGGCCAGTAACTCGAACACTAAACCAAGACAGAACTTTGGGTTGTCTCGCTGTCTTCAAGATAGTCTTCCTTAGTTGTTTTATCAGCTTTGTTGGAGACCAACAAGGATGTGTCACTATCGTGAACCTTATCTGCATTACTTCCTTTACCATTGCTTAATAAGACACTCTTTCCCAATATTCTCACAAGATTCTAAAAGAAGAAACAAGGGACACATAACAAGTTTAGCATGTACTAGTATATGAAACTCATTTCGGTGAACCAGTTCATTAGTAAGGTGGACAGGATTAAACTACCAAGTCTTCTATTGCCAAGTACTAGTACATAATAAAAGCATCAAACAAACATATATCTATGTCCTATGGTCACTGCATTGTCTTGCCAAATCAAAATAGAGACACAGTTCAAATCATATCAGTTCAAGACAAAGCAGCAGTGAAAGAATACAAAGCGTGGGAAACTACACGGCACAACAAGATTTCAAATGGGTACCACGGGTCTACATGTACAACAACACTATTGGCTCATGTGATACTAGTAATGTGCATGATATGAAAGTCAACTATATACACAATTGAAATTGAAATCAACAGAGCTATTGATAAGAGCAAACCTGTTAAAGAAACATGTGTGAACATACCTGCTGTGCCATTGGAGTTTCGATTGATCCTTCAATTTAAAAATAAGTTTGTATCAAGAAATACAAGGATACAAGAGCAAAGCAATCATAGTTAAAAAGGCGCGCTTAAGCGAAGCGCTTAAGCCGCTTAGGCTCTAGGCGTTGGCAAAATGCATTGCGCATAACTACGCATAATCAGGCATAATCGCATAACCATGCGCTTTGGTCAAGAAAGCGCAAGGCAGTGGCAAACGCACAATTAACGCCTAGCGCTTTTTGAACTATGATAGCAATGGAATCTTAAATTAGAACAGTTGTTCTTCAGGTTTAGGCACTTGTTCTACATGAACAGTAGTACAAGAAGACGCAAGAATAAAATACTTAAAATAGAAAATGAGCTCATAGACCTTACCACATTCTTGGTTCGGACCAAGATCAGAACAAGGCGTTCCCAATCATCATCCAAGAATGTGTCTCAGAGAACGTAAGGGAATTTGATGAGTTTCTTTGCCGGTTAAGCACGCTTTTCTTGTGTAATTCCAATACGCCACCAAGCATTCTTGAAGATAGCAGAGGTATTAGCACAAGTTACCTCATCCTGAGTTTCCAAATCGGTCCTTCTCTATAGAGAAAATGGGAAAATTTGTTGTATTATAACCATCATGGAGGTAGGATGTATGGGACGAAGCAAAGTAATTGCCATGAATAATATTACTTACACATAACTCCTGGTCAAACACCTGAATCGGCATTTTCCTTCATCTTCAAGATAATATTTCCAAGATGGGAAGATACGACATACGATTTAACCACATCAAATGCGATAGATGCTAAACTACGACCGGCTGATTGTGCTTCCTCCACAGAATAGGCGTATTAACCGTGGAGTTGGGGTTCGCCGTGATAGTACTGGCCCTTTGGGCACTGGAGCTGCCTTACTAACTTCTCTTGTTTGGGAGCTCTGTGGTGGAGATGGTGCTATGTCAACAGGAACTGGGTTACTATCGGCTGGGGTTGGGGTTAGATTGGGTGAAGTTGATTCTCTGTCCATCACAGTAGGGGTACAATCTGCGAGAGTTTGGGTTATGTATGGTAGGGCTGGTTCTTGTGCATGTACAACCGGGGTGCTATCTCCACCAAGAGGTAGCACTGTTTTATTTGAAGACTGTGTTTTTATTCCGCTAGATACTGGCATCACCCGCTCTAATTCAAATGGCTGATAAACAGGAAACATAGTTGAATGTACAGACATTGTATGAGAGATGATGCAATAGATAGTGTGGAAAAAGAGGGCATGAAATAGTTGACATGTATATTGTTTAACTAAAACGGATAGCATGACATAATTTCACATATATGATGTCTATCTAAACCGGATAGCATAGCATAACATAATTCAAAGATATGATGAATAACTAAACAGATCGCATGACATAATTCACCTACATGTTATCTAAGTAATCAGGATCGCATCATTTAATTCACACATGTGATTTATATGCTAAATGAGGGCATTCGATATGATGTCCGAACTAAGAACATGGTGTTGAACATTGTGTATATGATGTCTAAACTATGCAATGCAAGACGCAGTATGCATGATATGAGCAGATAACCGCAAGTTAGAGCATGCACCTTAGTGGGGAATAGGACTGGTCATCTGTCTCTAATCCATCTCCGAGGAGCTATCGACCCAACAAGATATCTGCTTGGCTGTAGCACCGCTCGCTCAAGGCCTTGTTTTCACTCCATATTTTTCCATCTCCCACCCAAATGGCTGATTCACGAAGAGTAGTTTAATGTACAAACATTGTCGATAAATGGAAATGTAATGAAGAAAAGGATGGGCAAGATATCATTCAAATATATGATGCCTGGTTAAACAGATGGCATTGCACATTTCACATATATTATGGCTGGCTAAAGACATGAGACTGCATAATTCCCATATATGATATAGAAACTAAACAGTGGCATTACGTAACATGTCTAAACCAAGCGGATGACATATATGATGTCAAAATTAGGCACTGCAAGGCAACATATGCATGATATGACTAACATCATCATGCCAAGGTAGAGCAAACACCTTGGGGGTAAATAGGAGTGGTCACAAGCCCGACACGCCTCGTAACAGATATCTTCCTCTCGATTACAACTGGAGAGGGTGGGGAGGGTTTGCCATTGAACCCACCATGGAGCGATGTCTGCATGACATTGTAATGCCGCCCAAAACTCTTCTCTTTTTCTCTACATGTTCAGCATGACTGTACAATATCCGACATGCATACGAAAAAATATGGTGAGATTATGTAAGGAGAGCATGCAGAAATTTAGAGTGATGGTAACAATCAAGGATCGACGTTGCTGAACCAAAATAGCCCTAATGGATCGATGTGATGTATAGTAATAAGTGATGCAACAAGTGTACAACCTCTTTGTCAGTAGTCGTGTCGACCTCAAAGATCATTGGGTTGGTCACCAAGCGCTTGAGGCAGAGGTGGCTGCTTGAGGTGTGGAGGAAGATCTCGAGGAATCAGAGACGGCGCCCGTGGCACTGCTGTTGTGATGGATCGCTCGTCGTTGGAGCAGCTCCGTGAGCCGAAGACGCCAAGGCTGAAGCAAAGATAAGACAAACATCGTCAATCTCAAGTGGGATTCTAATAGCATCTCCAATAAATGATGTAAAATGGATGTAAAATTAACATCACCAAAACCACCGACTACAACAGATGAGGTAAAACTGTTGACTCTGAACTTAACTGTGGAAACTGAAATTTCATCAGGAATCTGAATGCTACTTGTTAAACTGAACGCAATGGTAGCAGAGAGGCACTTGACATGTAGTTTAGGAGGGCCTGCAGCTCATCTTCAACCTGCACCCCTCGAGCCGCCAGCCACCACCGGCCGAACTGGCTGCCCCAGCAGCCGCCGCCGCCTCAAACAAGTCGCCACCGCCGCCTGCCAGCCCTTTAGCCCCCCACCCTGAACCCTAAGATAGATAGTGGGTACCTCTCCGTGAGCACCCGCCCTGCTGCGGGTGGTTCTTCCTTAACTCCGCGAGCCCCCCACCCCTGAAAATCGATCGACCCAAAAGTCGATTCAATCGACTAAAGTGTGGCTTAATCGAGCAGAGCAGCAAGACGAGCGAGGGGAGAGCAGCAGCAGCAGCTGGGCAAGCGAGTGATCGAGCGAGAGCCGGTACAGCAGCAGTAGCGTGAGCGAGAGCCGGAGCAGCAGCAGCAGATCCGCCTGGTATGGACGCCACCGCCGAAGAGGCCTCAGACTGGGGGAGAGCCGCCGTGGAGATGTCGCCATGAGCCGGCTTCAAGGTAGCCGCCCATGGGGTGCGGGATGGAGCACCGCCGGGCGCCGGAGGTCGAGTTAAGGAGAAGGTGCGATGTGATGAGTGTACAACCTCTTTGGTGGCGCCGAGTAGGCCTCGGCTTCGTCCGAGGAGTCGGTGATGATGTTGCGGTTCCGGTGGAGTAGGTTAAGGCGGCGCTGTGGGGATGGAGCAGCTGCGATAGACAAGGCAATCGTCGGAGCAGCTCCTTGGAGGTGGAGGACGGAGCGGCTGAACTGGCGGGACGGCGAGATGGACGACGGATCCTCATCCGAGGAGGTGGACGAGGGACGCCGAGTTGTTGCGGTGGACGACGCTGCCGGGAAGAGGCTCCACCGGGCAGCGTGACGTGGCGGACGGAGGAGGGTGGGGTTCGCGGCTGGAGCGGAGAGGTTATGGCGGCCTGGGATTTCGAATGGCGAAAAGGGGGTGAAGCATTACTTAGGGACGTGCTTGTCCAAAATGTAGGGTGTGTTACAAAAGTACCCCCCACCGATTTGAACTAGCGGCCCTTTCGCTCAGCGTTAGAAGGGGATTTCATGTCGAGATTTGGCAGCCGGAGGGAGTTTTCGCGCGCTGTAATTTCGGGATAGCAAGGCGCGGGTTGTGAAGGCGCCAGTTTTGGGAGCACGATATCTGAATTTTCGGATATAACAAGACGGGTTGAATTTTAGGACAAGCCTAACGTAGTAATATTGTACTTGTATGCACTCAAATCAATTCTCACTTCCTCAACCAAAAAGAAAACAAAAAATAAAACTATTCACACCACACAAAGAGAGAGTCTTGCCCGCTTTTACTATACAAATGCTATTCAAAGCTACTCCCTCCTTCCATCTATATAGGGCCTAATGCGTTTTTCGATGCTAACTTTGACCAAATATTAGAGCAATGATATATGACATGCAACTTACACAAAGCACACCGTTAACGTCGACTGTGAAAGGTTCTTTCAATGATATAATTTTCACATTGTGCATGTCATTTACTATAGTAACATCCCAAATTTTCAATTTGGAATGTTATACATAGAGCATCATTGCATATCATATTTTTTTTCGTTTCATTTTGCTCGATCCTAGAAATTCTACACAACTCAAGGACCCACGGAGAGAGTTGGGGATTTTCGTTATTTTCATATTTGAGTTTTCTCAAATTTTGAAAATAGGATCATTTGATTTTAATTATTTTATCTTCAATTATTTCTACTACCAAAATATGAGAGAGGGAATAAAATGACTTTCCCAAAATAAAGATATAATTAAGATTTAATAATAAAATCAAATAAGATTTTTATTTTGGAGTTTTCGCCTTTTTAATTGAATTTAGGAAAAATGCGCGTTTTTCAAAATTGAATTTAGGCCCCAAATAAATGTTCATTAAATCTGGCTTGATTTTACAAGCCGGGGAAAATTTATTTCGGGATTTTTGGAGTCCGTTTCGTTCTTTTTCTGCGCGTAATTATTTAAAAAAAACGAACCGCTTTTGGGTCGTGTCTGAGCGGGACTCCGCTCAGGGCGCTTTAAATAGCGCCCGCACCCCCCCCAGGCTCAGCCGCCTCCCGCCTCCCGCCTCGCCTCCGCCAGCCCAGCCACGCCTGCCCACCGCCCAAACCCTAACCTAACCCTAGGCCACGCCGCCACGCCACCTGACCATGATTTCGCCACGCCGCCCGCCTAGGTTCGCCCGATCCGCATGTCCGATTTTTAGAAAAACCAATGTTTTTATTTCGCTTTTTTATTTTTTTTTTTTAGTTTCATTTTCTTTATTAGATTCGGTTTTTTTCGATCTAGGCTAATTAGCGGACGTTCGTCCGTTAGTTCGTTTAACTAACGGCGCTCGCGATTAGTTTAGCTAAAGAGCGTCCGTTCGCTAACCCGCTCGCTGCTTTTTCTTTTCTCGGATTTAATCCGTGATTTTTCTGATCACGATTCCATATCCGATTTTCGTTTTAGTATAACTTTTCACTCGTTTATCGGAATCAGGCGATTCAAGCGCCTAGAGTTTCGTCTCGGAACACTCTTTCAGAATAACCAAATTAAACAAGTTTTTGTTTCTGTAAAATTTGAGCTAGATCCAGATTAGTAAAACGAAGTTGTTTTCTTCCGCCGTTAGACTTTCGCTGCTTCGTTTGATTTGATTTTTTTTTTTGCAAACCAGAGTTCTTAAGTTGAACTATCTGGTTAGATCTATTGAGTTTTACCTGTGCATTAGATGAGTACTTATTGTATGCCTGTTTGTTTGTCTACGATAGAATACCCGGAGTGCGCCGCGTGTTACTTCAAGTCTCTAGGTTTCGCGGATCATCAGCAAGGCAAGTAACACTTTGATCATACCTTTTATACTACCCAGTTTTTATGCATTAGATCTATCCTCAAACATTGCATGATTAGGATCTAATTAAATTGTGGGATGGGAAGTAGATGAGGTAGTACCTATTACCTGTTTTATTATCAAACCCTTGGGAGTTACTTCTACGTTGCTTATTAGGCCATGCTATGCAAGTAGACGTGGATTGGGTGAGTGTATCCATGACAGATGTGAGATTGTTATTTAATGGTTTAATTAAGGTGGCAACTTAAACACGCATCTGGGTGGATTGAGGCACCTGGTTTCTATCAGGACTTGCATGTATTTCTCTGGACCGCCACCCAGGCTCAAAGGGATCATGAGATTATTCAATTTAGAAACTTCCGTGTGCAGCCACAAGCCATTATGGGCTCTGGCATAGTTGATTAAGTTGTGCGAACTCTTACGGGTAGACTAGCAGATGTAGGGGAAAGTAGGTGTACCAGTCTACCCACAAGTAAGGTGCTAGTGCTTCTGAAAGACTATGTCTCGGTCATCCATTTCTCAAACATCATGTAGTGCGAGAAATCCAACGGAGGCGATAGAGTCTTCTGGGGAAAAGTGCGCAAACCTCTGCAGAGTGTATAAACTAATCATGGTTAGCCGTGTCCCTGGTTATGGACATCTTGAGTATCTAGTACTTGGATATCATGTGAATCTCATCATGTTATTTCTAATTAATATTGTTGGGTTTGGTAATGAGGACTTTTAATTGGGATTGAGAATGTTGTCAACCATTCTCAATGTTTCACAACCACCATGATAGTTAAATAAATTTATTCCTTTGCAGTAGGGAAAAATTGGCTTTATGCAAAACGGTAACCATAGAGCTTTCCACCAGCCATATATGCATGTAGTATAGGCTTATTATTCCATTATTCTCTATGTGTTACTTTGCCAGCATATTCCATGTGCTGACCCGTTTTCGGGCTGTAACGCTTTCATGTTGCGACTTTTCGCATTTACGCAGTAAGGTGCATAGGTCGTGGTTCTATACTCAGTGATGTCGTTGGAGTTGATGGACTCACTTATTCTTCCAAGCCTTCCGCTGTTATCGTATTAGATGGCCTTAAGCCATATTTATTTTTATTAATTTCTCTCTTGAGACATTCGATTGTAATAAGTGTATGATTGCTACTCTGTTATAAATCCTCTGAGTACTTGTGTGGTGTCAAGATTCTCGATCCAGGGATGACACCGAGCACGAGATCGATACTTTGAGGTCTGGTCGCTACAAAGATGGTATCGAGCACACGCTGACTGTAGGACACGACCACTAAGCTAAAGCCCTAGATCACTACTCTCTCTTCTCATTTCTAACTCCTCATCTTTTCTACTCTTTTAGGATGACAGAAGCGAGGATCAAGTTCACCCAGTCGGATCAAGATACACCCTTCGGACGACACCTGAAGGAAGTCACTAAGTACCTTAACATCGGATTACCAAGCTTCACCGGGACCTACAATTCCACTTTATCTGAAGAAGAGCGCTGGAAGATTCAAGCTCAAGTTCCCGGAAGGACGTTTGCGCCAATCACGGAGCCCATAGAGTGTGTTTTCAATGCACCAACCTGGAGTCTGGGAAAGAGCATGGCAGCTCACATAACCATGGGGCGCATTGGAGAAGTTTACAAAGAAGACCTCAAGGATACTATCTACCAGATTTGCGGGCGCCGAGATGAACAATGGGAGATAGTTGGCACTAAGAAGGATCGATCCATTGCAGCTTCCATCCAGGAGTTAAATCAGCACATTCGACGCCAGGAGAACCAGATTTGCGCAGACATGATGGAGTTGAAGACAGCAAAAGCCAAGATTATCAAACTAGAAGGAGAACTGAAGGCCACTCGCAAGGACTACATGGAGGAGATTGTAGATCTAGTGGGACAAAACGGCGATCTTAAGGAGAAGATTGAAGAACTCATGGGAAATTCAGCACCCGTAGGAGTGTGGCGACCGGTTTTCCGGGTATTAATTTCCAGAAAATGGCCGTTGTGCTCACCAGCCCCAGGATTACTATTAGCTGATGAGGCACCAACTTGATACAGAAATTCCAAGCAGAATACAAAATATATGTAGTACAAGACCATTCTGGCCTGGGAGTACAACAAATGGTTTCTAGTGGTTGATGGCGGAAGCGGTTTGTGGATCATCAGTGTCTATGGGACTCCATTTCCCACAGGAACAGCTGACCAGGATAACTCCTATCTTCGCGAGGCTTCGGTCTCCGTTGCTTAGGTTCCGGGGCGGTCATCGCAACGCCCCTCTCCATGCAAGAAATCTGGCCAAGGCAATAGCCAGGGACAAGCCAGTGAGTACTTTGAATGTACTCGCAAACATTATGAACACGGGTATAATATAAATGATAATCATGCACGGAAATATTCTATGATCACATTGTCAGTCATAAAATAAAATCTCTGATGTATGCAAATAGGTTATTTATATGAAACAAGAATATGAAATGACAGAGGAGGAAATAAAATGCACCATTCGGATGTCTAAAGCGACGTCTCAAAATGATGGTGAATAACAAGCATGCCTCAGTCGGGCGTCTGAGCGACACCACATAAAGGGCTTATAAGGGAAATAAATAACAAGTAATGTTACACGATGGTGTCCGAGCGACACCACATAAAGGGCTTATAAGGAAATAAATAACAAGTAATGCCACGATCGAGCGCCTAAGCGACACCACATAAAGGGCTTATAAGGGAAATAAATAACAAGTAATGCCACGATCGAGCGCCCGAGCGACACCACATAAAGGGCTTATAAGGAAATAAATAACAAGTAATGCCACGATCGAAGGCCTCGAGCGACACCACATAAAGGGCTTATAAGGGAAATAAATAGCAAGTAATGCCACGATCGAGCGTCGAGCGACACCACATAAAGGGCTTATGAAGCAAATACATTCATAGTTAATATCCGTGAGGTAGAACCGTCCCAGGGATACTCAATAAATCAAGTAACGGCAATAGTTAGTCCATGATAAAAATAATCATAATCATCATAATCAACACAAGTCACAAATCATGATCCATGTTCGGTTTAGCGCTTCTCCTTCAAGACCGACACTAAGACCGACACTTGACCGACCTGCATCGTAGTCCTTAACCATGGACACGGCTATTCAATAGGTTTAATATCTCTGCAGAGGGTGTACTCTTTACCCACGAGTAACGGATTTCTTTAGTCCATCGGGACTAATTCCGCTTCACGGTCTTTTAGTCAAAACACGCCGACTTGCACACACCAAATTAACTCACCGATGTCCTGAATCACCCACGACACCCGCCAACCAAACTCTAAGTGGGAGGCTACAACCTCGACGTAGCATGGGATCACAAAATTTATACCGCAAGAACTAGGGGAGCTACCCTTCGGTTACAACCAAGCACCCATGCCCCGGGTCGATGGCATGCCTACCGGATGCCTCCCAGATCTTCCATCATGGCCTCTCTGCATGCAAGTGTGTGCTAGGAAAGGGTTGACAACTTATCGAACCGCACCCCACGTATGGCAGGGACAAGTGGTAGTACTGAAACAAGTATGGGGGTTATCGAACAAGACTCGATCTATGGTCGACTCAGAGGTTTAAGCATTCCTGCATGATTAGCATAACAAATATATTTCAATCAACAGATCACCGCCATTATATCTTACTATGCCATACCGACATAACCGTCCCAACGGAGACCGGCGACAAGCTCACGCCTACCCAAGGCAGAGGCCTTCCCGGATTCCTTTCCGGCATGCATGTAAGGCACATGAGGATGATTACCATCACAAGTATATTCATTTCCAACAGGAAGGAAAATCACAAATATGCCTTCATGCAAAAGATCACATCACCACATAAAATAACGAGCTTTTCCGATGCAAGGTGGTGTTATAACCGTGTCAAATAACACACCAAAAATATTATGCCATTGTTCAGGATGCTTGCCTTCAAGGTGTGGAGAGGTGGGGTGCTCTCTAAAATTTTTGAAAGTTTTCTCCTCTCTCCAACAAATCCTATTTTGAAAATATTGGAATTAATACACAAATTCAAAACAGCACAAAAAGTTGTTTGAATTTTTTTCAAATAAATCTTAAAATAAATTAGATATAATTTGAGAGATGTAGGAAAAAGAATCAACTCATTTGGAGTTATATTTAAAAAGTTATAGCCAGTCAAAGATTTGGTCAAAATCTGTTTTTAAAATAAAATGAAAAGAAAACGTTTGGGCAGAATACGCCTTCGAAAAGGGAGACGATTGGGTTTTGCGCCCACTTAAACACGTGGAGGCGGGCTGGGTCTCGGCAGTGGGTCCAGGGGCCCACTGGTCAGGTTTGACCAGTCCATCTCTCCCTCCTCTTCCTCTGCCCGAACGGCGGCGAGGCAACGGCGATCAACGCCGGCGAACGACGTCTCCCCGTGGGCTCTAGAGGGTCGGGATGGATCAGCAAGACCGGGGTGGTCCTCCCGATGGTCGTTGGGTCGGCGGGGACGGAGTGAGCTGCCGGCGGCGAGCTTCGTGGCGGAGGAGGCATTCGGGAGCAAACTGGGTTTGGGGCTACGGTGGCTCCCAATCAAAATCGAATGGGGGACGGCTCACGGAGGAAGAGAGAGCTCGTGTAGAGAGTGGAGAGGGGAGGCCCTGTGGTGCCGGAGTGGTTGGGGCAATGGCGGTGGCAGGAGTTGCCAGAGAGGAAGAAGACGATCCCTCTGGTCTTTCTACTACCACGGGAGGGTCAGTGAGGGAGTGAGGGAAGTTTCTTGAGGGCTTGACGAGCTCGGGCTTCCTTTTATAGCGCGACGAGGTCGGTTCTCAAGGGCGGGGATAAGATCGCCGCGACCGACGCTCAGAAAGCAGGGGGACGGGCTAGGCTGAGGATGACGGCAGGAGCTAGCGGACGAGCGGAGCAATCGCTCTCCGTGGCGAAGCTGGCGAAGCGGGAGTGGTTTCGGGCGGCGCCGACACGGCCGGGCCTGCATGCGTCAGTTACTAGCCGCCACGGCCGTCCGGACGGTGGCGCTGTGGGTGCCGGGGTGGTCGGGTGGTGTGGCGGTGCAGGGGATATGTGGCGTGCTAGCTGCTGTTGGCCAAGGGCTAGAACGGGTGCGGGCAACACGCGGCGGCTCGGGCGACGTGCGTTAAACGCACGCCTGGCGCGCCAGAGCACGCCCGGACGTGTTCGATGAAATGCCGCATGCTAGACGTCATGGTGAGGCTGGCAAGAGACAGGCTAGGTAGGATTAGTCGAAGGTAAATGGGCATGGTGGTTAGGTCATGTGGCCAAGTTCATAATGTAAACTTGAAATCATGCCAAATCTGGCTATGCACTCAGGGTGTTTGTCAAAATGCCAAGGGCATCTTGGCAATACTTGGGGTGGCCAAATTCTCCAGATCAGTGTCTCTTTGGATGGACAAGAGGGTGGTGAGGTTAGTTTGTCAAAAGAAGAAACTTGTTAGTGCAAGTTTTGCAAAACCTCAGTTCTGGACAGGAGGTAAATGGCATCATCACATGAACTAAAAGTATTCCAATGGTTGCATGCTCCTGGACTTAAGGGTTTTGTAGGGTGGTCTACAAGCAGGGGAAAGAATCAAGGGCCAAAGAGCAAGCAATAATATGGATGTTGTACAAACCATCATGTTGGACCAGAATGAAGATGAGGATGATTTACTCAAATCTTTCAAAGAACATTACTGGGTTTTTGCATAAAGTTGAATCATATGCTACTACTAACATCCCATAATTTTGGTGGAGGCTAGAAAGAAGTATTTAAATAGGTTGTAGTGCAAAATTGCCCACTGGACCAGAGAAGAAAATTGGGTGTAGAGCTCAAAATATTTAGGGAATGAAATATCTTTTTGCATAAAAGTGGTTTGGTGACATCACAGGACATCCCCAAATTTTGGTGGAATTTTTGAAAGAATTTATAAAAGGGTTGTAGTTCAAAAAGGACCATAAAACCATGGGAAACCATTTTTCAATAAAATAAAGATTATGGAGATTATTATATAATTAATTCCTCTGATGAAAAGAAAAGATTTTTTTTCTTGAGAGGATAAACAAGTCCAAATATAATCTGGAAAGTTTTTACTAGGGTTGAAAACTCCACAACTTAGGGGAAAAGAGAGGCTCTGAAATCGAGAATAAATCCAGAAAAATAAAAATTTAATTTCCTAGCAAAATTTTAATTAATAAAACAAGGTTAAAATTTTGGGGTGTTACAACACTACCCCCCTTAAGAAAAAATCTCGTCCTCGAGATTTGTTAAGGGTTGTACTGAAAATATCATTCCTGTTAGCTGAAACCAAAAGGTTTATCCATAGCACAAACTTGCGTCGTCGAGGTTGGTCTTTGGCACTTACGCTTGGGATTAAAAATGCAATCGCACATCAACAAACTCATGCATGGCTATAACAAAATTAGGGGTGCACAGGCAAACAGTATTTAATTACGGCGATACAGGATCACACAGTTACAAGGCGAGGACCTACTAAGACTCGGTACTGCTTGGGTGACTCAGTCTACCCTGTTAATATCTAAGCGGGCTTGCCTTGCGGACGTCGAGGTTTCTCCACGGCTTTCATCGTCAGGATTAGCTGGAGGGGGTTGAGGAACTGCAGGGTCGGGGTAGCGATGATGACCATCTCGGGGATTGTTAGCCACAATCTCGTTAGAGCGTGTTCTGAAAAGGCGACGAAGCACTTCTGGGGTCATCAAGGTATCTTGGTTGATGGCCGGGGCTGACCTCAAGGTCTCGATTGGTTGTCCAAACAGCACGACTGGGATGTCGGCGTCGGGCTCATCTTCTCCTCTAGTTGGGGCTCGGCGGATCAGTTCGCCACGAGTTGCGATCAGATCAAGGGTGATTTGATCGAACAAATCCTCTAGCGTACTTACATAGCGCACCAGATGCAATAAAGCAAGATCCGTCTCGTGATCTCCGTTGGGAACTTGGGGTGGTCTACCATATGCGTCACGGCTGGGGTAGTAGTAGAACGAGCGACAGTTAACTCCGGGCGACAAATGCTGGATTTGAACTATAGCTTCTCGAGCAGCTAGTTGGATGGCTTGTGGCTCGAAGGAAGTTGTCCTTCCGGTGAACCTGTAGGGTGTTCTCGCGCGCACCCTACCATAGATGTGCACTGTGGCCCAGAATTGACGGCTCTCACCGCTCATGGACCCTTGGTACACAACATATTCTGGGGGCTCTTCTAATGCAAAGGCACGGCGGGTGAGGTTCGCGAGCACGGTCACAAATCCCCCAAGGTTGGTTGCTGTGGTCTCATTGTGTACGACGGGGCCAGGCATTATAACTTTGTTTGAGGAAGAGGCCGGTTTGTGCTGTGTTGAGGCTAGCGTGCCCTTTTTATAGAAAAAAGGGACGGAGTCTTCCTTCGCACGCTTGCTAATGGGACAATATAGGTGTCGGTCTCTAGCGTGTGATCGACAGGCTAGGCTGATAGGTTGGGTATCGACTGCCAAAAGTGTCGGGGTCACTGTGTGGCTATCTTGCACGGGAAGATTGGCTGGGGTTTTGGTTAGGGTCTGGTGGTTTGGTTTTCCTAGGTTTTTCGACCTGGCTAGGATAGGATTAGCCAATGGTCAGCCTGGCTCTGATACCAAGTTTGTGGCGACCGGTTTTCCGGGTATTAATTTCCAGAAAATGGCCGTTGTGCTCACCAGCCCCAGGATTACTGTTAGCTGATGAGGCACCAACTTGATACAGAAACTCCAAGCAAAATACAAAATATATGTAGTACAAGACCATTCTGGCCTGGGAGTACAACAAATGGTTTCTAGTGGTTGATGGCGGAAGCGGTTTGTGGATCATCAGTGTCTATGGGACTCCATTTCCCACAGGAACAGCTGACCAGGATAACTCCTATCTTCGCGAGGCTGCGGTCTCCGTTGCTTAGGTTCCGGGGCGGTCATCGCAACGCCCCTCTCCATGCAAGAAATCTGGCCAAGACAATAGCCAGGGACAAGCCAGTGAGTACTTTGAATGTACTCGCAAACATTATGAACACGGGTATAATATAAATGATAATCATGCACGGAAATATTCTATTATCACATTGTCAGTCATAAAATAAAATCTCTGATGTATGCAAACAGGTTATTTATATGAAACAAGAATATGAAATGACAGAGGAGGAAATAAATGCACCATTCGGATGTCCAGGCGGCGCCTCAAATGATGGTGAATAACAAGCATGCCTCAGTCGAGCGTCTGAGCGACGCCACATAAAGGGCTTATAAGGGAAATAAATAGAAAGTAATGCCACAGTCGGGCGTCTGAGCGACACCACATAAAGGGCTTATAAGGGAAATAAATAACAAGTAATGCCACGATCGAGGCGCCTAAGCGACACCACATAAAGGGCTTATAAGGTAAATAAATAACAAGTAATGCCACGATCGAAGGCCTCGAGCGACACCACATAAAGGGCTTATAAGGGAAATAAATAACAAGTAATGCCACAACAAGCGCCTGAGTGACACCACATAAAGGGCTTATAAGGAAATAAATAACAAGTAATGCCACGATCGAGGCGTCACGAGCGACACCACATAAAGGGCTTATGAAGCAAATACATTCATAGTGAATATCCAGGAGGTAGAACCATCCCAGGGATACTCAATAAATCAAGTAATGGCAATAGTTAGTCCATGATAAAAATAATCATAATCATCATAATCAACACAAGTCACAAATCATGATCCATGTTCTGGTTTAGCAGTTTCTCCTCCGAAGACCGACACTAAGATCGACACTTGACCTGACCCAGACTGTAGTCCTTAACCATGGACACGGCTATTTAAATAGGTTTAATATCTCTGCAGAGGGTGTACTCTTTACCCACGAGTAACGGATTTCTTTAGTCCATCAGGACTAATTCCGTCTATGGTCTTTTAGTCAAAAACACGCCTGACTTGCGCACACACCATCTTAACTCACCGGTGTCTAGAATCACCCGCGAAACTTGTCAAGCAAAACTCTAAGTGGGGAGGCTACAACCTCGACGTAGCATGGGATCACAAAATTTATACCGCGCGCAAACTAGGGGAGCTACCCCTTCGGCTACAACCGCAACACCCATGCCCCCGGGTCAGATGGCATGCCTACCGGATGCCTCCGGTATCTTCCATCATGGCCTCTCTCTGACGGTGTGTGCTACTAGGAAAGGGGTTGACAACTTATCGAACTGCACTTCACGATGGCAGGGACAAGTGGTAGTACGAAACAAGTATGGGGTTATCGAACAAGACTCGATCTATGGTCGACTCAGAGGTTTAAGCATTCCCTGCATGATTAGCATAACAAATATATTTCAATCAACAGGATCACCGCCATTATATCTTATCGTACATACTGCACATAGCCGTCCCAACGGAGACCGGCGACAAGCTCATGCCTACCCAAGGCAGAGGCCTTCCCGGATTCCTTTCCGGCATGCATGTAAGGCACATGAGGATGATTACCATCACAAGTATATTCATTTCCAACAGCAAGGAAAATCACAAATATGCCTTCATGCAAAAGATCACATCACCACATAAAATAACGAGCTTTTCCGATGCAAGGTGGTGTTATAACCGTGTCAAATAACACACCAAAAATATTATGCCATGGTTCAGGATGCTTGCCTTCAAGGTGTGGAGAGGTGGGGTGCTCTCTAAAACTTTTGAAAGTTTTCTCCTCTCTCCAAAAAATCCTATTTTGAAAATATTGGAATTAAAATACACAAATTCAAAACAGGACAAAAATTTGTTTGAAATTTTTCAAATAAATCTTAAAATAAACTAGATATAATTTGAGAGATGTAGGAAAAAGAATCAACTTATTTGGAGTTATATTTCAAAAGTTATAGCCACCAAAGATTTGGTCAAAATCTGTTTTAAAATAAAACAGAAAAAGAAAACGTTTGGGCATAATACGTCTTCAAAAGGGAGACGACTTGAGTTTTGCGCCCACTTAAACACGTGGAGGCGGGTTGGGTCTCGGCAAGGGTCCAGGGGCCCACTGGTCAGGTTGACCAGTCCATCTCTCCTCCTCTTCCTCTGCCTGAACGGCGGCGAGGCAACGGCGATCAACACCGGCGAACGATGGCTCCCCTTGGCTCCAGAGGGTCGGGATGGATCCGCAAGACCGGGGCGGTCCTCCCGGTGGTCGTTGGGTCGGCGGGGACGGAGTGAGCTGCCGGCGGCGAGCTTCGCGGCGGAGGAGGCATTCGGGAGCAAAGTGGGTTTGGGGCTACGGTGGCTCCCGATCAAAATCGAGCAGGGGGACGGGCTCACGGGAGGAAGAGAGAGCTTCTGGTGTAGAGAGTGGAGAGGGGGAGGCCCTGGTGGTGCCGGAGTGGCTGGGGCAGTGGCGGCGGCAGGACTTGCCGGAGAGGAAGAAGACGATCCCTCTGGTCTTTCTACTACCACGGGAGGGTCAGTGAGGGAGTGAGGGAAGTTTCTTGAGGGCTTGACGAACTCGGGGCTTCCTTTTATAGCGACACGAGGTCGGTTCTGCGGCGGTGGGGATAAGATCGCCGGCGACCGACGTTCTGTAGCAGCAGGGGGATGTGGCGGGGCTGAGGATGGCGGCAGGAGCTAGCGGACGAAGCGAGCATCGCCTCGAGGCGAGCTGGCGAGTGGGAGTGGCTCGGGCGGCGCCGACACGGCCGGGGCCTGCATGCGGCCGTCAGCTAGCCGCCACGGCCGTTCGGCCGGTGGCGCTGTGGGGTGCCAGGGGTGGTGGGGGTGGCATGGCGGTGCAGGGGCATACGTGGCGTGCTAGCTGCTGTTGGCCAAGGGCCGGAACGGGTGCGGGGCGAGACGCGGCGGCTCGGGCGTACGTGCGCTCCAAACGCACGCTCTGGGCGTGCCCAGAGCACGCCCCGGACGTGTTCGATGAAATGCCAGTGCATGCTAGAGGTCGCGGGTGAGGCCGGCAAGAGACAGGGCTAGGGTAGGATTAGTCAGAAGGTAAATGGGCATGGTGGTTAGGTCAGGTGGCCAAGTTCATAATGTAAACTTGAAATCATGCCAACTCTGGCTATGCACTCGTGGTGTTTGTCAAAATGCCAAGGGCATCTAGGCAATACTTGGGTGGCCAAATTCTCCAGATCAGTGTCTCTTTGGATGGACAAGAGGGTGGTGAGGTTAGTTTGTCAAAAGAAGAAACTTGTTAGTGCAAGTTTTGCAAAACCTCGCCTCGGACAGAGGTAATGGCATCATCACATGAACCAAAAGTATTCCAATGGTTTCATGCTCCTGGACTTAAGGGTTTTGTAGGGTGGTCTACAAGCAGGGGAAAGAATCAAGGGCCAAAGAGCAAGCAATAATTTGGATGCTGTACAAACCATCATGTTGGACCAGAATGAAGATGAGGATGATTTACTCAAATCTTTCAAAGAACATTACTGGGTTTTTGCATAAAGTTGAATCATATGCTACTACTAACATCCCATAATTTTGGTGGAGGCTAGAAAGAAGTATTTAAATAGGTTGTAGTGCAAAATTGCCCACTGGACCAGAGAAGAAAATTGGGTGTAGAGCTCAAAATATTTAGGGAATCAAATATCTTTTTGCATAAAAGTGGTTTGGTGACATCACAGGACATCCCCAAATTTTGGTGGAATTTTTGAAAGAATTTATAAAAGGGTTGTAGTTCAAAAAGGACCATAAAACCATGGGAAACCATTTTTCAATAAAATAAAGATTATGGAGATTATTATATAATTACTTCCTCTGATGAAAAGAAAAGATTTTTTTTCTTGAGAGGATAAACAAGTCCAAATATAATCTGGAAAGTTTTTACTAGGGTTGAAAACTCCACAACTTAGGGGAAAAGAGAGGCTCTGAAATCAAGAATAAATCCAGAAAAATAAAAATTTAATTTCCTAGCAAAATTTTAATTAATAAAACAAGGTTAAAATTTTGGGGTGTTACAAGGAGAAGATGAAGATAGCACCTGTCCAGAGAACTACATCATCATCGACGACACCGATTCTGATCCTAGTGATGATGATTTCGAAGATGAAGCTGGAGCAGATATCATGGAGTCTTCATCGGAGCAGTTTTTCTAGTTGACCACCATAACAAGGTAGTAGACTTCCCCATTTTATATTAGTTTTAGTTCCAGCACTTTGTAACGATAGATAGACCGTTGTATGCCCTTGTTTGAATTGATTGGAGTGATATTGTGTGATTTGTCTCATGTGCATATGGGTAGTGTTTTTCTCTCTAGACCCCATTCTATTCTTAACTCTCGTCTTTTCTTTAAACCCCTCAGATGCCTCCGAGACGCGACCCCGGATTTGTTTTCCCGCCAGAGATCACTCAGTTGATTCAGCAGCAGAATGCCTTGATTCAAACACTGGTACAGAACCAAGGCAACAACAACAACAACCCGCCGCCACCACCACCTGTTGACCATTTGACCCGTTTCTTAAGGCTGAATCTGCCGGTGTTTTCCAGTAGCACCGAGCCGATTGTTGCACATGATTGGCTCCGTAAGATAGGGAGGGAGTTGACCACTGCAGGTTGTACAGATGGAGAAAGGGTTAAATTTGCTGCACATCAGCTTGAAGGACTCGCAGCAGCATGATGGGAGAATTTTACAGCCACTTACCCTGTAGACACTGTCACATGGATCAGTTTCAGCAAGCTTTCCGTACTGCCCATGTTTCAGCAGGAGCTATGGCCATGAAGAAGCGTGAGTTTCGCAACTTACGCCAAGGAGGACGGACAGTTGGCCAGTATGTGGATGATTTCAGTAAGCTAGCACGTTATGCCCCAGATGACGTTGCTACGGACGCAACTAAGCAGGAGAAGTTTCTAGAAGGACTGAATGATGAGTTGAGCATGCAGTTGATGGTAGCCACTTTCAACAACTACCAGGAGTTAGTAGACCGTGCTCTCATGATTGAAGGGAAGCAGCAGCAGATTGACTATCGCAAGAGGAAGTATGGACAGGGGAAGAATAACTCTGGAGCTCAGCAGAAACTTCGCTTTACCCCGAAGACAGGAGGACAATTTCAGCATACCCATGGAGGAGGTAGCTCGCACAACCGTAATGGCACCAAGAATGGGAACGGGAATGGAGGAAGCAATGGACAAAACCGCACCAACCCGTCAACGCCATCCAAGGTAGACCTGAGCCACATCACTTGCTTTAAGTGCCGCAAGACTGGGCATTATGCAAATGATTGTCCGGAAGGCCAAAATGGAAATGGTAATGGAAGCTCAGAAAGAAGCCAACCGTTTCAACAGAGGATAAGTGAACCACGTTACCGTGGAGGAGGTTGAAGCTCAGCCGGATGCGAATAGGTAAGTTTTTGTTAAGTCATTTATCGCAGCTTGTTCTTTTTATACTTGGTGCATCGATTCATACATATCAAGGGATTTGTGGATAAGTTTAGCCTGCCCACTAGAACTCTTAAGACACCCATGCTAGTAAGCTCACCGGGAGCGGAGTATATGGCCACTCAAGGATGTTTTCAAGTGCCATTAAGTATAGGGAGGCATGTTTTCCCAACGGATTTAATTATATTGGAATCCCAAGGTTTGGATGTAATTCTTGGTATGGATTGGTTGTCGATGTATGGAGGAAACATCGATTGCGCCAGTAAGACAATTTTGCTTACGACACCAAAAGGAAGGAGAATCAAGTATGTATCACGGCATGAGCCGAGAAGGGCACATGTAAATTCCTTATCAGGAGTTGTGCAGGAGGAAGTACCAGTGGTAAGGGATTTCCCCGATGTATTCCCAGAAGAGTTGCCAGGCATGCCACCGGACAGGGACATTGAATTTCTGATTGAACTATTGCCAGGCACCGGGCCGATATCTAAGAGACCGTATAGGATGCCAGCCCAGGATTTGGAGGAAATTAAGAAGCAGATTAAGGAGTTACTGGATAAAGGTTTTATTCGCCCAAGTTCTTCGCCTTGGGGATCACCAGTACTTAGTGGAGAAGAAGGATGGATCATTAAGAATGGTTGTTTATTATCGCGGATTGAATGAAGTGACCATCAAGAACAAGTACCTGGTGCCGATGATCAATGACTTGTTTGACCAATTGCAAGGAGCTAAGGTGTTTTCCAAGATCGATTTGCGATCAGGGTACCATCAGTTGAAGATTCGAGAGCAGGATATACCTAAGACGGCTTTTACCACCAGGTACGGGTTGTATGAGTATACCGTTATGTCATTTGGTCTGACTAACACACCTGCCTATTTTATGAACATGATGAACAAAGTGTTTATGGAGTTTTTGGATAAGTTCGTCGTGGTGTTCATTGATGATATTTTGGTTTACTCGAAGAATGAAGAAGAACATAAGGAGCATTTGCGTTTGGTACTCGAGAAGCTCAGAGAACACCAGTTGTACGCCAAGTTCAGCAAGTGTGAGTTTTGGTTGAAGGAAGTTGGATTTCTTGGACATGTTATATCCGGAGAAGGTATAGCAGAGACCCCACTAAAGTTTTCACTTTGAATAAATCGGGAAGCGCCAACAACAGCTTGAGAGATCTGAGTTTCCTTGGACTCATGGGATACTACCGTAGATTCATTGATAATTTCTCAAGGATTGCGAAACCTATGACAGAATTGTTGAAGAAGGATACCAAGTTCATTTGGACCGAGGAGTGTGAAGCTAGTTTCCAAGAGTTGAAGAAACGCTTGGTTACCTCGCCAAGGTTAATTCTGCGAGATCGCACCAAGGATTATGAGGGTATTGCGACGCTCACGACGAGGACTTGGAGCAGTGCTTATGCAGGAGGGAGAGTTGTTTCAGATGCTTCACGACAGCTTAAGCCTCATGAGCTAAATTATGCTACGCATGATTTGGAGTTAGCAGTCAGAGTGCATGCGTTGAAAACATGGAGACATTTCCTCATTGGAAATCATTGTGAGGTGTATACGGATCACAAGAGTTTGAAGTACATCTTCACGCAGAAGGAGCTAAATCTCAGGCAAAGGAGATGGTTGGAGCTCATCAAAGATTATGACATGAGATTACACTATCACCCCGGAAAGGCTAACGTTGTAGCAGACGCGTTGAGCCGTAAGAGTCACGTCAACACACTAATGACGGGAGAAATACCAAAGGAGTTAGCCGAGGATCTTCGAGAGCTATGTTTGTAAATAGTTCCGAGAGGCTATGTAGCAGCATTGGATATTCAGTCAACTTTGATGGATAAAATCAGGGAAGCTCAGAAGACTGACAAAGAGATTGCCACTATAAAGGAGAAAATGAGCGAAGGAAAAGCAAAGGGATTTCGTGAGGATGAGCACGATACCCTATGGTTTGAGGACCGTGTTTATGTGCCCAATGACCCGGAGATCAGGAAGTTGATTCTACAAGAGGCACATGATTCACCATATTCGATTCACCCAGGAAATACCAAGATGTATTTGGATTTGAAGAATACTTTCTGGTGGACCGGAATGAAGAAGGACATTGCAGAGTACGTAGCAGTTTGTGATGTATGTCAGAGGGTGAAGGCTGAACACCAGAAGCCAGCAGGATTGTTACAGCCATTGCCTATACCCGAATGGAAGTGGGATAAACTAGGTATGGATTTCATCACGGATTGCCCAGACTCGCTCAAAGCTATGACTCGATTTGGGTTATAGTCGATCGCTTGACGAAGGTAGCTCATTTCATTCCAAAGAAAACTACCTACAAAGAAGCCAAATTGGCTAAGATATACATGACCAGGATTGTATGCTTGCATGGAGTTCCGAGGAGTATCGTGTCGTAGAGGAACCCAATTCACCTCAAAGTTCTGGAAGCGAGCGGCACGGAACTCGGGAACCAGACCGAGTTTAGCACAGCTTTTCATCCACAGACAGATGGACAAACCGAGAGAGTCAACCAGATTTTGGAGGATATGCTTAGAGCTTGTGCTTTGGATTATGGATCAAGTTGGGATGACAACTTGCCCTATGTGGAGTTTTCTTACAACAACAGTTATCAATCCAGTTTGAAGATGGCCCCTTTCGAAGCCTTGTACGGAAGGAGGTGCAGGACCCCGTTGTTATGGGATGAAGTTGGAGACCGTCAGTTGTTTGGACAGGATTTGATTAAGGAGTCTGAACGGAAAGTAAAGTTGATTCGCGATAGGCTCAAGGTAGCCCAGTCAAGAAAGAAAAGCTATGCGGATTCAAAACGCAAGGAGACAGAATACGAAGTCGGAGACAGAGTATATCTTCGAGTATCGCCGCTTCGAGGAGTTAAGCGTTTTGGAGTTAAAGGAAAGTTAGCGCCACGATTTGTAGGACCTTATCGTGTATTGGAACGCATGGGAGAAGTTGCGTACAAGTTGGAACTATTCCCCGAAGGATTGTCAGGAGTTCATGATGTGTTTCATGTTTCTCAGTTGAAGAAGTGTCACGCAGAGATGGCCGATATACCACTGAGAGATACAGTGCCACTGGAAGTGATTCAGTTGAATGATGATTTGACCTACGAGGAGGAACCAGTTAAGATTCTGGAGTATGCCAGCCGAGTCACCCGCATCAAGGTCATTAAGTTTTGCAAAGTTCAGTGGAGCCACCACACTGAGGATGAAGCCACCTGGGAGCGAGAGGAGGGTTTGCTTAAGGACCACCCTCACCTATTTTCTAGCCAACCCGAATCTCGAGGGCGAGATTCATCTTAAGGGGGTAGGTTTGTAACATCCCAAATTTTCAATTTGGAATGTTATACATAGAGCATCATTGGATATCATATTTTTTCGTTGCATTTTGCTCGATCCTAGAAATTCTACACAACTCAAGGACCCACGGAGAGAGTTGGGGATTTTCGTTATTTTCATATTTGAGTTTACTCAAATTTTGAAAATAGGATCATTTGATTTTAATTATTTTATCTTCAATTACTTCTACTACCAAAATATGAGAGAGGGAATAAAATGACTTTCCCAAAATAAAGAAATGATTAATATTTAATAATAAAATCAAATAAGATTTTTATTTTGGAGTTTTCGCCTTTTTATTTGAATTTAGGAAAAATGCGCATTTTTCAAAATTACATTTAGGCCCCAAATAAATGTTCATTAAATTAGGCTTGATTTTAGAAGCCGGGGAAAATTTATTTCGGAATTTTTGGAGTCCGTTTAGTATTTCTTTTTTTTTCAGCAGAATTATTTTAAAAACGAACCGCTTTGGGCGTGCCAGCGGGACTCCTCGGGGCGCCTTTAAATAGCGCCGCCCCGGTGCCTCCCCTCCCAGGCCCAGCCGCCCCACCCGCCAGCCACGCCCGCCCGCCAGCCCAGCCGCCGCCCCGCCCACGCCCAAACCCTAACCCTAGGCGCGCCCGCCATCGCCGCCAGCGCGGTTTCCGCCGCCGCCTCGACCCGCCGCCGCCCGCCGACCACGGACATCGCCGCCGCCTCGATCCGCGTGCCACCGGTTTTTTTAAAAAAAACGGGGCGGTTTTTATTTCGGTTTTTTTATTTTTTTTAGTTTCATTTTTTTTATTAGATTCGCTTTTCTTTCGGTTTAGGCTAATTAGCGGACGTTCGTCCGTTAGTTCGTTTAACGAACGTGTTCGTCAGATTAGTTTAGTTAACGAACGTCCGTTCGTTAACACGTACATCGTTTTTCTTTTTCTCGGATTTAATCCCCGATTTTTCTGATCGCGATTCCATATCTGATTTTCGTTTTAGTATAACTTTTCGCTCGTTTATCGGAATCAGGCGATTCAAGCGCCTAGAGTTTGGTCTCGAAACCATCTTTCCGAATAACCAATTAGAAAAAGTTTTTGTTTCTATAAAATTTGACCTCGATCTAGATTAGTAAAACGAAGCTGTTTTCTTCCGCCGTTAGACTTTCGTTGCTTCGTTTGATTTGATTTTTTTTGCAAACCGGAGTTCTTAAGTTGAACTATCTGGTTAGATCTATTGAGTTTTACCTGTGCATTAGATGAGTACTTATTGTATGCCTGTTTGTTTGTCTGCGATAGAATACCCGGAGTCGCCTTTGTTACTTGAGTCTCCGTGTTTCATGGATCATCAGCAAGGCAAGTAACACTTTGATCATACCTTTTCTACTACCCAGTTTTTATGCATTAGATCTATCCTCAAACATTGCATGATTAGGATCTAATTAAATTGTGGGATGGGAAGTAGATGAGGTAGTACCTATTACTTGTTTTATTATCAAACCCTTGGGAGTTACTTCTATGTTGCTTATTATGCCATGCTATGCTAGTAGACGTGGATTGGGTGAGTGTATCCATGACAGATGTGAGATTGTTATTTAATGGTTTATTTAAGGTGGCAACTTAAACACGATCCGGGTGGATTGAGGCACCTGGTTTCTATCAGACTTGCCAGTATTTCTTGGGACCGCCACCCGTGCTCAAAGGGATCATGAGATTATTCAAACTAGAAACTTCCGTGTGCAGCCACAAGCCATTATGGGCTCGCATAGTTGATTAAGTTGTGCGAACTCTTACGGTAGACTAGCGAGATGTAGGGAAAGTAGGTGTACCGGTCTACCCACAAGTAAGGTGCTAGTGCTTCGAAAGACTATGTCTCGGTCATCCGCTTTCTCAAACATCGGTAGTGCGAGAAATCCAACGGAGGCGATCGAGTCTTGTGGGGAAAAGTGCGTAAACCTCTGCAGAGTGTATAAACTAATCATGGTTAGCCGTGTCCCCGGTTATGGAAATCTTCAGTATCTAGTACTTGGATATCATGTGAATCTCATCATGTTATTTCTAATTAATATTGTTGGGTTTGTTAATGAGTACTTTTAATTGGGATTGAGAATGCTGTCAACCATTCTCAATGTTTCACAACCACCATGATAGTTAAATAAATTTATTCCTTTGCAGTAGGGAAAAATTGGCTTTATACAAAACTGTAACCATAGAGCTTTCCACCAGCCATATATGCATGTAGTATAGGCTTATTATTCCATTATTCTCAATGTGTTACATTGCCAGCATATTCCATGTGTTGACCCGTTTCGGCTGCAACGCTTCATGTTGCGAGACTTTTCGAACGACGAGTAAGGTGCATAGGTCGTGGTTCTATACTCAGTGATGTCGTTGGAGTTGATGGACTCGATATTCTTCCAAGCCTTCCGCTGTTATCGTATTAGAAGGCCTTAAGCCATATTTATTTTTATTAAGTTCTCTCTTGAGACATTCAATTGTAATAAGTGTATGATTGCTACTCTGTTATAAATCCTTCGAGTACTGTGTGGTGTCAGCATTACTGATCCAGGGATGACACTGAGCACATAGATCAGACTGTTTGAGGTCTGGTCGCTACAACTATTAATCTTGTCAATAGTCAAAGGCGGTCTTAAAAATCTCATTACGCCCTATATAGATGGAAGGAGGGAGTATGAATCCATGTTATGTCCGATTAATTTTTTTCGCTTGCTGTATAATGCATGTAACCTACTCATACCAACATTTTAGTTTATTCCCAATGTCTATACTACCGCTGCAATTCGAACTAAATTTGAATTCGTTTCTCTATTTCAATAAGAATCTACAATCATGATTGTTGCCAACTTCAACCATCATAGTTTCCTTGCTATCCGCCAGATATAAATCGGACGGCCTATAATGCAGGATGGCAGGCACACCATCATCAACAACCCGTTTTTTTTATAAGCGTAGAGATAAAATATATTAAATGTAGTATAACATGTTCATAAACACACCATGTGTATCACCGTTATATATTCACACATGCGTCGGTTTAAAACAGTATGATAAATTCTTCAAATATCCTAATTTGCTTTTTATAATGAAGTATATATGATCTCTATTCGTCTTTAACACCCACACAACCCTCTTATCTTTGTAGCTGGCGCTAACTTTCTCTTGTGCATGCACACGTCTGCATCCCTCTCACCCTCCCTCAGCATTCTCAAGCTCCATCGCGCAAATTCGTCGTTTCACTTTAGGTCGTTCACCCATGGTGTGTGTGTAGGCCCCCCAGCTCCTTCTTTATGGCACACATCGATCGATATGCCTCTTTAGCCAGGTGTGCCTAGCACAAACACAAGCTTCCCCTCTTCTCTTGTCACCGTCCATGCCTCACTCCCACCACTCTTTTCATCGTTTCGTATCAGACACTCCTCCCCGCCGATATAGTATGCCTCTCGCACCACCTCCTACATGCATCCCTCTATCTCTATCCTTCTCCTCGTGCCTCGCTTTGCTTCTAACACACACATGCATGTATACCGATCGATCTCCCAACATATACCGGATCGACTTTAACTACCCCCCATCGATCGACGTACCTCACAAGTTATGTCTCTCCTTTCTAACAAAGGGCGATTGATCTTCCTATGTAGTTATGTCTGCCTACCACAGCCACATCGTCCCCCTCATCATTCGTGTATGCCTCCCGACCCGCCTCTCACACGCACGCACACAGCACAACAAGCAGCCATCTCCTCTCTTATTGATATTGCAGGCGTGCCCTCCGCTTGTCTAGCAAGCCTATCCCACCATCTGTTAGAAGCAACTCCACTACCACCCCTCCAACACTCTAGCTCTGTCTCTCTCCCAATCTTATTCCTCTCCTACACATATGCATGGATGCCGATCGATCTCCCTTAATACATGATGCAGATCAATCTCCTTAATACATGAGGTAGGCCTCTCCTCCTCCACACATATACCAGCCATTGTACCTCTATAGTTAATTGGGCCTCCTCTTCCCCACCACACACCGATAGTCGAGCGCTGCAGTAGGTATCCATGCCACAAAGACAAACTGCACATGTCCCCTCTCACGTTCCAGTAGGCCAGCCACTCTATATCTTTGACGTGGGCGCACACAAATTAAAATGGCACTCTATATCGATCGCACGCGCGCGCACACACACATCATCCCTCTTTTCGATTCTATGGACACCTCAAGCCGGTGATACCTCCACTCTCTTCTCGTGGATCGCCCCCTCTCTATATATGTTATATTCAGGACTCTATTTCACACACATTGCATATGTTACATTTTTGATTGAACCCCCCCAAAAAACTCTCAAGAACCCACACACTATATCTCTCTAGGTTTGTATCTCTCTCACACAACCCCACGTAGGTGGTGTACGTATACAAGAAGAGAATAGGTGCACCGTGCACGTACTCACGCTTCGTGCCCAGCCACACCCGCGTGAGTACACGGTGGAGCTCATTTCTTTACGAAATGGCAGCCCACGTGCTAATTTGAATGCCTGTAGGGGTTGTTTACCTAGGGAGGTTGTGTACCACGCCTGCACGAAACAAAGTTCGACTTGACGCGTTGCCGCGCTATTTTTAAATAAAGTTATAGCGCTCAATGGCACGTACACAGAATATAAAACGATTTTTATGGAGAAAAAGGTAGTCCGCTCACTATATACAATGGAGCCTTGCGTGCCTGGTTTGTCTCTCTTCAGAGTATCTCACACAATGCTAGCAAGGAAGTTAGTTTTTTATTGTTTCCGAAAGAGCATCGATGGCAAGACACGCGAAACAAAAGCTGAAAGCTCACACCATTGTACAATTTCATGTCTCGCTGGAAAATTATTTGTACTAGTAGAACGCCCGTGCATTGCTACGAGCTGTAATGCCTTTAAAAGGAATGAAAAAAATGACCATGATCATCTTTGAGGTCGAAGCTCATTTCTCCCTCATATGCCCGGGTGTGCTCGGACATCGAACGGGCACCCAGGAGGCTCAAAAAAAATCGAACCATCTACTCAGTCTGGGCACCCCCAAATCCAACCCATATGTATGGCAGAAATGTGTTTGTCTTGACATTTGACATGTTATCTCCAACGTCCAATCCAACAAAAAACCCACCCAACAACACACCCTTTCCTTTTCCTGTTGGACTCACCCCTTCCCGCTCGGTTTCCCGCTGTAGCGGGACATTGCTCGCCGGAGCCCTCTCTTTTAAAACCGGATGACGCTCATCTCACCTTCACCATGAAACCCTTTGTCCTTCACATCGTACTTCCGTAAGGACCGCTAAGGTGGAGTCCCCCTTCAACCGCCCCGCCCTCCGGTCTGATCCACTACCCCTGTGTTCGTGTTGCTCTACCACCACCATCAAGTGGGGGGTGGGTGATGTATGCGTCGCCCATGATGCCTCCCAAGCCAAGAAGGTACATCCGATGTCTCCTAAATCATTCTCAAGTTGTAACATACAGCTGAATGTCATGCATTACCACGAAAAAAAATATGATGTCCATTGTTGGGCATGCAAGTCATACGGGCCTGGAGAATGGTGTCCTCTTTGTGGGCGCACCTGGGGCCAATCAGGCGATCTTGTCCGTGTGGTGGCACACAATCTGCACCATGCCTTGCCTTGGAGATGCAACCCTCAAGATCCAGCTCTTGGCAACACAAGGATTCACGCACTCTCTGGATCCCAAGTTCGTGATCGATCTCGATCGGGGCGGCACCATGATGTGGATCGGCGGCAAAGTGGCGGCTCGCAGTGGAATGGAGGGTAGTAACCCTAGCGTGTTGTGGGGTTGGCGCCAGGACGATAGGTATGTGTGTGTGTCCGTTGTGTGAAGTGGGAGGGAGGTGGGTGGGGTGAGCAGTTGTGTCACAAAAAAATCAGGAGGGGTGAACATAAAACGGTGGGGAAAGGGATTGGATAAAAAACGATTGGGGAGGCCTAGCTAATTGCCCTTGCGTTGCCACGAGATATAAAATAAAATACTTGATCAAAATGATTATTGTAATCTAGAAATGTATGCTGAATATTTCAGGATGTCACGGACAAATAAATAAATAAGAATGTGATGGTGAGAAACTGATTCTCACCTTTCCCGCTCGACAATTGCCATGTTTCCTTAACCATCTTCCCTTGCAAGAAGACAAAACAACATCTTTATCCGCACCTCTCACGCTCATTTTGCCACAGCGTCATTGCCCTTTTTCAAAGTCATGTACATCTATAGTTTATATCTTCTTATCGATTCAAGAGGTTCTTTTTTTCTCTTTATTGGCAATCAGATCGTGGAATTTCAGGGAGTGGTAATTTAAAGGTTCAATTATTTTTTATATTTACTTAATTCATCTTTACCAGGTCTTGTGAGTAACCTCGATGCGAGGTGCTTGCATTAATGTCATAATTTATCTAAAGAGAATATCATCTTTGGCAAGTGTTGTGAGTAACCTTAATGCTTGTGCTTCTTTGGTAACATGGCCATAGAGGGGTTGGGCCCTGTATTAATGGAGGGATTAATGTCATCACATCACATCCCTATTGGGTTACTACCTGCTATACTATGTAAACCTACAACCTTATGTCATTTGGGTAGAACCCTGCCTAACCAATGCATTCACTATTCAGCAAGTCCATAAAGCAGACAACTTTAGCAATTTTTTAATGACTAAATCATGAGATGCTTACATCATTGACATTGAAATTACAATATTCTTGTGTGCTACATTCAATTGTTGGTCTCCGTTCAGATATCTTAATTCTCCATTTTGAAAACCCAAAATTTGATCTCTGTTACAAGATTAGCAACCTCAATGGATCATATCAAGATCTATATATGAGTGCCTTGCTCATTTGTAAAATCGTACACACATATACAATTCATTGAGAAGATATATAGCTTGGAATAAAATTATATTGGAAAGAATTATATTTATTAAACGGGTGAAACAAATTAACCAGGTGCATCTCCATGAGCAAAAAAATGTCTCCCAAAATCTGTGGGATATGAGATGCATAAACATTGCAGAATATCTTTACTTTCATGTAGGGACTGTACATTGGTCAGTCAAATAAAAAAGTCAGAGCAAACGATATAAAGAATAACGGGTAAGGCAGGAAATACACAATCTGATGAGTAAGGAACACATGTGCAATATTATAAATGCGAAAACCCAATTCGGTGCCGTGCTCATCGCAGCGGTCGGAAAAAACAAAACAAATACTAACAAATTTCAATTTTTTGTGTGATAGACAATTTTATGCATGAGGTTTGCTCCAAATTTCAACTTATTTGGACATCGAGAAGCTCTCAAAAAAAAAACAAATCAGGTCGTAATTGTGTGAACAGTAAACTTTTTACGCACTCGAATTTGTCTTTTTGCTGAGAGTTGCTCGATGTTCAAATAAGTTGAAATTTGGAGCGCACCTCACGCATAAACTTATCTACCACACACAAAAAATTTGTAATTTTTTGAAGTTTTTTAGTATTTGTTTTGATTTTTTTCGTTAGGGCGGGTGCAGATGGGCTCGGGACAGAAACGCCGCACTCATTATAAATGATGTTACTTCTGTAATTTCCTTGTGAGATAAGTATATTACCTTATGAAAGCAAGCGGTCATGTGAGATAGAAATAACTGCGAAAATAGAAAAATATGATAATAAACTTGCAATATAGAATCAGAATTCTTTGTAGCCCTCGAAGTTTATCTATCCATATACCATATTGTATTGGAAAATGGAAACCATTATTGATAAGAATTTTATCTGTACATGTTAATGTTTAAGCATAAATTATGATGACAATACGAAAATAACTATTGTAAGATAATGATCTCGAATTCAAGTTGTTTTTCAATGGAAATTCAATAATGCACACAATAGGATGCATATATAAGGTTACAACCCGGTATTTACTCCATCATCACCTACACAATTAGAAGAATGCTTTGTCAAAATACCAAAAAAGGTGCTAATATGGATGACAATTAAAGGTAGGAGAGGGAAACAAAATATAAGCTTGTGTTTGATCAGTCATATAAATGACAACAGATCACCAAGCACTATCATCCATGATTTTTTCACGTGACAATATATTGCCTACCGGTTTTCCCATGCCACAGGAGTCGTCCCTTACCCTCTTTGTAGTCTCTTCCTCTCAGGTGTAACACCCCGGTAGTAACTTTCCATATTTTGTAACTCCAACTCTTGCCATTTTCGGCATTGTGATATGATATTCCCTCCGTGGTTGGGTTTTTCTCCTTTTTGCATTTTGTCCATGTCATGCATTTTATCATGTCATCATGTGCATCGCATTTGCATACGTGTTCGCCTCATGATTCCGGCGTTTTCCCGTTGTCCGCTTTTGCAATCCGGCACTCCTATCTCCCCGGCGGCCCCTTTTACGCTTTTTCCGTGTGCGGTACTAAACCTTCTCAAAATGGACTGAGGTTTGTCTAGTGGCCTTGGTATACCACCCGAGACCACCGGTCAAGTTTCGGTCATTTGGAGCTCGTTTGGTACTCCAACGGTTAACCGCACTCTCGCAAAGGCCTCTTTTGAGTTGCAGCCCAACACCCCTTCAAAACAGCCCAATAACCCATCTAAGTCACTTCCATGCTCTCCGTCGCTCGATCACGATCGTGTGGTAAAACTACACCTCATTTGGACTCTCCTAGCTCCTCTATGCCTATTTAAGCAAACCCCATTCCAATCTCTTGTCTAACCCTAGCCTACCCCTACCTCGCGCCGGACGACCGTCCAGAATCGTCCGGACACGTCCGCCCACCAGCCGCCGCCCGCTCAGCCACTCAGAGCACGCCACGGGCGCGCCGCCAGCCAGCGCCGCCTGGGCCCGCGAGGCCCACGGCCGCCCGCCCCGAGCCGCACGGGCCGACTCCGCCGCCTCCGCCTCCCTGCCCGCCCGGCCGGCCGCCGGCCGCCTCCGCCGCCACCGGCGAACCGCCTCCTCCGCCGCCTCGCCGCCCGACCGGCCCGCCCCCACCGCCGCCGCCACCGGCCGGCGCCGTCGCCGCCTGCCACTGGGCCTCCCCGCCGCCAGCCTCCACCCATGCGGACCCGCCGCCCGGCGCGACCGCCGCCGTCGCCTCCTCCGGCCGGCCCCGACTCCGCCGCCCTTCCTCCTCCTCGCCCGGGCTCCGGCGAGCCCGTGCCGCCGCCGCCGTCGCCGATCGGGCCGGGTCCCGATCGGGAACCGCCCGTTGACTTTCTTCCCCTCCTCTTTTCTTCTAAGTCCTTTGCATCCTATGTTATTTCGTGGCATTTTCTCCATAGCGTAACTTTGCATCTGTAGATCCATTTTGCGCGTATAATATATCAAAATGTTCATCTCATTGCATCATTTTCATTTGAGCTCATCTTGATGCCCTAAATGCTGTTGGAAGAGGGCTATGTGATGTTAGTTTCTGTTTCTTAACAGAACTTGCACTTTTGGTATTTTTGGTATGATTGATGTGTGCACCCTATGAATTTGAGTCCTACATGTGTTTTGTTATATGCCATGCCATCTTTACAGGGGTGTATGCCATGTATTTTTGTGATCTATGTGGTGACTAGCACAAGCATGCAAAGTAGGTGTCCTGATGTTGCTGATTTCAGCTCTGTTTAGCTGATATTTTGATGCCATGTTAACTTGATGCTACCGAGAGATCCATGCATATTTTGAGATACTTCAGTAAGGATGTTTTGTTAAACATGTCTTGCTCTATCCATCCATGCCTTTGTTTGCAATTATGGAGTGCCATAGCTTGAGTAATCGAGCTCTACTTTTGCTATCAAATGTTTCCTGGCAGATTGTTTACATGTTATTCAATTTTGCCTAGGTTGTTGTGGTTGATCCATGTATGCTATGTTATTGTTCTAGCCATGTATGTCTTCTATGTCATGTCTTCTTGATGTATGTATTCTTAGTTTATCATATAAGGCTCTGTAGTGAGTGCATTGAGCTTGTAAACATGCCTACTTGTTATCAGTTTTTGACATGCCATGTTGCTGAATCTGTTAACGAAACTTTCAATATTGACATGGGTGTTACTATATTTTCTGATCCTTTTTGGCTTATGGTCAGTAAGGGACTTTTGTTATATGCTTTGAGTAGGTTCATACCATGCCTTGATTTGCCATTATAAGTTCCTGTAGCAAGTTTTTTTCGTGCTCTGAACATTGCAACCTGATGCTGTTTTTGCCATGTCCAGCCTGATATTTTGTGCACTTTTGCCATGCTTGTTTGAACCTGTTATGATGTGAACTAGCCGTAGCTCAGTGCTCATCTTTTGTCAAGCATCTTGTGTAGATCACTGCCATATACTTTGTTGGTACGTTTGGGTGCAGTAGCTTAATTTATTGTTGCTTGCTAAGTGGCATCATGCTGTTAATGGCAGATTTGTGCCATTCTTGTTTTGCTTGTCATTTGCAAACCGTGCATCCGATTCCGGTGATCTTTATATCGATTTCAACCGAAATCATCTCATCTTTCCAGTGGCATACTTGGTTTGCCAAGTTGATGCCTGGTTCATCATTTACCTTCCGGAGCGCCGCATACGCATTGCATATCACATCTCGCATATCATGCCATGTTTTGCATCATGTTGATTGTGCATTGCACCGTGATTTATTGTGGTTCCTTTGTTTGTGTTTTTGCTTTGGGTAGAGCCGGGAGACGAGTACGTGAATGAGGAACCTGTTGAGAACGCTTACGAGGATCGAGCTTTCGACAACTCTGAGAACATTGCAGGCAAGATGACCATACCCTCGAAATCACTTCTATCTTTGCTATGCTAGTTGCTCGCTCTTTTGCTATGCCTATGCTGCGATGCCTACCACTTGCTATATCATGCCACCCATATTGCCATGTCAGCCCCTAACCATCTTTTCCTAGCAAACCGTTGTTTGGCTATGTTACCGCTTTGCTCAGCCCTCTTATAGCGTTGCTAGTTGCGGTGAAGTTGAAGTTTGTTCCTTGTTGAACATGGAGATGTTGTTCCTTTTTGGAACATGTTTACTTGTTGGGGATATCACAATATATATCTGCTATAATTAATGCATCTATATACTTGGTAAAGGGTGGAAGGCTCGGCCTTATGCCTGGTGTTTTGTTCCACTCTTGCCACCCTAGTTTCCGTCATACCGGTGTTATGTTCCTTGATTTCGCGTTCCTTACGGTTGGGTGATTTATGGGACCCCCTTGACAGTTCTCTTTGAATAAGACTCGTCCAGCAAGGCCCAACATTGGTTTTACCATTTGCCACCTAAGCCTTTTTCCCCCGGGTTTTCGCGAGCCCGAGGGTCATCTTTATTTTAACCCCCGACCAGTGCTCCTTCGAGTGCTGGCCCGAACCGAGCCGCTGCTGGCCACCACGGGAAACTCGAGGCTTGGTTTTACTCGTAGCATGTCTCATCCGGATGTGCCACGAGAACGAGATATGTGCAGCTCCTATCGGGATTTGTCGGCACAATCGGGTGGCTTTGCTGGTCTTGTTTTATTGTTGTCGAAATGTCTTGTAGTCCGGATTCCGAGATTGATCGGTCTTCCCGTAGAAGGAATATCCTTCGTTGACCGTGAGAGCTTATAATGGGCTAAGTTGGGACACCCTGCAGGTATTATCTTTCAAAGCCGTGCCCGCGGTTATGAGGCAGATGGGAATTTGTTAATGTCCGTTGTAGATAACCCGAAGTTGACCTCAATTAAAATACACATTAACGCGTGTGTAACCGTGATGGTCTCTTCTCGCGGAGTCCGGAAGTGAACACGGTGTTGGAGTTATGTCGGACGTAAGTAGTTCAGGATCACTTCTTGATCGCTACTAGCTTCACGACCGTGCTTTGCTCCTCTTCTCGCTCTCTTTTGCGATGTAGCCACCATATATGCTAGTCGCTTGCTGCAGCTCCACTTTACTACCCTGTCCTTCCTATAAGCTTAAATAGTCTTGATCTCGCGGGCGTGAGATTGCTGAGTCCCCGTGACTCACAGATTCTACCAAAACAGTTGCAGGCGCCGATGATGCCAATGCAGGTGACGCAACCGATCTCACGTGGGAGTTCGACGAGGAACGTGGTCGTTACTATGTGTCTTTTCCTGATGATCAGTAGTGGTGCCTAGTTGGGTCGATCAGGGATCTGTGTAGCATTTGGGGTATCTTCTTTTATTTTGGTTCCGTAGTCGGACCTTGAGTGTACTCTGAATGATGGATGTTTATTTATGTATTGTGTGAAGTGGCGATCGTAAGCCAACTATGTATCTCTTTCCTTATTTATTACATGGGTTGTGTGAAGATTACCTCACTTGCGACATTGCTTTCAATGCGGTTATGCCTCTAAGTCGCGCCTCGACACGTGGGAGATATAGCCGCATCGAGGGCGCTACAAGTTGGTAATCGAGCCTTCCCGACTTAGGAGCCCCCTACTTGATTGTTTGTCATGTTGTTGAGTCTAGAATGGAAAATGTTTTGAGTCTTAGGATTATATATATCGGAGAGTAGGATTCTTTTACTCCCAGTCCCTTCGCCGCCTCTGGTGAGGTATCCCGACGAGAGTTTTGACTCTTCTCTCCTCAAATTTCACTAAATTTTTTTTAGGATCACGCTGGTATCTTGGGATCGTTCGATGGTTTTGTGACGAGAACATTGTTCTTGGTGCCTCGACATTTAGGGGTTGTGGCGGTGTCCCGGGAGTTGAGCTCCGAGGTGTTGTCGTCACAATTTTATCGCTGCAGTTCTGAATACCTGAGTTTTACCGACATCGAAATCTCTTTTGTGCAGTTGTTGGTGAGATAACCCGATAACCCAATCTTGTGGCGAAAAGGGAGTATTGCCATGACTTGTATAACGGATGTTTTTCAAGGTCGAGGTACACGATTTCGAGGATTTCTTGGTTATGTGTTGACGGATGGATACAATGGATCTAGGTATTGTTAGTTTGGGTGATATATTTTGTGTCCCTGTATCCCCAACACCAGATTGCATAACCGAAAGTTTCGGGAGTTTATAGGTGGGAATTCTAGTAGCTTACAGGATATTCTTTCCGACGGATGTATGATTTGAGATTGGGGTTCAACGTCTAGTGGTCCGCCCATTCACGGTCGATTCTGAGTGGTCGCGAGGCGTCTTAAAGAATCCTTGGCTATGCTGATTCGGGACGTCTTGTTTGTCATTCATGACGTCCGCTATACGTCGGTCCGTGTAGGCCCCACCACGAGCACTTTGGGCGAAATCTCTATCATGTGTTTGTTCCGCTCATTCTAGAAGCCAATCTTTTGTTTTCGCCAGTGATATTCGATTTGTTTCTAAGACAGATGTTGTTTCCATATCTTTATCTAAAGTGGCTTCTCACCTTAATGGACGATGATTATTAACTTTGAATTCATTCGTTCATTCTTGTTCGAATGTTTATTGTGAATACTATATGTTGCAATTTCTATCCGTTGATTCAACTTGTCTATTTGTCTATCAAAGGACTAACGGATGTCACCCTCTCCAGATGGCTCCGCCAACGCGTCCTCAATCCGGATCGCAATGATGGGGATCACCAACCTCCACCTCCACCTCCGCCTCCAGAGGCCTGGCAAGCTATCATGGCAGCCACCAATGTCAATGCTCAGATGATTTTGCAGCTCTTGCAAGAACGTACTCAGGGGCAAGGCAATCAAGGAAATCAAGGTCAAGGCAACAACCAGCCGCACTTTGCTACTCTCAGTCAGTTCCTCGCTAATCAGCCGAAGTCTTTCAGTTTCTGTGTCGAGGCCACAGACGCTGACGATTGGCTTGTGGACATCCGTAAACACTTTGAATGTAGCAATGTCAGACCTGAGGACTTTGTCAAGTTTGCATCGTTTCAACTCAAGGATCAAGCTGCTGAGTGGTACCAGCAATACAAAGATTCCAGAGGAGGTCGTGTCATTACCTGGGATGAGTTCCGCCGAGATTTCAGAGCTCACCATATTCCAAAAAGTGTTGTTGAGAGCAAGCGTGAGGAGTTCCGCAATCTCAAGCAAGGCAACATGTCTGTCTATCAATACAATATCCAGTTCCAGAAACTCGCTCGCTTTGCTAAGCAAGACGTGCCTGATGAAAAGAGTATGATCTATCAATTCAGAGGTGGTCTGAGAGAAGATCTGCAATTAGCTCTTGTGCTTTTGAGCCGTAAAAGTATGATGAATTCTACAACATGGCATGAAGCAAGAAGCTGCCCAGCTCAAATGTGAGGCTTCTAAGAAGAGAATCAGGATGCAGTTCAGTCTTCTTCTTCCTCTCAAGTGGCAGCTAAGCAGCAAGTTCTACCTTCCTCCTCCTCCGTTCCGTCAGCCTTATCAGCAGAAGAACTCAGGTGGCCGTGGATCTTCCCACCCACCCAACCCAAGCTATCGTAACAAGTCTAATTCTCAGGCTCCAAGGTCAAGTGCTCCTTACCACCGTCCGCTCTCTGAGGTGACTTGCAACAAATGTCAGCAGAAAGGTCACTATGCGAACAAGTGCTTCAACCAGAGGCGCCTTCCGCCTCCTCCTCCTGTGAAATCTTCAAGCAATGCAATGGTCAAGCATAATCCCAAGTCTGCAAAGGTGTACATGATGAATGCAGCTCAAGCAGAGGATTCTTCAGATGTGATAATGGGTAATCTTCCAGTTAATGATATTCCTGCCAAAGTCTTATTTGATACTGGTGCATCGCATTCTTTCATGTCATATCCTTTTGCATCGAAGCACAATTTTGATACAGAGGCATTACCTAAAGCTATGCAAGTTATTTCTCCGGCTAAGCGTTTGAGATCTACCATGTTGGTTCCAAATGTCGGTATCAAGATGGGCGATTATAGATTTCTGCTAAACCAATTGTTCTCGGTGACTCGGATATTGATCTTATTCTCGAATGGATCGGCTTTCTCAGACAAAGCTCAGCTTGATTGTGCTGCCGTGGAAATTCAATTGACTCACTCTTCTAATGATGTGATCATCTATGCCTTCGTGATGAAACCATTCAGTTGTTTTCTCTCAATGAGAAGGGCGAACTGAATGCTATCTCTCGATTCCATCGTTTGTGAGTACAAGATGTTTTTCCGAAGAGCTTCCGGTATGCCTCCTCATCGCCGCTTGAGTTCGTTATCGATCTTGAGCCCGCATGAACCCGCTTGCAAGCGCCCATACAAGCTTGGACCTGATGAGCTGAAGGAATTGAAGAAGCAGCTCGATGAACAAGAGCGTCTGGTTTGATCGCACCGAGTTCATCTCCTTGGGGTTGTGGTGTTATTTTTGTCCAGAAGAAGGATGGCACGAACCGACTTTGCATCGATTACCGTCCATTGAATAAGAAGACAATCAAGAACAAGTATCCACTTCCCAACATCAATGAGCTTTTCGAGCAACTCAAAGGTGCTAAAGTGTTCTCCAAGCTTGACCTTCGTATGGGTTATCATCAGATTAACATTCGTGAACAAGATATTCCCAAGACAGCATTCAGAACAAGCTTTGGTTCTTATGAATATACTGTCATGTCTTTCGGCCTTGTCAATGCTCCTCCAACATTCTCTCGGATGATGAACTTCATCTTCAACCCCTACACCAATGAATTTGTCTTGGTCTATCTTGATGATATTTTGGTCTTCTCCAAGAATAAGAAGGATCATGCCAAACATTTGCGATTGGTGCTAGACAAGCTCAGAGAGCATCAATTCTATGCGAAGTTCTCCAAATGTGAATTTTGGCTTGATGAAGTGCTTTATCTTGGTCATATCATCTCCGCCAAGGGCATCGCAGTTAATCCCGAGAAGGTGTCCGCAATTGTGAATTGGGAACCTCCTCGAATGTCAAGCAGCTCCAGATTTTCTTGGTCTTGCAAGCTATTGTCAAGATTCGTTGAGAACTTCTCCAAGATTGCAAAGCCTCTTTCCAACCTCCTCCGTAAGCATGTGAAGTATGTCCGGTCTCCCGAGTGTGACGTTGCTTTCAATACTCTCAAAGAGAAACTCGTCACAGCTCCCTGCCTTGACTCCTCCCGATGAATCCAAGCCATTTGAAGTTTTCTCGTGATGCTTCTCTTCAAGGTCTCGGTGTTGTGTTAATGCAAGAGAAGAGAGTTGTGGCTTATACCTCTCGCCAGTTGAAGCCCAAGGAAAAGAACTACCCCACTCATGATCTTGAGTTGGCGGCAGTTGTCCATGCATTAATAATGTGGAGACATCTCTTGTTGGGAAGGAAAGTGGACATTTTCACCGATCACAAGAGTCTCAAGTATATCTTCACTCAGCCCAACCTCAACCTCAGGCAGACTCGATGGGTCGAAATGATTCAAGAGTACAACCCAAGTATAGAATATACTCCGGCAAGGCCAATGTCATTGCAGATGCTTTGAGCAGGAAGGCTTATCGCAATGCCTAATCCTCAAGCCCTTTCACCGATCTCTGTGAAGCTTTCCAAGCTGAATCTTCAAGTTGTTCCTCAAGGCTTTTTGCCAACCTCATAGTCTCTCCTACTTTGGAAGATCAGATTCGTGAGGCTCAACTTCGGATACCATGGTGAAAAAGGTGAAACGTGGTATCGACAAGGGCATTTCCAAGTACAAGTGCTTCCACATTGATGACAAAGATACTCTTTTCTTTGAGGACCGGATTGTGGTTCCTAAGGGTGATCTGAGAAAATTCATTATGAACGAGGCTCACAATTCGCTTCTATCCATTCATCCTGGAAGTACGAAGATGTACCAGGACCTCAAGCAGTCATATTGGTGGACTCGAATGAAGCGAGAAATTGCTCAATTCGTGAATGAGTGTGATGTCTGCAGAAGAGCGAAAGCAGAGCACCAACGACCAGCTGGTCTCCTTCAACCTCTTGCTATTCCTGAATGGAAGTTTGATCATATCGAGATGGACTTCGTGACTGGATTTCCAAAGTCCAAGCGTGGAAATGATGCTATCTTCATTGTCATTGACAAGCTTACTAAAGTAGCTCATTTTCTTCCTATCAAAGAATCGATCACAGCAGCTCGGTTGGCGAGCTATACACCTCGAGATTGTCTCCTTGCACGGCATTCCACAAGTGATCTCTTCTGACTGTGGCAGCATCTTTACCTCCAAGTTTTGGGATTCTTTTCGAAGGCCATGGGCACCAACATTCGTTTCAGCACAGCTTTCCATCCCCAAACAAGTGGCCAAGTTGAGCGAGTAAATCAAATCCTTGAAGATATTCTCGTGGCTTGTGTCATTTCTTTCGGTATGAAGTGGGAAGATTGTCTTCCATATGCCGAAGTTCTCCTACAACAACAGTTTCAAGCGAGTTCGGCAAGGCCCCATTCGAAATTCTCTATGGCGAAAGTGTCGACTCCTCTCAATTGGTCTGAGACAGGTGAACGCCAACTTCTTGGCAATGACTTGATCACAGAAGCAGAAGAAATGTGCAAAGTCATTCGTGAGAATCTCAAAGCCGCGCAATCGCGCCAGAAGAGCTATTATGATGATAAGCACCGTGATGTGGCTTTTGAAATCGGAGACCATGTCTACCTCCGCGTCTCTCCAATGAAAGGCACTCGTCGCTCGGTATCAAAGGGAAGCTTGCCCCTAGATACGTGGGTCCTTTCAAGATCATTGGCAAAAGAGGCGATCTCTCCTATCAACTTGAGCTTCCATCCAACTTTGCAAACGTGCACGATGTGTTTCACGTGTCACAGCTTCACAAGTGCTTCAAGACTCCTGAACGCACTATCAACTTCGAAGAGATTGACCTTCAAGAAGATCTCTCTTATCATGAGCACCCCGTTGCTATTCTTGAAGAAACCGAGCGCAAGACTCGCAACAAGTCAATCAAATTCCTGAAAGTGAAGTGGTCACACCATTCCGACCGAGAAGCTACCTGGGAGCGCGAGGATCACCTCCGTTCCGAATATCCGGAGTTCTTTCAGTCCTAGATCTCGGGACGAGATCCTCTTGTAGTGGTGGAGTGTTGTAACACCCCGGTAGTAACTTTCCATATTTTGTAACTCCAACTCTTGCCATTTTCGGCATTGTGATATGATATTCCCTCCGTGGTTGGGTTTTTCTCCTTTTTGCATTTTGTCCATGTCATGCATTTTATCATGTCATCATGTGCATCGATTTGCATACGTGTTCGCCTCATGATTCCGAGCATTTTTCCGTTGTCCGCTTTTGCAATCCGCACTCCTATCTCCCCGCGCCCTTTTACATTTTTTTCGTAAAGCGGTACTAAACCTTCTCGAAATGGACCGAGGTTTGTCTAGTGGCCTTGGTATACCACCGTAGACCACCGGTCAAGTTTCGGTCATTTGAAGCTCGCTTGGTACTCCAACGGTTAACCGCACTCTCGCAAAGGCCTCTTTTGAGTTGCAGCCCAACACCCTTCAAAACAGCCCAATAACCCATCTAAGTCACTTCCATGCTCTCCTTCGCTCGATCACGATCGTGGGCGAAAACTACACCTCATTTGGACTCTCCTAGCTCCCTCTATGCCTATTTAAGCAAACCCCATTCCAATCTCGGTCTAACCCTAGCCTTCCCTCATTCGCGCCCGGACGACCGTCCGAATCGTCCGGACACGTCCGCCCCACCAGCCGCCGCCCAGCCACCACTCAGAGCACGCCACGTGGCCGCCCACTTGCCACACACCCAGGCCTCCGGAGGCCCACGGCCGCCCGCCCGCCGCCCTGGCCTCCTCCCGCCTCCGCCTCCCTTGCGCGCCCGCCGCCGCCACACCTCCCACCACCGGCCGCGCCCGCCTCCTCTGCCGCCTCGCCGCCCGACCGGCGCTGCCGTCGCCGCCTGCCACTGGGCCTCCTCCGCCAAGCGCCTCCACCCGCCGGACCCGCCACCCGCTGCGGCGACCACGCCGCCGCCGCCTCCTCCGGCCGCCCCGACTCCGCCGCCCTTCCTCCTCCTCGCCTGGCTCCAGCGAGCCAGCACCCACCGCCGCCCGTCGCCCGATCGGGCGGGTCCCGATCGAACCGCCCGTTGACTTTCTTCCCCTCCTCTTTTCTTCTAAGTCCTTTGCATCCTATGTTATTTCGTGGCATTTTCTCCGTAGCGTAACTTTGCATTTGTAGATCCATTTTGCGCGTATAATATATCAAAATGTTCGCCTCGAAGAGTAGATCATTTCATCTCATTGCATCATTTTCATTTGAGCTCATCTTGATGCCCAAAATGCTGTTGGAAGAGGGCTATGTGATGTTAGTTTCTGTTTCTTAACAGAACTTGCACTTTTGTTATTTTTGCTACGATTGATGTGTGCACCCTATGAATTTGAGTCCTACATGTGTTTTGTTATATGCCATGCCATATTTCTAGGGGTGTATGCCATTTATTTTTTTGATCTATGTGGTGACTAGCACAAGCATGCAAACTAGGTGTCCTGATGTTGCTGATTTCAGCTCTGTTTAGCTGATATTTTGATGCCATGTTAGCTTAATGCTACCGAGAGATCCATGCATATTTTGAGATACTTAAGAAAGGATGTTTTGTTAAACATGTCTTGCTCTATCCATCCATGCCTTTGTTTGCAATTATGGAGTGCCATAGCTTGAGTCAATCGAGCTCTACTTTTGCTATCAAATGTTTCCTGGCAGATTGTTTACATGTTATTCAATTTTGCCTAGGTTGTTGTGGTTGATCCATGTATGCTATTTTATTGTTCTAGCCATGTATGTCTTCTATGTCATGTCTTCTTGATGTATGTATGCTTAGTTTATCTTATAAGGGTCTGTAGTGAGTGCATTGAGCTTGTAAACATGCCTACTTGTTATCAGTTTTTGACATGCCATGTTGCTGAATCTGTTAACGAAACTTTCAATATTGACATGGGTGTTACTATATTTTCTGATCCTTTTTGGCTTATGGTCAGTAAGGGACTTTTGTTCTATGCTTTGAGTAGGTTCATACCATGCCTTGCTTTGCCATTATAAGTTCCTGTAGCAGGTTGTTTTCGTGCTCTGAACATTGCAACCTGATGCTGTTTTTGCCATGTCCAGCCTGATATTTTGTGCACTTTTTCCATGCTTGTTTGAACCTGTTATGATGTGAACTAGCCGTAGCTCAGTGCTCATCTTTTGTCAAGCATCTTGTGTAGATCACTGCCATATACTTTGTTGGTACGTTTGGGTGCAGTAGCTTAATTTATTGTTGCTTGCTAAGTGGCATCATGCTGTTAATGGCAGATTTGTGCCATTCTTGTTTTGCTTGTCATTTGCAAACCGTGCATCCGATTCCGGTGATCTTTATATCGATTTCAACCGAAATCATCTCATCTTTCCAGTGGCATACTTGGTTTGCCAAGTTGATGCCTGGTTCATCATTTACCTTCCGGAGCGCGCATACGCATTGCATATCACATCTCGCATATCATGCCATGTTTTGCATCATGTTGATTGTGCATTGCACCGTGATTTATTGTGGTTCCTTTGTTTGTGTTTTTGCTTTGGGTAGAGCCGGGAGACGAGTACGTGAATGAGGAACCTGTTGAGAACGCTTACGAGGATCAAGCTTTCGACAACTCTGAGAACATTGCAGGCAAGATGACCATACCCTCGAAATCACTTCTATCTTTGCTATGCTAGTTGCTCGCTCTTTTGCTATGCCTATGTTGCGATGCCTACCGCTTGCTATATCATGCCACCCATATTGCCATGTCAGCCCCTAACCATCTTTTCCTAGCAAACCGTTGTTTGGCTATGTTACCGCTTTGCTCAGCCCTCTTATAGCGTTGCTAGTTGCGGTGAAGTTGAAGTTTGTTCCTTGTTGAACATGGAGATGTTGTTCCTTGTTGGAACATGTTTACTTGTTGGGGATATCACAATATATATCTGCTATAATTAATGCATCTATATACTTGGTAAAGGGTGGAAGGCTCGGCCTTATGCCCGGTGTTTTGTTCCACTCTTGCCACCCTAGTTTCCGCCATACCGTGTTATGTTCCTTGATTTCGCTTCCTTACACGGTTGGGTGATTTATGGGACCCCTTGACAGTTCGCTTTGAATAAGACTCGTCCAGCAAGGCCCAACATTGGTTTTACCATTTGCCACCTAAGCCTTTTTTCCCTGGTTTTCGCGAGCCCGAGGGTCATCTTTATTTTAACCCCGGACCAGTGCTCCTTCGAGTGCTGGCCCGAACCGAAATACCAAGGGCCACCACGGGGAAACTCGAGGCTTGGTTTTACTCGTAGCCTGTCTCATCCGGATGTGCCCTGAGAACGAGATATGTGCAGCTCCTATCGGGATTTGTCGGCACAATCGGGTGGCTTTGCTGGTCTTGTTTTATTGCTGTCGAAATGTCTTGTAGTCCGGGATTCCGAGATTGATCGGGTCTTCCCGGTAGAAGGAATATCCTTCGTTGACCGTGAGAGCTTATAATGGGCTAAGTTGGGACACCCCTGCAGGGTATTATCTTTCGAAAGCCGTGCCCGCGGTTATGAGGCAGATGGGAATTTGTTAATGTCCGGTTGTAGATAACCCGAAGTTGACCTCAATTAAAATACACATTAACCGCGTGTGTAACCGTGATGGTCTCTTCTCGGCGGAGTCCGGGAAGTGAACACGGTGTTGGAGTTATGTCTGACGTAAGTAGTTCAGGATCACTTCTTGATCGCTACTAGCTTCACGACCGTGCTTTGCTCCTCTTCTCGCTCTCTTTTGTGATGTAGCCACCATATATGCTAGTCGCTTGCTGCAGCTCCACTTTACTACCCTGTCCTTCCTATAAGCTTAAATAGTCTTGATCTCGCGGGCGTGAGATTGCTGAGTCCCCGTGACTCACAGATTCTACCAAAACAGTTGCAGGTGCCGATGATGCCAGTGCAGGTGACGCAACCGAGCTCACGTGGGAGTTCGACGAGGAACGTGGTCGTTACTATGTGTCTTTTCCTGATGATCAGTAGTGGTGCCCAGGTTGGGTCGATCGGGATCCGTGTAGCATTTGGGGTATCTTCTGTTATTTTGGTTCCGTAGTCGGACCTTGAGTGTACTCTGAATGATGGATGTTTATTTATGTATTGTGTGAAGTGGCGACTGTAAGCCAACTATGTATCTCTTTCCCTTATTTATTACATGGGTTGTGTGAAGATTGCCTCACTTGCGACATTGCTTTCAATGCAGTTATGCCTCTAAGTCGTGCCTCGACACGTGGGAGATATAGCCGCATCGAGGGCGTTACATCAGGTAATGGCACATGTTGCCGTGTTGTGAGTAGATCATCGATGGGATGTGGATCAAGCTATCTGAATTAGGTGGATCAGCGACCAAGCCGAGAAGCAAGAGACGAAGGGATTCTCGCCTACTACATGACCGAAGGTGTTTGAGCTCCCGCCGCTTAGAGTAGGTTGAGGAGTCGCGCCTCACCGGCGGTGCCGCCAACCAAATCCTCCTCGAGGCCGTGTAGTCCGAGAAGATCGTCTACGTCATCGATGGGTGGACATGGAGGGAAACATTGGTGCATCTCGGAGCGAGGGCAGGGAGTGTCGGCGGCGGCGAAGAGATAAATCGGGTGTGAGAAACCCTAGCCGTCCGAGAGAGAGAAATAGGAGACCGTGAACGTAGATCGGGAAACAAAAGATGCAGTGCTGGTTTTTTCTCTCAGCATTAATAGTAGAGATGCGTATGGATGCGTGGGTTATTGATTTGGATGGCCTGCCTGTGCGTGTTTAAGGAATGATTGATTTGGATTGATTTGGATGGCCTGCCCATGCGTGTTTCCTAGTCTTTTGGTATGTGATCTTCTGTTATGGAACAAACATGTGTTTTGATAGGTGTCTCACAGGAGAAGAGATTTGGTGCGTGATTTATTTTATAGGCAAAGGGGTGTACAAGTGCAGGGAAGAAACCGCATATGGTAAGTGCGATCCTAAAAGTACGTGATTTTTTTACCCCTTTTGCAATTTATTTGTAAAGAGATAAAACCAGTGGTACGGGGGTGGTGGGAGATGGGAGGAAATAAAACCGGACGGAAATAAAACCGGAGTACCAGGCTACCAACTGCTCCATTAGGAGTAGAGATAGTACGTCAATTATGTAAACAAATGATGGAAGCTTGCTAGCATTGCCAGAAGCCTCTTCATCATCCGGGTCCATGTGCCATCCACAAAATTATACTCCTTCGTTCCTAAATATTTGTCTTTTTTACAAATTTCAAACGGGCATATTTTAGAGTGTAGATTCACTCATTTTGCTTCAGATGTGTACTCCTCCATTCCTAAATATTTATTCGTTTTCTAGAGATTTCAACAAGTGACTACATACGGAGCAAAATGAGAGAATCTACACTCTAAAATATGTATATACATCCGTATGTGCCAGTCCATTTGAAATCTCTAAAAAGACAAATATTTGAGTAGTCAATCGTTGAAATATCTAGAAAGACAAATATACTCTGGAGTATATTTAAGAACCGAGGGGGTAGTGCACAACCGCATGGGAGACTCATCCCGGTCGTTGCGTCGCATTAATAGTGAGTAATGAGAAGTCAAATCGTAAGCCCCACCTTTCCCACTATAAGTTGCTCTGAAGAAGCAACCATCAATACGCTCTTCTTTGAATCCGCTCATACTCCATCCCTCACTGTTTATACAGCGCGCTTCAGAAAAAAGAAAAAAGATATGTGGGACCAAGGCGACTAGCGATCGGCCTGAAAAATAGCATTGGTAGTTATAGCATGGCGTCTATTACTAGAGGGAATAATGCGTACACACATGCATGCAGTGCTTCCACCCCGGGTACACACATGCATGCACTTACTCCACTCCGTAGTACTGTAGTACAGAGTACATGGAGAGAAAATTGTGGACTTGATTGCGGTTACCACGCCCTAATTAATTGAGCATTTAACCAAACGCGCCTAAAGTCTCTCTGGTGGTGGAAATGCATTGAGAGAAATGCATCATAATGAAGCGCGCCCTGTAAACTGTGACGGAGGGAGGATTAGTATGAAGGTTCGAAACCAAGTAAGCGTATGGCCAGTCGGTCAACGCACCTCCTCTTGGCATATCACTGACATGTGGGACAGGAGTGTGAGCAAACCGATCTCAATTGACGGCAAAGAGCCAACCCACCGTTCCTTGAGAGAGACGAGGAGCGAGAACACGCAGACGGGTTCGCATGGAGGCCAAGATACATTCGAGCATGGTTGGTTGATCGATATCATTCATTACATGTTGGGCTGCCGTTTTCCGCCCTTCTCCGGAATAAACGTGTACTTTATCAGAGATAAAAAAATAAGAGTACAAACGCTCCACCATGCGGTTCTAGTAGTAGTAGTACTACTCGTACTACTGCGCTTGGCTCTTCGACTCTTCGTGAAGTCGAACAATGATGGTACTCCGCATGTTGGGTACTACAGTATATGCCTAAGACAATCTGACACCAAATGGACTGATGCATGTCCACTGAGGGTAGGTTGCATTAGTAAAAAGGCGTAAGCAAGCTTCACCTTGTCCTGCAAGCTTCTCCTCATTCTGCAAGTTGACGGGACACACCAAAAAGTAGTGCTAGTCCATACTCCCTCCTTTCTGGTTAATATGGCTTAATATTTTTTGCGGGTAAATGAGGGAGTTTTATTCATATATAAGCATTCTTAGGACGATCAGCCAAGACACTAGTCACTAGGAAGCGAGGTACCCTGCAAAAAAAGAAGTAGGAAGCGAGGTGTTTCATCAAGCCAGCTCTTGGCCACATTCAAAGTGCAGCAAGCACGGTTCGCACGAAGATGCGCTGCAAGGTTTGTTGACCTGTTTACATGCTGAATAACAAAAAAAGAGAAAATATTACTGAGCGCTACTATTTTTAACAGGATATGAGCCAGAATTAAGCGAGAATTGTGGCGAGTGTTCCATGCAATCAATTTCCATTATCACATGTGAGAACCCTCGAAGAGAACCAAATGTGTTGAAGATTGCTTTATCACATTTTAAAATTATAATAAGAGTGCAGACGCTCCTCCATCCGGTTCCTAGTACTAGTATAGTATACTTACGTACCTTTATAGACTATATTAGTAGTACTAGTACTAGTAAACTTTGCGCTTGGCTGTTCGCCTATTTGGGAAGTCGAACAATAGTAGCACTAGTAGTATAGTGTATGCTTCGCAACTGACACCGAATTAATCTGTTGCACGCCCACCGCCTTGAGCGAGGGAGAGCTTGCATTAGTCAAAAGTTTCTCCTTGTCCTGCGAGCCACCGCAGCAAGTAATGCTAGTCCATACTGCCTCCTCTCTGGTTAATATGGATTAATGTCAAACGAGATAACTACACTGTCATCATCAGATATTTGTAATAATACGGTCATGGACTTCATAATACGCCATTGCGCTTAATATATATATATTTTCCGTGTTTATACGGTCACTAGCTCACCCTCGACCGAGTATGTGTGTGCATGCACGTGTAGGTTGAGCACTTAGCGTGACCGTGTGTGTTCCATCGTGTGCTCGGACATGCATGCATTAGGGCGTCATGCTGCTTTTGCGTCCCATGTGTACGTGTGAATGTTGCATACACGTAGGGGAGTACGTAGGGGCCACTAAGGAGCAGTCAAATCATACAAGAAGTTAGTCGGAAGAAGCAACCATCATTTCACTCTTGAATGACACGTACGCAATATAAAATGGTTGATATGGAGAGAAAAAGAAAACCACTATATATACACTAGCAGGAGCCTAAGCTACAAGCCTGCTTGCTAAGTTTGCTCTCTTCACAAGCATAGAATGACGGGCCTGATCCCGCAGCTGGGGGAAGGGAACAATGTTCTGCGTAGACGCGGTCGACATCGGCGAGGGAGAAAACCCACAGTCGGTGCGTCCCAATCGGGGGTCACTGCGGTATGGGCCGATGCCGCGTCCCAACCGCCCTTCTAGCTACAGCCCGACGTCCCAGGTAGTCCATCTTCCTTTTGGAGCCGGCTTGCTCCACTGCCGTAGCTCCATCTCCATGTCGATCTTTCTCTACTTCTACCGGCTTCTACTTGTGATGAGTTTATGTCTCATGAACTAGTGCCAGTACTATTACTCTAATCACACTTCTTCAATATCTTTGCCATCAGGGATGCTCAGGTCGATTTTAGTGGAACTGCACAAAAGCATTGTATGATCCGAGGGTGCCAGCTGTCTTTCCTTCGACAGGTTCTACCTGGCCAGGGAATTAAATCATGTTTAGGGTTTAGGGTTTAAGTCATAGTGACCCCATCAGTAGTTTTTCTTTCGTACACGCTCTCACAACTTTTTTCTTTAGTTGTGAAGTAAATATTGGCTATGATCTGTGAATCATTGAGATGCATCAGCATGCGTGTTAGTTTTCCTTTGTATTTGATGGAATGTTGTAACGGGGCAACCTTGGAATAGGAATGAAAATGGAGTGGAAAGTTTCCGTTTTTCCGGAGAAAAAATGGAAACGGAGAGAAACCAATGTTTCATTTCGTTGGATCACGCCATCGAGCAAAACCAACGTTTAAATCACGTCTGTCGTGTTCGTGTCTCACCCTCCTCCACGGCTCGACCCCACACGGTCGCTCGGCATGCCACTCACCGCAAACCGAGTATACGATAACTTTCCGCCGCTTGTCGATGGATCGCGCCATGGAGTACTACTAGCACTATGGAAGAGATTGACGAGTTGGGGAGGACAGCTAGTTGTAGCACGGACTCTCAAGAACTTTTACATGCATGTTGTAGCCGGCTATTGCGACCTTTGAACGCGGAGCAGCCGCGTGCACCCGAAGCGGCGCGGGCGACGCTCTCTCGGCCGGCGCGCCGCTTCAATGCCGGCGCCAGTGAGAGGTCGATCTGCTCGGCCGGCATGAATGCGGCAATCGACCGCTTTGGCGGGAAGCACACGCTGGTGATGAAGAGGGTTCGGGTTGGTCAGACCGCCGTGGCAGCGGTCCGGACGCATGCAAACAAAAGATGTTGTGCGTTAATATTGCTGCGATATAATTAACAACGTAAGTAATGTGCCGATTGGACAAATATGATTGGAGATGGAGATGGAAATGGAATTTTACGTAAACACGGATATGCATGTCTATGTCTATGTGTGTGTGCGCGACGACTCTCGCGACCTGGAAGCGGGGGCGTGTTTTTGATCGAGTTTTCTTTCTTGGTACGTTAGAAAATCAGTTTGTCTAATTCACATCTAGATGTTATTTAATGATATCACACCTAAGCTCCCACAAGTATATAATGTAGCAACAAGAAACAAAAAACTAGGACAAAAATAGACCACAAACAGAGTGGACATCAACTTAGATGTGTCTGGACAGACCCAAAATCACTGCTATGGAGAGATTTTTTACTCCATTATAGCCTCTTGTTTGATAGAGTTTCTCGCGTCGCACTCTCACCCTCTCCATATCAAAACAAGATGACAGTGTCCACTCTATCTCTCTCCTCACCGGTGGTCACAGATCCGCCGAATGCCCAATCCCGCCGCTGCGGGGAGGTGAGGAGGTGCAGCGTTGACGTTGCCGCCGTCGGCGACGGAGGGAGCCGATGCGCACCGTCCTCTCGAGCCGAGCTGGCGCCGGACGAAGATGCCAAATGGATGATGCATAACCACGATGACCTATCGATGCTCATGGTTGCGCCTCGTGGTTGCGCTTACCGGTGAAGCTGATCGATTTTCAATGAAAACAAGTTGTCTTCCATCGCTGCTTTTGCTTGTTACGCACAAAGATGATATCCTTCGCCAGCTTCACCTTGGTTGTGTTGGAGACGCAATGCCTTTTCACGTTGGTGCAATTTTATCACATAATTGGCTATGAACCAAATGTTTCCTCAAGAAGGATCGACGCTGGTACTAAGAGCATAAGTTTTGTATTGATTTCTAAGCCTTCTCACAACTTTGTCTCTAGCTCCCCGTAATTTTATTTGTCCAGCTATTAACTTTGATTTAAAAATGGTGTGGACTAAAACCGGATGGGCGTAGTAGCCTCCATTTTATTTACTCAAGATATTAGATTTGATCAAGTCAAACTTTATAATAGTCTCAAACCTTTCCGATAATTGAAATTGAAATTATTTATTTGTACACACTCTCACACGCTTCCGATAATTTGGCGATTTGTGGTTGTTCACTTAAGGGAGGGTAGTGTACCACACGTGAAGGACAGAAGTGTGACCAGACGCATGGGCGTGATTGTTAGTTCATCGGAAGTAGTACTAGTTTTCTTCACTGTACATTAGATAAAGAGTTTCGTTTCAGACTTACACAATTTAAAACGATTGTTATGGAGAGAATAAGAAAACCACTCCACTAGTATATATTACTCAGATACACGAGAGTACTATATGGACGCTGCTTGATTTAGTGCACCTGCTTTTGGGTTTATGACAGGTGGGCCCAAAATGTGGCTGGCTCACCTGTCATACAGCCAAAAGCAGTGCAAGAAGGCACCGGAGCTTAGTCCGTACTACAATATAGTATATATATATAAGCGGGAGTCTCAGCGCTTGTTCGCTAGGGTTTGCACTCTCCACACGCCGCCAAGACTACATATATGTTACACGCTGGAGGCTCAGCTTCATTTGCTAGGGTTTGCTATATTCACAGCCTCTCACCCTCTCTTCACCAGATCTAAACAAGACTGCATTGGCCTCTTGTCTCTCTCTCCCCCTCACAGCTGGTGAAGGAGGCGTCCCAGATCCCGTCGCACCGGAAGGGAGGAGGTGCAGCGTTCACTCTATCGCCTTGGCGAGGGAGGCAGTCCACCGCCGGCTGCGCTGTTCTCTTTCACCCAAATACGCTGTAAGGGAGGGCCACCAACCCCTTCTTCCTCGATGCTGCACGTAGTGTGGGCAGATTCGCCTCCGCAAGACGCCTTGCCACATCCCGACGACCCTAAGGTATAAATTTCTTTGAAACCGTCGTTGCTCTAGCTGCATGTGGATCTTTTTCGATCTGTAGTCGAATCTAGGTCTTGGTTCAAAGAGGAAAGAAGGGTGCGGTGGGCTGGAGCAAGAATCTAGGACGTGGTTCAATGAGGAAAGGAGGGGCGGAAAGTAGTATAGACAGGCTATCCAGCCACTTTGTAGGTCGAAAAGGGAAAAAGGGGGTAATCGAGTACACACATAGAACCGATCTCTTTGTTGAAAAGGGAAAGAAACTGGGGGGTCGGGTAGTTTGTGCAGGACTAGATTTGCTGCCCTCACTTAGGAAAAAGGTTGAAAGAGAACAAATATGGGACCAACGCATATATGCTGCTTGGCTACATACTCTGCATCACCCATTTATACGTGTGGACGCACATGGTGCTGGCATGTCCCATACAGCTATTTTACTGTTGTCCGAAAAATTGAAGCAATGCCACTGTAAAAAGTAAATTACATTTTTAACGAATGTTGTTTCAAGAGAATGTCTCTGTTAATATGAATCAATGCAACCGTTTTAGAAATGCTACTATCCTACTTTGTTTTCCATCCAAGATAAGTTAGATGCTTCTTTCTGTCACCGTTTGTTTCATCCTCCTTTATCGGCAAGTAATTATTTCCTTTTTTGCCTCTGTTAAAACAGGGGTATCGATTCAACTTGTTGCTATTATACATTTTGCTTCGCTACTCAAACACTTATGTTTTAAGAGTGTTTTGTGCAGTTCAACTTGAATGTCACACCGGTGACGTTGCTTAATTTTTGTGGAACTGCACAAAAGGAGATCGAGATTTGTTTCCACTCTTCGTGTCGAGTTGTTTCAAATCTTGGCCTCATCCACATGATGTGCAGTGTGCTTTGAGATGTTGTGCTACTTGTTTTGGTACTGTTTTAAATAAATGTTGAATTGAAGCTATTGTATTGCTGTCTTTTCCCATTAAGTAGTGAACAAAAATGGGACCAACCTAGACATGATGCTTGTTGCTTTGTTACAACAAATTCAGCATCACCCCTTTATAAGACAAGAATTGATGCCACTCTCGAATTAACTACTGAATCTTATTTCAAAACTGCAACACTTGTTAGGGATTGGCGGATTACCATTTTTGTGGCGCATGTTTCATCCTCCTTTATTAGCCATAATTGATTCCTTTTTTGCCTCTATTTAAACAGGGATATCTATTCAACTTGTTGCTATTGCGACATTTTGCTTCGCTACGTAAAACACTTTGCTTGATTTCAGTGCAACTGCACAAAACGAGATTGGATTTCCTATTCGTGTTGGCAGATTCGTATTTTATCTTGTCCGTCTCATGAAAGGTCAGTACAGGTCTTCATGCACATGATTGTGCAGTGTGCTTTGAGATGTTGTGCTACTTGTATTGGTACTGTTTTAAATAAATGTTGAATTGAAGCTATTGTATTGTTGTCTTTTCCCATTAAGTAGTGAACAAAATGGGACCAACCTGCACATGATGCTTGTTGCTTTGTTACAACAAACTCTGCATCACCCCTTTATAAGTAGATGGAAGCACATACTATTGTTGCGCCCACTCTCCCTAGAACTGTTTATGCTTTTCGTTAATCTAATGTCACTGGTAAAATTAAGCAATGCCACTCTCGAATTAATTAACTACTGAATCTTAGTTCAAAACTGCAACACTTGTTAGGAATGGTACTATCTTGCTTTGTAGTTCTTTCTACATGTTTAACCAAGGTATTTTTAAGATAATGTCTCTTAAAATGAATCACGCATTGTTTTAGGAATGATACTTTTCGCTTTTTCGTTCTTTATACATGTTGAAACAAGGCATTCTTAAGATAATGTCTCGCTTAATATTAATGAATCACACTGATTGAGAATTGCTACTTTCCGCTTTGTTTCGCATTAAGATAAGGTAGATCAAGAGATGTTTTTCTTCCGGGAGTACAAGTCATCAACCGTTATTTCTCAGTAATTGTTTCCTTATACCTTTTGTTGCTTACAGGATATCACAATTAAAGCTCGGTTTTATTCCGACTTTGATTTTAGTTCAACTGCACAAAAGGAGCCAATGTGTCCAAGGCAAACTGCTGCATTATCGGGTCCAGCTTGGTCGCTCCATTTTGCGTAAAAGAAGCGATCCTTATTTGCTTACATTACGTAGGAATGCCTGAGAAGCTTTACAGAGTATTAGGCCTTCCACTATGTAGGCCAAAAGAGGTGCCAATTTCACTTTTTCTTAGTTTGGCACCGAATCCCTCCATTGCTACAGCTGGTGCCATAAATATTAGACACCGGTGACATGACTAGTCTGCAGAGACCATTGGCAATTTAACAACACGTGGAGTGCCCAAACAAGTACAAGGAGCGACAGGACTCCACGATCATAGGCATTACATATTTTGAATGGAAAAAGCTTGTCAAAGTTTAATCATTGATGTTAGCAAGAAGCGACAGGACTCCATGATCATAGGCATTACATATTTTGAATGGGAAAAGCTTGTCAGAGTTTAATCATTGATGTTAGCAAGAAGACGTTAGTTTAATATATTGGAATTGGAAAACCTTGTCAAAATTTGCTCATTGATGTTAGCCAGAAGACATGCATTTGATATTTTTGAGTGGGACGCCCTTGCTGTGAGCAGCGCCGAGTGTTTTTTCCTATTCCCGTGTTCAGTTTAGAAGTAAATAGTTACTCTGCTGAGATATTCCTGTGTTAAGAGTTTGTTCGAATATTGTCTATGTAATGCCAGCCTTGTGTTTGATTGCAAAGTTGAGCTTGGAATGTTGTGGCATGCGGCATCACGAGCTGTTCACCGTGCCTCCTGAGAATAATGCTTCGTCTTGTTTTGCATGTCGATCTAATGCCAGTGATTTGCTTGTTAATAAGATCATCCTCTTCTGTTGTTTCCGTGCGTAAGAAGTTCATCGTCTGATGTTTCAGAGCCTGTTTGGTTCCAATAAGTCACCTGACTTATAACTCAGGTGACTTAAAACCAGTGACTTATAAGTCACGCTTGTTTGGTTGTCACCTGACTTATAAGTCACCTGACACACCTTCCGACCAACTCATGATATTAGGCCGTGATTGGATCGTCGTTTTCCAACCAAAACCGCTTGTAAAACTAACGCTTGTAACTTAAAGCAGATGGTCTTGGGCGAAGGCGCTTGGTTAGTCGATTTCGACTAGTAAAATATCGGAAGTACTTCACACACGATAAAAACGCTGAACGACACTCAGACGATTGCTAATCCAGCCGTTAGCTGCTGTTTCAGCCTTGCCCATGGATGGCATGATACGCACGTCGTGCATGTATCGTCTGGTAATTTTGTCCATATAGCAGTGCTCGTAAAATATACACCGGTCTCTCAAATTACACGCCAGAATCCGCCGGTTTTACTTACAGCACCTCGGCCTTCCGATGATGAGTAAATTACACTTGTATGTTAATACAGGTTTGAAATAAACCAGAGCTCCCAAGCGGCTTTACCGCTTCATGACGCCTCGCTCGAAGGTGCTCATAGGTGTCCGATGGTCCTGGCTTCTGAATGAGCAGCGGCGCGCTGTATCGACCTCCGTAGGGCCCGCAAGGCTCTCTCCGTTGTCCTTCGAAGTTGTTGCGCCGCCGTGGCGCCGAGCATTGTTAACATGGTCAACGAACATGAGGATTCAGGAGATGACTTTATTTTGACTGGATGACACTAGGGACCCACTAGGGCCATAGCCGTACGTACGCAAGTGCCTCCTTATTATGTACAACTATATTTTTTTGCTTTCTCCTGGTTTCCTGACATCACGGTCCCACACCATTGTCAACCTATGTAGTCAATATAAACGAGAGAATTGCACAAGGTGCGGCCGACAGCTGGGACCAAGCAGCTCGAGCAGTATTTGTGTTTTTGAGGCATGAGCACTGCAGAGTTTTTCTTGGCGATGATTTCGTTGTTGTTCAGAGGAGAGCAGGGTATTAACAGGGCGGGCCACAGCCCATCTAGCTCAGGCCAGATATCCAGCCCAGATACTATTTTTTTCAAGATGAAAATGGCTAGCCCAGCTATATGTCTTTTTGAGGAATACCCAGGCAATGTCAACTTGTTATTCTCCGCCCCGCTGGGCTGCAAATCTTTCCTAGGAGGGATGCATTGGGCTTAACAGGAAAATGGGCTTTAAAAATAATAAATGGGATGTAATTATAAAAAGTGGGCAGTAACTATAAAAAATGCACCAAACAAGAAATTAGTTTATAAAATATTATTTATGGATTTTGAAAATCTTAAATTTTCATTTTTGCCCGTGCAATGTTTCGTTGGATTTTTACGTAATACAAATTTATATTTAATCTGACTAGAAATTTCGGGATAAAAATATTTCGGATCCCATCAAAATGTGGGAAATTTTATTAAATTCTGTCTTCAACGGTTGGTTGAAATTATTAATTGTTGTCCTAGCTAGAAAATGGGTTGTACTTTTAACAAACTGTAAATGGGCTGTTGTAAATTCCATTAGAATTCAAAAATGGGATGTACATTCTTACAAAATGCAAATGGGCTATAAGTTCTCTGCCACACACTTGTGGGCCTACTAAGTGACGCGTCCCCTAAAAAAATAAGTTGACGCGTATGCAAGGCTTTGTCAACTTATTATAGTGAACACACGGTTCTAGTAGCGAGGGTCGTTGGATGTCTATCCAACGGATGTCGTCTTCTTCTTCAATCTCGAGATATTCTTAGCTTCGCCGCCCAAAAATGATTCCTCCCCGACATCTGGGGCGCACCGTTTCGGAGGCTGACCTGTGGGCCTACTAAGTTCGAGCGTACCAAGGGCTTTGTCAACTTAGTTAATATATACGGTGTCCATCCAACGGCCGTAGTGCTTCTTCAACCTCTGGTCTTCTTGGTCCAGCCGACAAAGCAGCGCCGGTCGTGCCGCCTCGCCTCCTGCCTCCCGTGGTCGGTCAGTGCGCCGCGGAGGCCTCACCGCCCCATACTACTCCCACCGCTAGCCGTGCCATCCTCCACTCACCCACACCCCCGTTATTCTCATGGGCGACGGCAGCCTCACACCGCAGCCGAACCAGTGAACCTCGTACTCCTCTCCGCTGGCTTCCACTGCATGTCTTCCCGGCTCGCGTTGTCCCTTCCTAGGCGTCGCCGTCGCCCACCGCCTGGTGCTCTCGGCGCCGGCGTGGTCAATATGGTCAACGACCGACTTTCCATCGGAAAAGCATCAGACGTGGAGAGGCTGATACCGGGTCCACGGCGCCGCAAGGAAGTGCCTCCTTATTACGCCGCAAAATAATTATTCCTCCACCTAACAGCAGGGACACACCGACGGGCCACCTTATTTCGCGAAAAATGTTTCCGACCGCTGGGACCCATCGGACGGGCCACCGATTTCGCAAAAAACGCCCCCCGCTGTCACTCGACCCACCGGAAGTGCCTATTTATTACGCACAAAAAATGAATACTCCCCGCTAGCTGGGACTCACCTTGGTGGAAGCTGACTTAGGGCCTACTAAGTTGACGGGACGGAGGGCTTTGTCAACTTAGTCAATATGAACGATTCTAGCTCCAGTGACCGTACGATGTCCATCCAACGGCCGTAGTGCTTCTTCAACCTCTGGCCTTCTTGCTCCAACCGCCCAAAGTAGCGCTGGTCGTGCCGCCTACTCCTACCTCCCGTGGCTGGCTGTGCTGCCGCAGAGGCCTCACCGCCCCTACTATTCCCACCTTAGGCCAGGCCCTGCGGCAACGGCAGCCTCACACCGCAGCCGAACGAGTGAATACTCATACTCCTCTCCGCGTGGGCATCCACTACCGCATCTTCACCGGCTCCGCGTCGTCCCCTTCCTAGGCCTCGCCGTCGTCCACCGCCCTAGTGCTCTTGGCGCGGCGTGGTCAACGTGGTCAAGGAACGACTTCCATAGAACATGGACTGTACGTCGAGAGGCTGACAGCTGGGTCCACGGCCGCAGCAAGGAAGTGCCTCCTTATTACGCGGAAAATAATGATTCCTCCACCGACAAATAGGATCCACCGGACGGGCCACCGATTTCACGAAAAAACGCTTCCCCGATCGCCGGGACCCACCAGCTACATCTTCGCACGCAAGGAAGTGCGTCCGGCAAAAAACGATTCGCCGACCGCTGGGACTCACCACTACATCTTCGCAGTAAGGAAGTGCTCGATACCGACCCACCTGATCGAAGTGTACGTAGCATTGTCATTCTGGTCGTGAACGTGTACGTACATACGGGTCGATGTAGAGGCGCGCACGTGTCGTAGTAGAGGCGCGCACGTGTCATTGTAGAGGCGCGCACGTAGCATGTACACGTACGTACAGCGGAGAGGGTGCAAGAAAGAAAATACGGCCACGTACGTACATACGGGCAGGGTATCGAACGCCTACTTGCGCATACGTACATGGCTGGGTCGGAACAGAGAAACAACGTCGTTGTCGTGTTCATGGGGAGCCAACCGGCTAGGTCGGAACGGAATGCGTGGTCGTGTTCATCGGGAGGGCTTGGACGAACAGCGATCAAACGAGGCTGGCGTATCGCACAACGGAGGAAACGGACCTCCTATGTTCGAACGGGTCCCGTTGATCGAGGGTGTGGCGCATCGCAAAACGGAGGAAACGGACCTCCTATGGTCGAAACGGGGTCCCGCTGATCGGGAGGGTGTGGCATCGCGCAAAATGGAGGAAACGGACCTCCTACGGTCAAACGGGGTCCCGTTGATCGGGAGGGTGTGGCGCATCGCAAAATGCATTTAAACGGACCTCCTATGGTCAAACGGGGTCCCGCTGATCGGGAGGGTGTGGCGATCCGCAAAATGGAGGAAACGGACCTCCTACGGTCAAACGGGGTCCTGTTGATCGGGAGGGTGTGGCGATCAAGAAAATGCATTTAAACGGACCTCCTACGGTTGAAACGGGGTCCTGTTCATCGGAGGGTGTGGCGCATCGCAAAACGGACTCCACGGATACCGCTCATCTCCACCGTCGACCTCCTCCAGCCTCCACGGGCTCCTGCTCATCCAGCCTCCACCGCCGCTTCCACCGGCCATCGCTCAACCACCCTCCACGGGCACCCCTCCACCGCTCACTGCTCATCCAGCCCTCCACACCACAGGTCATGTTCAACTACCCTCCACGGCCACCCTCCACCGCTTCATGCTCATCCAGCCCTCCACACCACGGGTCCTGTTCGTCCGAGGCAATGCCACCGCCACTTGCTCATCCACCCCCGCAACGCCATCGCTCATCCAATCGACGCTTCAGCTTAGCAGCAGCAGCGAAGAATCGCCCATCGGGTTCGCTTAACAGCCATCGATCGATCGCTCGGGTTCGAGAACGCGAGCTCGCGGTGCAATCGCCGAGTTCGTTAGAGCCCAATGCCTCGCTTCGGGTTCAATTAGAGCTAACGCCGCACACACGCCAGCAGACGAGAGAGAAAACGCGATCGCCGCCCCCGACCTCCCACCGTGAATCGCAACTCCCAAATTTTCCTCCCTCGCTTCTACCACGGTTTTTCCGTCATGGGTGGCCCAAAGAATGTCATGCAGCTGCGTCTCCGCCCGCCAGTGACGAAAAGCCCATTTTCTGTCATGATTTTTTGTCATAGAAGTAGGAGCCCACCACATCTATGATGATACCGAGTTTTGTCACAATTATCGTCATAGAAGTGTCATATGTATGAAAGAAAAAAAATTCGTTTGTCCCAAAATGTCACGGATGTGTCTTTTTTTTTGTAGTGTGAGGTTGCAGCAAGCACTAAGCATTTTTCTGGTGGCTAACTTACAAGTACAAGAATAAGAAGAGTACACTATGCATGATGGTCGCAAACTAGTAATGATCAAGAAGTGATCCTGAACTACTTACGAGTCAAACATAACCCCACTGTGTTCTCTTCCTGAACTACCTCGAAAAGAGACGGTCATGGTTACGCATGCGGTTGGTGTATTTTATTTTGGATTTAGTGTCAAGTTCTCTACAACCGGATATTATAAATTTTCAAGTCGCCACATAACTGCGGGCACGACTTCCTAAAAGATTTAACCCTGCAGGGGTGCTCCAAGTGGTCCATTGTAAATTACCACGCACATCTGATGGAACATACTCACACCATGATAACACGATGGTTACGATAAGGAATTCCGGTGGACAAGCCTTTCGTCAAAGGTAAAACTAAACCAGCAAGACCTCCCGGCGTGTCGATGATCCCGATAGGAGCCGCACATATCTTGTTCTCAGGACACGGCCTGATGGGACATCCTACGAGTAAAACCAATCCTCGAGTTTCCCTGCGGTGGCCCCGTAGTCTACCCGTTTTGGACCAACACCATCGGCACTGGACCACATGTATTATGTGGTATTAAGATTCCTCAGGTAGCGCTAACTCCCTATGAAAATTTAATTATGTATCAGTATTATTATGTTGGCAAATTTAAAACCAAGTTGGGCCTTGCTGGAGGAGTTTTAGTCTAAGCGAATGGTCAGGGGGCCCCATAATACCCCACATGTGTTAGGAGCGCTCATCAAGGAACATAACATCGGTATGACGCAAATTAGGGCGGCAAGAGTGGAACAACACACCAGGCAAAAGTCCGAGCCTTCCGCCCTTTACCAAGTATATAGAAGCATTAATTAAATAAGAGATATTGTGATATCCCATGATATCCATGTCCCAACATGGAACAACCTGCACTGCACCTACAACTAGCAACGCTATAAGAGGGGCTGAGCAAAGCGGTAACATAGCCAAACAACGGTTTGGTGACGGAAGGTTAGAGGCATATCGTGGCAATTTGGGAGGTTTGAAAAATAAGTGCTGGGTAGCGAGACATAGCGATAACATCGAGACAACTAGCAAAGCAAAGATAGTAGTGATATCCAAGGTAATGGTCATCTTGCCTGAAATCCCGCTCGGAAGAAGATCGAGTCCATGAAGTAGACGAACCAACATAGTCGAACGCATCCTCACAATCGCAACGTTACTGGCAACTATCGAGAAGAAGCACAACTGGAAAAAAGCAAACCACATGGTAAATACACAAGCATAAACATGGCATGATGCACAACTAAATATGTCCAGGAAATAGCCCATTGACGGCCAAACCTCTTTGACTAGATCGAAATGGCGCGGAAGTGTATTTCTGTAAGGGCACCTAACGACAGAGGGGCAAATCTGAGCATTCTTCATAATTAGGGGCAAATCTGAGTACTGGGTTCGAGTTATGGCAGGGGCACAAATGTAAATGTCCCTCCTTTTTAAGTAGTAGAGAAGTTGAAAGATCGTGGATGTCGCCTAGAGGGGGTGAATAGGTGCTTTAAAATAATTATGGTTCAGGCTTGAACAAATGTTGAATAAAACTAGTGTTTAATTTGTCAAGCACAAAACCTAAAACAACTAGGATCACCTATGTGCACCAAAAACTTATGCTAGGCAAGATAAAAACTAAGTGATAGCAAGACATATAACATGAAACACTATGGTTATAACAAAGTAAATTGCATAAGTAAAGGCTCGGGTGAGAGATAACCAAGGCACGCAGAGACGACGATGTATCCCGAAGTTCACGCCCTTGCGGATGCTAATCTTTGTTTGGACAGAGTTGAGGCATAATGCCCCCCCAAAATGCCACTTGGGCCACTATAATCTCCTCACACCCTCGCACGATGCAAGATGTCGTGATTCCACTAAGGGACCCTTGAGGGCGGTCACCGAACCCGTACAAATGGCGACCTGGGCGGTCACGAACCCGTATAATTGGCAACCCTTGGGGGCAGTCACCGGAATTCGTACAAATTGCTCGGGGCAGTCTCCACAACTTAATTGGAGACCCCGACGCTTGCCCCGGAGCTTTATGCCACAATGATTGAGCTTCGAGACACCACCAACCGTCTAGGGCACCCAAGCACCCCAATAGGAACAAGGTCTAGGGTACCAAGCACCCAAGAGTAATAAGCTACCCAACTTTCACTTTCACATATCACCATGGAGAACTCAAACATATGCACCAAATGCAATGGCAAGGGCACACGAAGTGCCCAAGTCCTTCTCTCCCAAATCCCACCGCAACAACTAATGCTATGGAGGAAAATAAGAGGAAGAACAAAGAGAAGAACACAAATAACTCCAAGTCTAGATCCAAAGGGGCTCCCCTCACTTAGAGGGGAAAGTGGTTGGTGGAAATGTGGATCTATATCTCCTCTCTTTTTTCCCTAAAAACTAGCAAGAATCATTTGGAGGGATTGAGAGATAGCAAACTCAAAGAAGGTCAACAATTGGGGGAAAACACAAGCTCAAAGGATAAGAACCATTGGGCAAGAAGACCCCCTTTTATAGATGGGGACAAATCCAACCGTTATGCACCCTTCTCGTGCTCAAGCGGTACTACCGCCCTAGTACCGTAAGAGCAAGCATAGAAACCCGTAGCAAAAAGTAAGCGGTAGTGTGACGGTAGTAGACAGTGGAAGTTGATACGTCCATTTTGCATCATGTTTTCTTACTATTATTTATGATGTTTTTATCCATAATAATGCTTTTTGGAGTAATTCTAATGCCTTTTCTCTCATAATATGCAAGGTATACACAAAGAGGGAGAATTTCGGAAGCTGGAAATCTGGACCTGGAAAAGCTACGTCAGGCCACCTATTCTGCACAACTCCAAACAAGCTAAAATTTCACGGAGATTTTTTATCAAATATTTGAGGAATATTGAAGCAAATAACTACCAGAGGGGGGCCACCAGGTGGGCACAACCCACCTGGGTGCACCCTGGTGGGTTGTGCTCACCCAGGCCCACCTCCGGTGCCCATCTTCTGGTATATAGGTCATTTTGACATAGAAAAAAAAATAAGCAGAGGACTTTCGGGATGGAGAGCCGCCGTCTCGAGGCGGAACTTGCACATGAGCACTTTTGCCCTCCGGCAGAGCGATTCCGCCAGGGGAACTTCCCTCCCGAAGGGGGAAATCATCGTCATCATCATCACCAACAACTCTCCCATTTTGGGGAGGGCAATCTCCATCAACATCTTCAATAGCACCATCTCATCTCAAACCCTAGTTCATCTATTGTGTTCAGTCTTGTTACCGGAACTATAGATTGGTGCTGTAGTTGATTACTATATGGTTTATTTGGTGGAAGATTATATGTTCAGATCCAATATGCTATTTAATACTCCTATGATCTTGAGCATGATTATTATTTGTGAGTAGTTACTTATGTTATTGAGGTCACGGGAGAAATCATGTTGCAAGTAATCATGTGAACTTGATATGTGTTTGATATTTTGATAGTATGTATGTTGTGATTCCCTTAGTGGTGTCATATGAACGTCAACTACATGACACTTCACCATATTTGGGCCTAAGAGAATGCATTGTGGAGTAGCAATTAGATGATGGGTTGCGAGAGTGACAGAAACTTAAACCCCAGTTTATGCGCTATTCCGTAAGGGACCGATTGGACCCAAAAGTCTAATGCTACGGTTAGAATTTATTCTTAATACTTTTCTTGTAGTTGTGGATGCTTGCGGGAGGGTTAATCATAAGTAGGAGGTTTTTTCAAGTAAGAACAACACCTAAGCACCGGTCCACCCACATATTAAATTATCAAAGTAGTGAACGCAAATCGAACCAACATGATGAAAGTGACTAGATGAAATTCCCGTGTACCCTCAAGAATGCTTTGCTTATCATAAGTGACTGTTTTGGCTTGTCCTTTTCCTCAAAAGGATTGGGCTACCTTGTTGTACTTTTGTTACTACTATCGTTACTTGCTCGTTACAAATTATCTTGATATCAAACTACTCCGCTACTTACAATTTCAGCACTTGCAGACATTACCTTGCTGAAAACCACTTATCATTTCCTTCTGCTCCTCGTTGGGTTAGACACTCCTACTTATCGAAAAGAGCTACAATTGATCCACTATACTTGTGGGTCATCAAAAGTACCGCGTCAAGCGGTACTACCGTTGGGGCAGGAGCGGTGCTACCGTATGAAACAATACTACTGCGCCCTACTGCCTCCCTACTACCGCCGATGTGAAAAAGTCCGCGCAAAACCAATGGTAGTGCCCGCGGCACTGGAAATCAGAAGTACCGCTACCCATGGTGGTACTACCGCTTGGGTGCTTCAAGCAAGCCCCAAGCAAAAACAGATGGATGCAAGAAGACCAAAACTGCTATAACTTGTGCAAATGAACTTTGATTTCGATGAACTCAAGCTTGATAGAAAGCTAACGACTAGAGCTGTCAAATCACAACTTGAAATCTTCATAAGTCACAAGAGAAATATGCCTATGATATGGTGGTGTGAAACCTCCATCGGTGAAGAACCGACATAAACTCCATCATCGAAAACATCATAAACGATGCATATGAAATCCATTTTTGATGAACTCGAGCTTTTCATGAAGATGACCACAAGCTCAAAAACTCACACATAGAAAAGCCAAACAAGAACCAAGAAAGATGATGCCAGGGATGCTAAGGTTTGAGCTCTCCATGAATGATACAATCAAGCTACTCGCTCGAGAGCCTCACTTGATAGTACGACAATCAATCCTATAACCCAGTCTCCCAACTACCACCATGAGACCGGTAAAATAGAAAATCTATCAAGGGCAAACCTTTGCCTTGCGCATAATCCACTTGATCTAGATGATGAAGATCTTGACCTCCTCAAGTTGTACCACCTTTCTTGATTGCGCTGGCTCGATGAAGACTAGTAGATTGCTCCCCCATACTCCACTATGGGTGAGCCACTCTCAGGCACATCTTCACAAGTCCATTATCACATAATGGACGGCAAGCTTCAAGCAAGGTCTCTTCATGACGCTCCACTTGAACTTGCACAATGCAACATCGATGATGATCACCACTTGATGTCATCCTCCATGTGACATATGAGATATTTCTTTTGATGCACGCCCATGGAAACAAACCTAACCCCACAACGAACTCTCACATAGACCATGGGATGGTACACAAAAGTGTAATGGACAATGCGTACCATACCGTGAAATCACTTGATCCCACTCGGTACATCTTCTATGCTTTGTTGTTGATTAACTTGAACCCACTCTTTGTACTTAGTCTTGATCAACCTTGTATCTTATCTTGCTTATTCATAATGGTGATGTCTTGAAGATAACCACGAATGTTCACACGATCTTCTTATTTAAGACATGCTTGCAATAGGCTCGACTCTCACATGACCAATCTTTGGATAAATCCTTGAATACCACTTTGGTCAACACATAATCTCCTTAATATAACATTGAAACCAACAAATGTTCTTCAAGCAATGCCTATGGACAAACCCTTCAAATATAACTCAAGGCAACCATTAGTCCATAGGGATTATCATCAATTACCAAAACCCAACATGGGGGCACCATGCTCTTTCAAAAGTATTTGAGTAGGAGAAGATTATCACGGAAAGCGATGGGCTCTAAATCCCCGTAGTGGGCGATATTCTAGAAGAAAAGGTTCACCCTAAAAATATTCACTCAGAATTGAACAGGCTTCGTCTCCCTTCAGGGATCGAGATTCGTAAGTGGAATGGTCCTGGGGATGGGTTATGTCCCCTATGCTCGGTCGACGAGGACAAACCTCGTATCTTTGTCCACTATGTTGTGGCATATTTCCTTTGGACTTGTGTCCGGGAGGTACTATGAGTAGCTTAAGGCCCTACGAGCATGGAAGGCCTTTTTACCATTCAGGAAACCTTGCCTAGTGAGAGGACATGCCTCCTATGGATTGGGTTTACTATGTTGGCTTGGCTCTTTGGACTATCTGCAATAAGATTATTATCAAGGGTATTCATGTCATGACTCAATTTTCATCTATGTTGCTTTTGTTCAACAATAGTGGTCACCCCGTAGAAGTAGGGATTGCGAAGCACTTGATGCCCTCCTCCTTAGGCTGCAGGAGGTAGCCAGTCAATAGTGGTCACCCCGTAGAAGTAGGAGTTGCGAAGCACTTGATGCCCTCCTCCTTAGGCTGCAGGAGGTAGCCAGTCATCCTACTTTGCCTATGATGTAACATCCTTGGCTTGGTAGATTTTGTTTTTGTTTTCTTTGTTCCCTTTGGGCTTACTCGCTGTTGATCTTAACATCTACTAACTCCGTAACTAAATATAAGATGTTTTTTTGTTCAATTTAGTTACAGAGGCAGTACCACATTTTGGTGTCACTGTTAATTGAACTCATTGCTTTATCTATAAAGCAAGTCCAAAACCCTATTTTCTAACCTATATACTGTTGAAAAATAAAAGGTAGAAAAGGTCCGTCGCCAAACAACCAAATTTGCATAGCATATCATCTGAGTATATAATACCATCAATTCATCACACTCATTTTATAGCTTGTGGTTGATGAACTATAGGGCCCAAGTACATCTAACGTTGATGATCATTTACGCTCGTTTGAATCACAACCATTCAAATGACCAATAATTCAAACCCTATCTCGTCCCCTTTCCCACTGCATAGTCTCGTACCTCGGCATAACTATAGTCATTAATTTAATACCGCATAGAATATGTCACATGTTTTTTTTTTTGCGCTACAGTTGAATCTCAAACCGTACAATTTGCTACAAGATTCGCGCATATAGTGTCCTCGGCCCTTTATATGTCTCACTCGCTTTCTCCCGATCCTGTACCCCTCGGCGCTCTAACCCTAGCGCCGCCTTTACGGGCACTCACACTCCGGCCGCCTGTCAATCGAATATGTCACGTGTTTATTTTTGCATTGTAGTCGATTCTCAAACCGTACAATTTGCTACAAGATTCGCGCATATAGTGTCCGTGGCCCTTTATATGTCTCGCCCGCTTTCTCCCCCGACCCCGTACCCCCTCTCCTCTCCCTACTCTAACCCTAGCGCCGCCTTTACGGGCACCCGCACTCCGGCCGCCCGTCAATTGAATAGACAACTAGAGAACTCCCCGTCGCGGCCTTGCCCCCCCCCCCCCCTCCCGTGCTCTAACCCTAGTGTCGCCTTTACGGTGCCCTTTTCTCGTCGCTCACAATGAAATGGACAACTAGAGAACTCCCCGTCGCATCCTTGCCCCCTCCGCCCATGCTTGAGCTATCGGGGCGAATCCCGACCTCGTCGGCGACTATGTGGCGATGGTGGTTAGCGATGGTCTCGACTATGTGGAGTTGGTGGTCAGGGGTGGTCTCGGCCATGTGGCAACGGCGTCGTCTCGCTGGCAAAACGATGAAGAGATGGGTATCGCCGATTCCTCCCTTTTTTTACTTTTTTTTCACCTGCATAAGCGGATCTCGTCACCATTTTTGTCCTCGCTCATCACGGGCAATACGCTCTTTTCATCACGCGCGTGTCCATCAGACAATAGTTGCAACAGACGACCCGGAGGGATTTCTCTCTCGCTTTCTTTCTCCTAAGAAAGATCTTTTTCCATGAAGAATTTTTTTTTGCGGGGACCATGAAGAAAATTTTTGCTAATCGATGTGCCCATATATTACTGGAGTCATTATTAATTATCTTGGCTGGATTTTCCTGTGCATGCATCCTCGCTGTTCTTGCTGGCCCCTCCAATTAATCAGTGCCCCAAACCTTTGCCAGAAAATTAACACGGAAGATTTTCTTCCAGGGAAAGAGATTTGTCTTCCAGGAAGAATACTTCGTTGATAAGCATCGACGCACATCTACTACTGGTAGTACTTCAGTTATCATTATTAATCATCTTTGCTGGATTTTCTTGTGCGTCCTCGCTGGTCTTGCTTGCCCACAATTAATCACTGCCTCCGAACCTTTGCGAGAGAATTAATGCGGAGCCAAAGCATGGCCTGTGCAGATCGGTCTCGATCTACGTCGAGCACGAGGAAATCTTTCTGCATGTGGACGGACAGGCTATAGGGGTGGGGCGCAGCCAGTCAGTCAGAGGAGTGATGAGTGAGAGAGACGAGACGAGACACAAAAAGGGAAGACTTTTTTGACTATATAAGAGCGCTCGCCAATCGCCGCGGCCCCCTGCCCCTGCCTGCCCCATCCCGCGCCCGCTGTCAAATCCTCCGCCTCGCTCCTCCCGCCCACTCCACAGCGCCGCCCGCCCGCCCGCCCGCCCGCCCTGTCCCGTCAACCAACCGCTCCGCCGTCGCATGACATCGCCGTCCAGGTAGCCGCCGCGCGTGCCGGTTTCGATCGATGGGGAAGCGGGGGCGGCCCCGCCGCGGCTCGAGAGGGATAACGTCGTCACCACCACCTGGGTTCGGCCCCGCCGCCGCCGCCGGTGCGCGGCAATCCTCCACCAGTTCCGCAGGTTCGCTCGCCCCCTTCTCCTTCTCTCGCTTCCGGCCGTCGTCGGGCTCGCGTTCATTGCTCCGATCGAATCATTTTTCTCCTTCCCGATTCCTCCAACTCCAAACCCCTGTCGCGTGAGCCGCCGCGCCGGCGCTAGGGACGGATTCAGTTCCGAAGCGGCCTACCTAATTACTGCCTCTTTTTCTCGGTTCCTAGGATGCGCGTAAGCTCTTCTCAACCTTTTCGTTCTGCATAATGTATATCCTTCGTGTTTCAAAGCTGGCGCCCTACGGCGATTTGATGCGTCAAAGATTCAGAGTTGCCTCCCTGCGATGCCATGATCCACCCGCCGGGCAGCGATAGCTGGGATTTTGAAAACTGAATTGTGCTACTCTACCTACCTACCCCTTTTACTGTTCCTCAAGTATGTAATTCCTAGGCAGGTAGTAATAACTTGTTTGTGAATAATGGTAAGATATGATTGGCCCTGACCTGCCTGTAAATCCAGGCTGCACTGAAATATTATTATGTCATTATTCAGTTCGTGTTGCTTAAGATTATGATGAAACAGTGCTTTCAGCTTTATTCTACTCACCGCTTTGATGCTTGTAGGTACCAACTCTGCTGCTCGAACCGGCATGCTGTTCAACGTAGAAATACAACCTGGCTACGCTGATCCTGAGTCTCTGCGACATGTTTGGGTACTTTGTGCATTCCTTTCTTCTTTGAGATAAATAATGTTCAGTTTCTGACGTAGTTCTTCGCCCTGATCCTTATCGAACCGTGCACTATTATTTATGCATAGGGGTAAACACAGTTTCGTGCTAACGACCGAGTACATTCTTACGCTATAAACATGGAAGTGCTGGATTGGCAACCATTTAACAGAATCGATTGTTTACTCGATGAATTACATATATACGTTGTGATTCAACATTCTGACTAGATATCCTTTTGTTATTACAGAATAGAAGTGCTTCCCCTATGAAAGGCCGGAAGAGGAAATTCGGTGTTGATGCAACCAAAGGTGAATCACCAGGTGTTAATGCAAGTAACACCAGGGAGCACCTGCGTTCCTGCAGAAAAGGCAAGGGTCTGGGGAAACGTGCCAGGTTGGTAGACAAAGAAGGTGCTACTGGGTTGGGGAGAGTTCAAACACCAACCGGCTTATATGAAGATGAATGTGCTTTCTGCCAATCATTTAGAACCAGTGAGCCGGTATGTTGCATATCATTTACATACATCAAGTAAAAATTGATCTGTTGAAGTCTTCTTATTTGTACTGGCACTAAAACATGTTCACTCTTCCTATGTCAGGTGCATGGTCCGCTGGTACTGTATCACAATGGAAGGATTGTGTCCAGTGACGAGGCCGACGCTACTAACGCCATATATGTCCACCACAAATGCATGGTTTGGTAAGTTTCTGTATACACCATGTTTAATTCTTCATATTTAATTTATTTAGAATCATCATACACAGTGTTCATCCATCCTTTTCATTCTTTACCCATGTTCCTGAAGGGCCCCAAAAGTGAAGTCCAATGACGACGGTACTTTTGAGAACGTCGAGAGTGAAATCCAGCGTGGTTCAAGATGGGATTGCAGCAGATGCAATCTCCGGGGAGCAGCACTTGGTTGTTATCGCGCGGGGTGCCCCAATACTTATCATGTCCCATGTGCATTCATGATACCAGAATGCCGCTGGGATGTTGTAAGCTTTTGAGTATACCTTGTCCTTGATCCATTTATAAACACTGATGTTCTGACATGTCTAGTTTTGATTTTGAAGAGGAATCTCCATGTTTGGTGTCCCATGCATGCACCACCTGATGAGATGAGCTCACCAACAATTGAGACTGGCATTCTTTCCCCCGTCCCTCAAAAGTACGTGATCTTTCTTTCATGTAACTTGATTAATCCTTCATTTTCTAATCCAGTGTTCTATTTGGTCATTTCAGCCAAAGTCCAGCTAACGAAATTTCTGCCGATTGCCAAATGGAAGATAACCAAATTAATCCATTGCTGGGCAATGAGATGAGCTCACCAATAATTGGAAGTGACATTCCTTCCACTGTCCTTCAGAAGTATGTGATCTTTCTTCAACCTTCATGTTACTTGATTAATCCTTCATTTTATAATTCACTGTTGTATGTACTCATTCCAGCAATTGCCCAGCTAAAGAAATTTCCGTCGATTGCCAAATGGAAGATAAACAATTTAATCCACTCGTCACATCAAATTCTCCTTTGCCTGGACTAGTGCCTAGGTATGCCATCTTTCTTCACCCGCCTTGGAGAGGGTTCCGTTCGTTTGGTTAATCATTAATATTTCATTTTTTGTTGTTGATTTTTTTGTATTTTGTAGTTCCAGCCAATATTTAATTAAAGAAGGAATATCTTCCCTTCATAGAAAGGAAGATCTACAAGTAGATCAGCTGAACACCTCAAGTTCTTCCTCGCCTCAGGGGTATGCGTGGCGGAGGTTACTGATCAGATGTTCAATCATCATTCATTAATATTCTTCTATAATTTGCTCTTTATTTCATCATTGCAGCCAATGTACGGACAAAGAAGGAATTTCTACCAATTACCGGGCAGAAGACAAACTAGCAAACCAGTCTAGTACCCCTTTGGATCAGTGGGTTTTGCTCGGCATAGCTTTAAGTGCATCAGAAAAGGTAGCGTGGACTATACTAGCAAACAATACTCTCCTTTCAGAACATTTGGATATATCTGAACAATACTAGCAAACATGTGAATGGACAAGTAATGCAGCAATCCAACTTTATGGTGAAATTTAAATTATATATAATTTGCCTGTTTTCGAATTAAGTTATGTTCCATACTAAGCTGTGATACAACTGTTTACGTTTGTCAAGCAGGATTCCTTGAAAGAATTTGCATCCTTGACCAGTTCAACCTTGGCTCAGGAATGGGACAAAACTGTGACTCATGTTATTGTGGGCAGAAACGCTGGTTCTCGATGTGGCAGATCATATGAGGTCCAGATGGCTATACTGTCTGGGAAATGGGTTGTCGCAGCCGGATGTTAGTATTAGCCCATCTTACATCTCCCGTGTTTGTACTATTGATGATAATTGTACTACTTCCGAGTTCATGTTACATTCTGCTTAATGTAACAAGCTGCTGGTCTATTTGCACTTCCATTTATCCGTGTGTCATCTAAAACTTATCCTAGCTCGGCAGAGAATATTATTATCCCTGCACTAAAGCAGTTCATGTCATATTCCTGTCTTAGGGGTTGTGGATTGCTTGGTGAAAAGGATTTCAGGTCCAAAGCCTTGCTTGGCAAAGCTGATTCCAAGCCCGGAAATTTCTTATGAGGTGAAATTCTACGATGGTCTGCGCACATCAATTGATGGACCAGCGAAAGGAAGAGCTGGAGCTGCTGAAGGGGTATGTATACATGTCTAGCAATAATATATTCTTTACGAATTCTAAATAGTAAATAGAGAAAAACACATGTGATAAAAACTGATTGCAGTTTGTCTTATGCATAAGTTCAGGGAATTGGCTTACAGTTCTTTTGTGAAAAAGTTTCCTACTGCGAACAAGTTTAAAATTCTACCGAAATGTTCATACAGAGACTGTTTAATGTCAAAGGCTTAAAGTGCATCTTTAGAGAAATCTAGGTGTCGTGTGGTCAGGGTATTCCAAGTGTTTTTTTACAAGTTGGGGTGCTAGACATATTTCCATATTTTGATCGCATCCACATTCAACAAAGCAATTATCTTTCGCAGCGGTATTTTACAATTCTCTTTCGAAGTGACATTTCCCGAAATGCGGTGTTTTGGAGTGCCATACACCGTAGTGTGTTTATTTTATGATGCACTTCAATGGTCTAAAATGAGTGCATTTCAATTATTGTCTAATAAAAGCACTATTGGGAATGCCTTTCAAGTTTCAACAGCCAAATGACGAGAAAATGATGTTTTGCAGGCACGAAAACTGCTCTCAGGACTGCATTTCTGCTTCAGCGCATACATGCACCCAGAAGACAGAGAGGACATCCAGAATCTCATAGTAGCTGGTGGAGGGCAAGTACTGGAGGGAATCAGCCCAGACGGGTTACGTGAGAATCTGAAAAGAAATCCAGCAGAGGTGTACTTCATCTACCATGGCGGCCCTCCAAGGACGCCCACTTCGGATTTCGATCTTGAGGTGCAGGAGTGCAACAAGTACGTGCGATCGGGAGCGCGGATGATCAGACACCTGCAGCTGTTCGATGCTATCCTGTGCTACGATGCACTATTCCTAAAACCGACCGGTGTCTTCACCAAGATATGCAAGTGAAGGGCGTGCTTCGGGTGGTGGCTTTTTGCTCGCGTTACGACAACTCTTTTAGTTTAGCCCCCCACACGAGGTGTGAGGGGGGCTGTTGAAAGTTGACAAATCACATACTCTACTCACCCAATAGGCTACAGGGTGATGTCGTCGTCGTTGTTGTTGTTGTTTTGGTGCCGGATTGCTTGTTTACTGGCCCCATTGAAAGTTGACAAATCACATACTCTGCTCACCCAATAGGCTATAGGGTGATGCCGTTGTTGTTGTTTTTGTGCTGGATTGCTTGTTTACTGGCCTCTTCTAGTGCTTGTGTCAGACGGTTATTCCGTGATACTGAAGGCGTCAATTTCCATGTGCTAAGACGGTTGGCACGTTGCTTTACCGGCCTCTTCTAGTACAAGGCTATGCATGTCTTCGATATGCCGATGGACAAATTCTGTTCTCCATGTTGCCAGAATGCCCTTTGGAAGGATAATCAATGGCCTTCCTGCCGGGTATCTGGCCAGGAAGCTTTGAACAATGCTAATTAGCATCAAAGTCTTTCCAGAACCTGGTGCATGTGCTAGAATACAACCTCCAGGGTTGTTCTTATCTGCTTGGTGAGGTTTCATCTGTTCTGAATGCTGAGGGTGGATTGATAGAGCACCAGGGAATACTTGAAGATTTATCTCCTGAAGGATTGGTAGTTGCCTCCAGATCATTGCAGCTTCTGGGTTCTGGAAGGTACCTTCAGAGTGATTGGTTGCGCTGCTGCAAGGAAGAGGAAATGAGAGATGTGGCTCCACTGATATGGAAAATAAAGGGAGTTGCTCTCTTTTTTTTTTTCCAAAGAAATCTACATGTTTTAGCGAGGGGGCTTTAGATAGGATTTAGTCTAAATTTGAACTGCATCCCAGTAAAGTCCTCTTTTAAACAGAGAAAAGGTGGGAATTCAAACAAAAGTCAACTGTATCTGTCAAAAGTTAAAACGCGTGTAATGGGTGTTCGTATAGGAAATTTGATTCTTCTATCAATCATCAAGGACGAATAACTGATGAACTAAATTTGAACTATAACATCCAGAATTAATCATTAATGAGTTTGATTGACAAGATGCTATAACTAGTTGACGCTGAGATGCCAAATGAAGTTGTGTGCTTTGAATCTTTTATCAATTAGCTCCATGGTATTCAGGAAAGTAAATTGGACCAATCTGGATCGGAAACTCCATACCTTTTTCCACTGCAACTCAAAAATATTCCTGATGTGTTGCTGGACCAAACCACAAACACGGCACACAATGCCCAAATCATCTTTCATCAGGAAGTCATGATAACAATCATCCACTACTTCAGAACTATTCTTCTTCGACGAAACAGTAGTGTGATCACTTCCAATGACCTGGTTAAATAAACTATGTTGGTCAGACTCGTCAAAAAACAAGTAGTGACCCCCGCAAAAAAAGAGGAAGTAACGATAGACAAGTATACAGAGCAAATGTGTAAAGGAACACAATTAAGAAAACAGTAGTATGATGATGGTAGGGCATCAATATGTGTTTGAAAACGTAAAAGGATTTGATGCAAATTCAGAACTGGCTGCTTCCAGAACAACAAGTAAGATTGTGTGCCGAGTAATGAATTGCAAAATAGTGTCACATAACTGACCTCGGGCATTATGTGGAGACAACATTCACATTATTTTTATTTTGATACACCAAGTAGAGGAAGAAATGGTGCTCGACTATAGGCATGTACTACAAATGTTCTATTCTATGGGGAGTAACCATTTCATTACTGCAGGCATGAAAACCATTATCAAGGGAGCTAGGCACATGAGGTAATCCATCATGACATATTGAGATCTAACTTGATATAAGTAGCAAATAAAGGGAAGATATATAAAGACAATTGCCAAGTATATAAATACCTTCCAACATGCCAGTTCAATCGACATGTCCTTCCAAAGGTCATCCAACTCGTCAACTGGATTACCACTCTGATTATAATTTCCATTTTCTGTGGATTCACTTTGTATGAGCTCACAAGATTTCATAAGAATCTACCACAAATATCTCATGTGTCCTTTACTTTGGACATCTTCGCCTTCTCCTTCCCTTGTTTATTTCTACTCGGTTTCGTCACGACTCTGTTGAAATGCAAGATAGTGAAGATCATTGGGAGAAACAACTCCTTTATCAATCCAGATATTACTATTAATAAACAACATTTTCCCCCATATAGTCATATTCTCAAAAGAAAAAAAAGTAATCAATCAGTTTTTATTCTTTGAAACTGAGTAGGCATATTTTCCGGAAAAAAAATGATGAAACTAAAATCAAATTTCTTTGTAACCCAACAGAGCAAAAGAAGGATTTTCAAAAAAAAAAATCCTATAAAAAGAACATATTAGAAATTTAATTCATAGACATCGTTGAGTTGCTTCAAGCGCAATATATAGACATCATATTAGAAACATATTCCATGGCCAATGACTTCTTGTGTTATTGAGCATCTAGGCATAAATGTATGAACATGCTCGATGATTACCAAGTAGTTATATCGATTATCATTTCCAGAGTTAACAGCGAAGCAGACCTCATTGTAAATGTTTATGCCATCATGTCCTTGCTTGTTCGGTTGTTGTGGTTGTGAAGTATTATGGGCCGTCATTGAAAGCAATTTCAACACAAAGCATTTTATCATGCTGGCATAAGTTTAGACAAATTCGATACTGTTAAGCGGTTGGCGGGGCTCGACTAAATAATGAGGCAATGGGCATTACAATGATTATCTATGGGTTTAATTCGTCCCTGCTTTTTAAGGAACCCATAAGCTATTTGTTAGCCACCATGGGAATGAATATTTCTATTGCCTCCTCCTTTCCTGGATTAACTACAAGTTGAGCTTCAGAGTTGATATACTCTTCTCATTATCCGGCAATGATGATGTCCTGGTGCTGGTATTGGCAAGGCTGCGCAGCCAGCATGATATATTTCGCGTCCTTGAAAATATGAACATCCATGGTGCGGTTGGGAGGATGGAACATCCACGTCCCGGTATGTATGTTTCTCCTGTATACTCTCTGCTTAATTGCCATTACAAGTTCGATCTTTTGGAGACATAAAACCCTCGAAGTACACGGTCAAAAAAGCTATAGCTTACTTCATAAGGCTAAACAACAGCTCAAGCATCACACGCTCTGGCCATCTCACAAAACCCCGTACATACAAGTGCTAGCCACACACAATAATATCATCGATCAAGCGACATAGTTGGCCTTCTCTTGCTGCATCGCATCCGCGATCTTGGACCATTTCGTGCGGGCGGTGATCACCACCAGCGTGCCGGTCTGGCAAGTCAGCCCGCAGATCAGACCCGACCATAAACCCTGTAAAAAAAGGTGCAAATGCTCAGTGCCCCAGTTCATTATGTTTCAGAATGGACTTCGAGCTGCTTGCTATCCCACATTCCGCAATGGCAAGGGCTAGAGCTCTTAATTAGTTACTCTACCTTGGTGTAGAAGTTGAGCTTGAAGGCAAAGAGGATGGCCAACGGCATGCCGATGAAGTAGAACGCCACAAGGTTCGTTATCGCCGCCAGGTGCTGCCATCCGCAGCCCCTCGCCACCCCTGTCGTCACAAGCCGATTTATTCGTCAATTTGCGGAATTGTTTAGCGTGAGCATCAGCATTCCGATCTATGATTCCGTAACCATGGTATGAAATTATTATCTCTTCAGTGCACGTAAGTGATTCTTGAAGATTGGTTTAGGTAGTTAGCTCTTAGCTGATGGATCTTTCTCACCTGACAGCACGCCCTGTGCGGAGTCGAGCACGATTGAGACCATCATGAGCGGGGTGATGGCCGCGAATTCTGCCGCGATCACCTCGCTCCCGCTGAAGAGCCTCGCCCAAAGGCCGTGGCCGAAGCCCAGCAGCAGGATGAAGGAGAAAGCGAGGAACACCGACAGCTTCAGTGTCACCGCGACGGCATTCTTCGCCATATCCACGTTCCCAGCTCCGATCTCATTCGACACCCGGGTGCTGCAAAAGGTGCAAACAATGAAATGACAGGTCGTGTGCCTACAACGACAAAGAAAGAACTTGAGATGGTACGTACCTTACAGCGGCACTGAATCCGTAGGTGATCATATAGGCAATCGCCTCCGTGCTTGAGCTGCATTTACAAGTTGATCAAGTCGATTCGTTCACCAATCATGGGACATGGCCTACGGGCTACGGATCGCATGATGGGATGGGACAATGCTTCTGAAGCCCCATCGGACAGTACTGAAGAATGAACGTACCACATGGCTATCAGTGACGTGCTCACTGTGGAATTCGGTAGCAAGCCCGCAATAAGAACCAGAAGCTCAAACGCCCAGTACTCCAAGCTGCATGCACTCAACAAACTCAGAATCAATAATGGGAAATGAAAATTGTGTAGCACGCGTGGTTGACACTTGACAATAATATTGTGTATAATCATATATGACTGACCAAACCATGATGGTGGAGGGCGCAGCGAGCTTGATCGACGGCAGCACGTAGTTGAACGCGTCGGCAGAGAAGCCCTTCCACGTCTCACTAAACTTCTTGGACCACATCACGTACCCAAGCAGCATCAGGCAGGAGACCCAGAAGGTGGCGGAGATGGCGGCAGACGCGCCGGCGAGGCCAAGGCCGAGCACGTTCACCAGCAGGTGGTTCAGCGGGACGTGGAGCACGAACGGCACCACGGAGCAGACGACGAGCGGCACGACGACGGACTGCGTCTGCAGGTACCGCAGAAGGCACTGCAGGAAGGAGAAGGCAAACAGGCCGGGGATCTGGTACCGAATGAACAACGCGGCGGAGCGGGACACCTCGGGCTCCTGACGCAGGCAGAGAAGCAGCGGTTCCGTGAACAGCCAGATGACGGCGATGACCACAGACACCACCGCCGACATGATGAGCGACGACTGCAGGTACAGGCCTAGCATGCGGTATAGTTGGGCGCCGTAGGCCTGCCCGCAGAGCGTCTCCAGGGCGCCGCTCATACCGGTCTGAAATGTTCATCATTTTTTGGATGCGAGTCACTTTGTTGGATTTTAGGAGTTAGGATGCAATGCTACAATGTTCATCTGCAGAACAAGTTATTGGGAAAGTCTATATTCGTAAGTTGCCTGAACTTTTTTTTAATGCAAGTCAGCTTCTTTCATTGTGTTGTACTCTAGTTTTTTCATCGCGGTGTCCCGGTTTTCCCCTCGGAGCTTTTGAAATCGGCTGACCGAAATGTACTTTCAGTTTCAGTTTCAGTTTCAGGCAGCTTACTCCATCTCAAAATTTTGGCAGAAGAACTAGCAAGGCGACTAATCGAACGACAGATGTATCGTCGATCACATAGCGTCTGAAGGGGTGCAATTAATTAATAATACGCGATCTAATCGAACTTCGACGAATCAAGATTGACCCAACAATAAGGAGTGTGTGGTAGCAAATTATCAAAAGAAAAAAGAGAGCGTGGTAGCAAATTATCAGAAGAAAAAAGAGTGTGTGGTAGCAGGCAGAGCCGGGTACGTACGACGAACGCGTAGCCGGTGACGGTGGCCCAGGAGTTGCCGAGCGTGGCGCCGGCGAGGCAGACGTTGCCGAGGTGGCCGGAGAACATCACGGACACCAGCGGGATGCCGTAGTAGGACATGTTGGTCAGGACCATCGGCGCCGCGAACCGCAGCTGCGCCCATGCCTCCTCCGTGTCGATCAAGCGGCGTAACCACGCCGGCGAGCGGGGCCTCGCCTCGCCGCCCTTGCCGTCGGCGGGTTCGCACGCACCGGGCGGCGGGGCCGAAGACATGTCAGCCCGCCGCACGAGAGGGAAGAAGAGCTCGGCTAGTTTCGTGGTCTGGGGCGCCGATGGCGATGTGGATTGGAGATTAGCGGGTAGCAGCGGGTGAGCCGCCGCCTTGAACCGTGTTGTTTCTGTTGTTTTTGGTAAGCGGGTACCAGCGGACGGCGAGATAGCGATCCAAATTGAAAACTGCTGTCCAAAAATTACGCATCTCCATTTTCTGTTGTTTTTGGTAGTAAGTCATGATTTGCGATGGCTCTCGCGTGTCCTGGCTCTGGCGACGCCGCCGCTGCCGCCTCGCCCCTGGCCTCGCCCGCCGCGGCCGCCCGCGCCCTCGTCCGATTCCCCGCCGCCTTCTCCGGTTATTCCTCCGCGAGTCCTGGGCGGACCTCGCCAAGCTTGCCGATGTGGCTGCGGGCGCCCATCGCCTGCCGCGACCGCATCCCGCCTCAGCGCCCGGTCCGGCCGCCTCCATCCGTCCTGCGGCGTCCGACTCCTGGGGTGGGAGTTCGGCCTCCGCAGACCGATCGGCGCCACCGGCGGCGCCGGCGCGGCTGCCGTCTCTGGATCGGAAGGGGCGCTTGAGGTCTCGGGCCCTCCTCGGCGGCGTCGTCTTTGGCGGGTTGGCTCCGCCCGGCCGTGCGACCGCAAGGCTGCTGCTTCGACTCTTAGGCGGTCCCCAGCGGCGGCGGCGTCCGCCTCTGCTCCGGCTGGTCGATCGCCGGGCGGCGGCGCCAAGGCTCAGCATCCTTGTCCGGAGAGCCCTTTCGCCTGTTCATTTCCTCGCCGGGCTGCTCCTCCTGTCTCCGGCGGCCGGCGTGCGTGCCTTTGCCGCGCCGCCCCTCCTGCCCGGCGGCGACCTCCATGGCGGGCGCGCTGGGAACCCTCGTGCCCGGTTGGTTGCCCGGCCGGTCGTTTGGCTGCTGCTTTGCTGGGCCTCCTGGGGCCAACCAGTTGGCCTTCCCGGGCTGTCGGCTGTTGGACCCCGGTGGGATGCCGTCCGCCGACCGTCGCGTGGGCGGCCGTCCCAGCCCGGCCACAGGTGGTGTGGCCCAGCGCGCCTGAGCGGTCCGCCCGTCCGGCACTCGATTTGGCCTCAGTAGGGTTTCCCCGCTCCCGTGCCTCGCCCCGCGCTCCCCATCCCGCCGCCACGCAGCCTCCTCGTCCCCTCCGCCGCGCGCCTCGCCCCCCTGGTCGGCCATGCCACGATCTGGGCGATGCGAACCCGCCAAGCGGGCGTGGATGATCGCCGGATCCTCCGCGCTCCTCCCGACGGCCTCCGGCGGTGGCTGACCTCTCGAGCCAGCTCACCTCCGCCTGGCTCGCTGCTCTCGCTAGCGACTCCGCGACCCCGCCACTCCATCCCGCCAATCACGCCGCCTCGGCGGCGGGATGACCGCCGTTCACACTCGCCACCCGCGGATCCGCCTCGGGAGGACTCTCGGGACGGGGCACTTCGCCTGCCCGCGCTCTCGCCGAGGCGGTCACCGACCAAGGCGCTTCGCCGGCCCGTGACGGCCGTGGCTACCGCCGGCCTTCCCCTCGCGTCGAGTTCCTCCGCCCGAGTCCATCGCCCCGAGAACAAAGCGTTACCAGCCCCGCGCCTAAGCCGCTTCCGCCATCTAACGGTGGCAACAGAACCGTGGGCGCCGGCGCTAAGAAGAAGAAGAAGAAGGGGCCGCCTCGCCCACCACCTGCCGCCTCCTCCGCCGCCGTGGTGACCCCGGCCTCGGGTGCCGTCGCCGCCCCTGAGGGTCCGCCGTGCTTCAACTGCGGCCTGCCCGGCCACTTCCAGGTGGCTTGCCCCAACCCATCGACCTGCTACCTCTGCAAGGAAGCCGGGTACCCTGCGGTTCTCTGTCTGGAGCGCCCGGTCACGGAGGAGATCATAATGTACGGCCACGGCATCAAGGACATGGGCTTATTCCACATTGAGGTGCCGGAGCTCCCGCCTCCCTCCCCTCGCTCCTGGCCCTTGTGACGGTCGTGAGGGAGGGTGTCGCCACTCCGGAGCTGATTGAGGCCGAGCTCAACCACCTCTGCCGATGCAAGTGGGATTGGCAGGTGACCTCCACCGCGCCCAACGCCTTCTCGGTGATCTTCCCCGACGCCCTGAGCATGGGCTTCTGCACCCATAGTGACAACATCACCTTGGCCCTCAACGGGATTGCGGTGAACATCTCCGAGCCGAGGTGGGATCCCAAGGCCGTGGCGGTCCTCGACACTACTTGGCTCCTCATCGCCGGCCTCCCAGACGTGGCCCGGTCTGAGCGGGTCATTCGCAGTATGTCCAAGATCCTGGGCAAGGTGGTGGTGGTCGACGAGCTCTCTCTGCGCAAGGAGGAGGAGGTCCGGGTCAAGGTGAAATGCCTGGACGCCTCCAAGCTCCACACCACGCTTCGGGTCTTCTTCAACGACGACGGATACGACCTCACCATCTGCCCCGAGCCGCCGAACCACATCGGCCGCCCCCGCCTCTTCGCCGACAGCCTCCAGGGGGGCGGGCCCGCGAATGCCGATGGCTCCCACCACCGGCGCCCCCGCCACTCCCGCTTCGACGACAACGAGGAGGACGACGACATCTTTGAGCGCTCCCACTCCCCGTCTCGTGAGCCTGCCAATCCCCCTCGGGTCATGGCGGCTCAGGCGGGCCGCACCAGTGTGTCCGCCACGACCTCGCGGTGGCTCTTCAGCAGGCCGCACCCCAAGTGGCGCCCTCTCCCCTTGCCTCGGAGTCAGCCAGTGACATCTTGAGTGTTGGTCTGCTCGTCGTGCCCCCCTCGTCGCCCCGTTCTCCGTCCGCCGACTCCGCTGGCCGCTCCTCTCCATCGGGTCCGGAACCACCGCCCCCCCGGCCCCGACCCCTCCGATCCTCACGGGTGGTGACGGTGGGACCCCTCCCCTCGGAGAGCCCTCTCCGGTGCTCCCGCCTGTGGGGGATGCGTCCGGCGACACCCTGGAGCTCGTCGCCCCGCTCCCCCCGCTGGTGGCCCCCGACGCCCACCCTACTTCCCCTGCCTCCTCGGCTTCGGCGGTGGCCGTGGTCGTCACCACTCCGGTCTCTGCGATCCCTCCCCAAACGGTGGCGTACACCAGGCGGCCCCGCTCCTCCTCGACGCCGGTGACTGCGTCTCGCCGCAGCGCCCGCCTCGATGCGGCCTGCCCGGCCGATGCCTTGGTTCTGTCCATCACTGAGCGTGCTGAGATCCGGGCGGCTGCCCGAAACCTTGAGTCAGGTGTGGATTCCGCCCTCCCCAGTTCTTCCTGTTGTTCCTTTTCCGCGCTTGAGGCCGTCCCTCTTGGACACCTTGCCAAGGTGGCCACTGACTCGGCCATCGTTTTCAGGGGGAAGTGGGTCCCCCCTTAGAGCAGATCGCGGCCATTAGGGCTCGCGAGATCCTGGATGCAAGCTGGCTGAGACTCGGGCTCGCCTGCGTAGGACCCCTGAGGACCAGACTGCCCGTACCGCTGTTCAGGCCCCTCCGATGGTCGACGGGGCTATTCGTGGGCGCGCTCGGTCCCGCACTGCTGCTCTCTACGCCCAAAGCGCATCTCGTGTCCTGGGGTCAAGCAGCCCCTCGATGGGGGCTTAGATGCGGGCCCTTTTCTGGAACATCCGCGACTTCGGTCATGATGGCCGCCGCCGCCAACTAGTCGAATACATGTGTGACGAACACATTGACATCATTGCGATCCAGGAAACCTTGCGTACTGAGTTCTCCCTCCATGTGCTTGACTGCCTCAGCTCTCACCTCTTCGCCTGGCATTGGCTCCCTTCTAGTGGGACCACGGGCCACTCCGGTGGCATCCTTTTAGGGGTTAAGGATGCCACCTTCGAGGTGGGCGGCATGGACCGGGGCGAATTCTTCGTTAGCATGGAGATTCTTGAGCGAGCTCTGAACTTCAAATGGGAGGTCGTGATTGTCTATGGTCCGGCGGATCACCGCCGTTCCCCGACCTTCCTTGTGGAGCTCCACCAAAAGATCTCCGCGTCCCTCCTCCCAGTAGTTGTGGGCGGAGATTTTAACCTCATCCGTTCTTCGGACGAGAAGAATAATGATAGGATTAACCTCCCCCGGATGCAGTTGTTCAACGACTGGATCGCGGAGCTCGGCCTCCGGGAGATCGAGCGGACGGGGGCGCGATTCACCTGGACTAACCGCCAGGCCGACCCGACGCGATCCGTCTTGGATCGTGTCCTAGTTTCCCCGGAGTGGGAATTGAGGTGCCCCCTGACCTCGCTCCGGGCGATTACCCGGATTGGGTCTGACCACGTCCCTCTCCTCCTATCCTCTGCAGACGAGCGCCCCCCTACCCGCCGCGGTTTAGGTTTGAGTCCTTTTGGCTCAACCAGGCCGGCTTTCGGGATGCGGTCTCTGCTTGTTGGACTCTTGCTCGCGCTTCTCCCCATCGCTCCATGTCCGCCGTTGACTCGTGGCACTTCTGCGCCAAGCTTGCCCGCCAATTCATGAAGGGCTGGGGTGCTAATCTTGGTCGTGACCTCCGCGAGCGTAAAAGATCTCTCCTGTTAGCTATTCAAGCTCTGGACGCCCTGGCCGACTCCTCCGGGCTCTCCCCAGATGAGTGGATGCTGAGATATGATCTTGAGGATCAACTCTCCTCCATCTACACAGATGAGGAGGCATACTGGAGGTTGCGTGGTACCCAAAGATGGGTGCTCATGGCGTGCGAACACTTGCATATTTCGGCGGTTTGCGAATGGCCGACGCCGGAGAAATTCCATCCACTGCTTGTGGGAGGATGACGCCCCCCTTGTCCGCCCCGCGGCCATTCGGGCCCATGTAGACGGCTTCTACAAAGCCCTCTTTACCCCCACCCCTCGGGGTGGGGCTAGTCTCGCCCCCGACACTTGGACGGGGGTGGAGTTGGTCTCCGACGAGGCCAACGCAGCCCTTGTTGCCCCCTTCGCCGAAGAAGAGGTCCTCGCGGCCATTAAAGGAATGAACCCCTCCTCGGCCCCGGGTCCGGATGGCTTGCCCGTTACGTTCTTTAAAACGTTCTGGCAGACAGTCAAACCTGAGGTCATGGCCCTATTCGAGGAGTTCTATTCGGGCTCTATGGACCTTGGACGCCTCAATTATGGGATCATTACCCTCATCCCAAAGGTTCCGGGCGCCTCTGATATTCACCGGTTCCGTCCCATCACCGTGATTAACGTGATATTCCGGATCCTGGCCAAAGGGTACGCCAATAGGGTGACCCTTCTTGCTAACTCGATCACTCACCCGAACCAATCAGTCTTCATCCAAGGCCGGTTTATTTTAGATGGCGTGTTGGTCTTCCATGAAGTCCTTCACGAAGTTCGGGTGAAACAACATCGCGCTGTCTTCCTGAAGCTGGATTTTCATAAAGCTTATGATACTGTTCACTGGCCTTTCCTTCGGGAAGTGCTGCTGCGTAAGGGCTTTGACGACCGCTGGGTGACTCGCGTGATGCAATTAGTCTCCTGTGGGCAGACCGCGGTGAACATCAACGGCGAGATTGGGCCATACTTCCCCACTCTCTGTGGGGTGCGTCAGGGGGACCCGTTCTCGCCGTTCCTGTTCAACATGGTGGTCGATGCTCTGGCCGCCATCCTGGACAAAGCCAAGGGTGTCGGCCATATGTTGGAGAACGTAGTAATTTCAAAAAATTTCCTACGCACACGCAAGATCATGGTGATGGCATAGCAACGAGAGGGGAGAGTGTATGTCCACGTACCCTCGTAGACCGTAAGCGAAGCGTTATAACAACGCTGTTGATGTAGTCGACGTCTTCACGATCCGACCGATCCAAGTACCGAACGCACGGCACCTCCGAGTTCAGCACACGCTCAGCTCGATGACGATCCCCGGCTCCGATCCAGCAAAGCGTCGGGGATGAGTTCCACAAGACGACGGCGTGGTGGACGATGATGATGCTCCACCGGCGCAGGGCTTCGCCTAAGCTCCGCGACGATATGACTCTATCGGCGCATGGCCGCCTAAGCTCATGACGATATGACCAAGTGGAATATGGTGGAGGGGGCACCGCACACGGCTAAGGAACAATCCGTAGATCAACTTGTGTGTCATGGGTGCCCCTGCCTCAGATATAAAGGAGAAAGGGGGGTGCGGCAGCCCTAGGAGGAGGCGCGGAGGAGTCCTACTCCCACCGAGTAGGACTCCCCCCTTCCTAGTTGGATTAGGACTTGGGGGAGGGAGAGAGGAAGGGCGCCGCCTCTCTCCTGTCCTATTCGGACTAGGGGGAGGCGCGCGCCTACCCCGGCCGCCCTCCTCTTCTCCCTTATGGCCCATTAAGGCCCAACATCCCCGGAGGGTTCCGTAACCCCGGTTTTCCTAGAAAATCCCGATTTCACCCGAACTATTCCAAGTCCAAACATAGGCTTCCAATATATCAATCTTTATGTCTCGACCATTTCGAGACTCCTCGTCATGTCCGTGATCACATCCGGACTCGAACAAACTTCGTACATCAAAACTTATAAACTCATAATAAACTGTCATCGTAACGTTAAGCGTGCGGACCCTACGGGTTCGAGAACTATGTAGACATGACCTAGAACTATTCTCGGTCAATAACCAATAGCGGAACCTGGATGCCCATATTGGTTCCTACATATTCTTCAAGATCTTTATCGGTCAAACCGCATAACGACATACGTTGTTCCTTTGTCATTGGTATGTTACTTACCCGAGATTTGATCGTCGGTATCCAATACCTAGTTCAATCTCGTTACGCAAGTCTCTTTACTCGTTCCGTAATACATCATCTCACAACTAACTTATTAGTTGCAATGCTTGCAAGGCTTATGTGATGTGTATTACCGAGAAGGCCTAGAGATACCTCTCCGACAATCGGAGTGACAAAACCTAATCTCAAATACACCAACCCAACATGTACCTTTGGAGACACCTGTAGTACTCCTTTATAATCACCCGATTCGTTGTGACGCTTGGTAGCACCAAAGTGTTCCTCCGTAAACGGAGTTGCATAATCTCATAGTTACAGGAACATGTATAGGTCATGAAGAAAGCAATAGCAATATACTAAACGATCAAGTGCTAAGCTAACGGAATGGGTCATGTCAATCACATCATTCTCCTAATGATGTGATCCCATTAATCAAATAACAACACATGTCTATGGTCAGGAAACATAACCATCTTTGATTAATGAGCTAGTCAAGTAGAGGCATACTAGTGACTGTATGTTTGTCTATGTATTCACACATGTATTATGTTTCCGGTTAATACAATTCTAGCATGAATAATAAACATTTATCATGATATGAGGAAATAAATAATAACTTTATTATTGCCTCTAGGGCATATTTCCTTCATCTCCCACTTGCACTAGAGTCAATAATCTAGATTACACAAGAATGATTCTAACACCCATGGAGTCTTGGTGCTGATCATGTTTTGCTCGTGGAAGAGGCTTAGTCAACGGTCTGCAACATTCAGATCCGTATGTATCTTGCAAATCTCTATGTCTCCCACTTGGACTTGGTCCCAATGGAATTGAAGCGTCTCTTGATATGCTTGGTCCTCTTGTGAAATCTGGATTCCTTTGCCAAGGCAATTGCACCAAGATTGTCACGAAGATCTTCATTGGTCCCGATGCACTAGGTATGACACCTAGATCGGAAATGAACTCTTTCATCCAGACTCCTTCATTTGCTGCTTCGAAGCAGCTATGTACTCCGCTTCACATGTAGATCCCGCCACGACGCTTTGTTTAGAACTGCACCAACCGACAGCTCCACCGCTTAATAAAAACACGATCCGGTTTGCGATTTAGAATCGTCCGGATCAGTGTCAAAGCTTGCATCGACGTAACCATTTACGACTAGCTCTTTGTCACCTCCATATACGAAACATATCCTTAGTCCTTTTCGTATTTCAGATGTTCTTGACCGCTGTCCAAAGATCCACTCTGGATTACTTTGGTACCTTCCTGCCAAGCTTATTGCTAAGCATACGTCAGTGTCTGTACGCAGCATTGCATACATGATAGAGCCTATGGCTGAAGCATAGGAACATCTTTCATTTTCTCTCTATCTTCTGCTGTGGTCGGGCATTGAGTCGACTCAATTTCACACCTTGTAATACAGGTAAAATCCTTTCTTTGCTGATCCATTTTGAACTTTTTCAAAACTTTATCAAGGTATGTGCTTTGTGAAAGTCCAATTAAGCGTCTTGATCTATCTCTATAGATCTTGATGCCCAATATGTAAGCAGCTTCACCGAGGTCTTTCATTGAAAAACTTTTATTCAAGTATCCTTTTATGCTATCCAGAAATTCTATATCATTTCCAATCAATAATATGTCATCCACATATAATATCGAAATGCTACAGAGCTCCCACTCACTTTCTTGTAAATACAGAGCTTCTCCAAAAGTCATAGATAAACCATATGCTTTGATCACACTATCAAAGCGCTTATTCCAACTCCGAGAGGCTTGCACTGCACCATAAATTGATCGCTGGAGCTTGCACACTTTGTTAGCACCCTTTGGATCAACAAAACCTTTTGGTTGCATCATATACAACTCTTCTTCTAGAAATCCATTCAAGAATGCAGTTTTACATCCATTTGCCAGATTTCATAATTATAAAATGCAGCAATTGCTAACATGATTCGACAGACTTAAGCATCGCTACGGTGAGCAAGTCTCATCGTAGTCAACCCCTTGAACTTGTCGAAAACCTTTCGCAACAAGTCAAGCTTTATAGATAGTTATATTACCATCAGCGTCGGTCTTCTTCTTAAAATCCATTTATTCTCAATGGCTTGCCGATCATCGGCAAGTCAACCAAAGTCCATACTTTGTTCTCATACATGGATCCCATCTCAGATTTCATGGCTTCCAGCCATTTTGCGAATCTGGGCTCACCATCGCTTCTTCATAGTTTGTAGGTTCGCCATGGTCAAGTAACATGACTTCCGAATAGGATTACCGTACCACTCAGTGCGGATCTTACTCTGGTTGACCTCTGAAGTTCAAGAGAAACTTGATCTCAAGTTTCATGATCAATATCATTAGTTTCCTCACTAATTGGTGTAGTTGTCACAGAACCGCTTTCTTGTGATGAACTACTTTCCAATAAGGGAGCAGATATCTGATTATCTCATCAAGTTCTACTTTCCTCCCACTCACTTCTTTCGAGAGAAACTCCTTTTCTAGAAAGGATCCGAATTTAGCAACGAAAATCTTGCCTTCAGATCTGTGATAGAAGGTGTACCCAACAGTCTCCTTTGGGTATCCTATGAAGACACATTTCTCCGATTTGGGTTCGAGCTTATCTGGTTGAAGTTTCTTCACATAAGCATCGCAGCCCCAAACTTTAAGAAACGACAACTTTGGTTTCTTGCCAAACCACAGTTCATGAGGTGTCGTCTCAACGGATTTTGATGGTGCCTTATTTAACGTGAATGCGGCCGTCTCTAAAGCATAACCCCAAAGCGATAGCGGTAAATCAGTAAGAGACATCATAGATCGCACCATATCTAGTAAAGCACGATTCGACGTTCGGACACACCATTTCGTTGTGGTGTTCCGGGTGGCGTGAGTTGCGAAACTATTCCGCATTGTTTCAAATGTAAACCAAACTCGTAACTCAAATATTCTCCTCCACGATCAGATCGTAGAAACTTTATTTTCTTGTTACGATGATTTTCCACTTCACTCTGAAATTCTTTGAACTTTTCAAATGTTTCAGATTTGTGTTTCATTAAGTAGATATACCCATATCTGCTCAAATCATCTGTGAAGGTGAGAAAATAACGATACCCGCCAAGGTGCCTCAACATTCATTGGACCACAAACATCAAGTATGTATGATTTCCAACAAATCAGTTGCTCGCTCCATAGTTCCGGAGAACGGCGTTTTAGTCATCTTGCCTATGAGGCACGGTTCGCAAGTACCAAGTGATTCATAATCAAGTGATTCCAAAAGCCCATCAGTATGGAGTTTCTTCATGCATTTTACTCCGATATGACACAAACGGCAGTGCCACAAATAAGTTGCATTATCATTATCAACTCTGCATCTTTTGGTTTCAACACTATGAATATGTGTATTACTACTATCGAGATTCAATAAAAATAGACCACTCTTCAAGGGTGCATGACCATAAAAGATATTATTCATATAAATAGAACAACCATTATTCTCTCGACTTAAATGAATAACCGTCTCGCATCAAACAAGATCCAGATATAATGTTCATGCTTAACGCCGCACCAATAACAATTATTTAGGTCTAATACTAATCTCGATGGTAGATGTAGAGGTAGCGTGCCGACCGCGATCACATCGACTTTGGAACCATTTCCCACGCGATCGTCACCTCGCCCTTAGCCAATCTTAAGCAATCCGTAGTTCTGTTTGAGTTGCAAATATTAGCAATGAACCAGATCAAATACCAGTACTATCTGCGAGTGTTAGTAAGGTACACATCAATAACATGTATATCACATATACCTTTGTTCACCTTGCCATCCTTCTTATCCGCCAAATACTTGGGGCAGTTCCGCTTCGGTGTCGGTCGCTTGCGGTAAAACACTCGGTTTCCAGCTTAGGTCCAGACTTGGGTTTCTTCTCTTGAGCAGCAACTTTCTTGCTGTTCTTTTGAAGTTCCTTCTTCTTCCCTTTGCCCTTTTCTTGAAACTAGTGGTCTTGTTGACCATCAACACTTGATGCTCTTTCTTGATTTCTACCTCCGCTGCTTTTAGCATTGCGAAGAGCTCGGAATTGTCTTGGTCATCCCTTGCATATTATAGTTCATCACGAAGCTCTTGTAGCTTGGTGGCGTGATTGGAGAATTCATCAATGACACTATCATCCGAAGATTAACTCCCGCTTGAATCAAGTGATTATTATACCCGGACATTTTGAGTATATGTTCACCGATGTAACTATTCTCCTCCATCTTGCAGCTATAGAACTTATTGGAGACTTCATATCTCTCAATCCGGGCATTTGCTTGAAATATTAACTTCAACTCTTGGAACATCTCATATGCTCCATGACGCTCAAAACGTCGTTGAAGACCCGGTTCTAAGCCGTAAAGCATGGCACAATCGAACTATAGAGTAGTCATCGACTTTGCTCGCCAGACGTTCACAACTTCGGCGTTGCTCTGCAAAGCAGGCCTGGCACCCAGCGGTGCTTCCAGGATTTAATTCTTCATGCAGCAATGAGGATAATCCTCAAGTTATGGACCCAGTCCGTAATTGCTACCATCATCTTTCAAATTTGCTTTCTCAAGGAACGCATTAAAATTCAACGGAACAACAAAGACGAGCCATCTATCTACAAGAAACATAGACAAGCAAAATACTATCAGGTACTAAGTTCATGATAAATTTAAGTTCAATTAATCATATTACTAAAGAACTCCCACTTAGATAGACATCTCTCCAGTTATCTAAGTGATTACGTGATCCAAATCAACTAAACCATGTCCGATCATCACGTGAGATGGAGTAGTTTCAATGGTGAACATCACTATGTTGATCATATCTACTATATGATTCACGTTCGACCTTCGGTCTCCGTGTTCGAGGCCATATCTGTTATATGCTAGGCTCGTCAAGTTTAACTGAGTATTCGCGTGCGCAACTGTTTTGCACCCGTTGTATTTGAACGTAGAGCCTATCACACCCGATCATCACGTGGTGTCTCAAGACGAAGAACTTTCGCAATGGTGCATACTCGGGAGAACACTTCTTGATAATTTTAGTGAGAGATCATCTTATAATGCCACCGTCAATCAAAGCAAGATAAGATGCATAAAGGATAAACATCACATGCAATCAATATAAGTGATATGATATGGCCATCATCATCTTGTGCTTGTGATCTCCATCTCCAAGCACCGTCATGATCACCATTGTCACCGGTAGCGACACCTTGATCTCCATCGTAGCATCGTTGTCGCCTCGCCAACTATTGCTTCTCGACTATCGCTACTGCTTAGTGATAAAGTAAAGCAATTACATGGCTTTGCATTTCATACAATAAAGCGACAACCATATGGTTCCTGCCATTGCCGATAACTTCGTTACAAAACATGATCATCTCATACAATAAATATAGCATCACGTCTTGACCATATCACATCACAACATGCCCTGCAAAAACAAGTTAGGCGTCCTCTACTTTGTTGTTGCAAGTTTTACGTGGCTGCTACGGGCTGAGCAAGAACCGTTCTTACCTACGCATCAAAATCACAACGATAGTTTGTCAAGTTGGTGCTGTTTTAACCTTCGCAAGGACCGGCGTAGCCACACTCAGTTCAACTAAAGTGAGAAAGCAGACACCCGCCGGTCACCTTTAAGCAACGAGTGCTCAAGCGGTGAAACCAGTCTCGCGTAAGCGTCTGGCGTAATGTCGGTCCGGCCGCTTCATCTCACAATACCGCTGAACCAAAGTATGACATGCTGGTAAGCGGTATGACTTATATCGCCCACAACTCACTTGTGTTCTACTCGTGCATATGACATCAACGCATAAAACCAGGCTCGGATGCCATTTGTTGGCGAACGTAGTAATTTCAAAAATTTCCTACGCACACGCAAGATCATGGTGATGGCATAGCAACGAGGGGAGAGTGTATGTCCACGTACCCTCGTGAGACCGTGGCGAAGCGTTATAACAACGCGGTTGATGTAGTCGTGCGTCTTCACGATCCGACCGATCCAAGTACCGAACGCACGGCACCTCCGAGTTCAGCACACGTTCAGCTCGATGGCGATCCCGGGCTCCGATCCAGCAAAGCGTCGGGGATGAGTTCCACAAGACGACGGCGTGGTGACGATGATGATGCTCCACCAGCGCGGGGCTTCGCCTAAGCTCCGCGACGATATGACTCTACGGCGCAGGGGCTTCGCTTAAGCTCATGACGATATGACCAAGTGGAATATGGTGGAGGGGGCACCGCACACGGCTAAGGAACAATCGTAGATCAACTTGTGTGTCATGGGGTGCCCCCTGCCTCGTATATAAAGGAGCAAGGGGTGCGGGCAGCCCTAGGAGGAGGCGCGGAGGAGTCCTACTCCCACCGGAGTAGGACTCCCCCCCTTTCTAGTTGGATTAGGACTTGGGGGAGGGAGAGAGGAGGGCGCCGCCCCCTCTCCTGTCCTATTCGGACTAGGGGAGGCGGCGCGGCCTGCCCCCGGCCGACCCTCCTCTTCTCCCTTATGGCCCATTAAGGCCCAACATCCCCGGGAGGTTCCGTAACCCCGGTTTTCGAGAAAACTCGATTTCACCGGAACTATTCGAAGTCAAACATAGGCTTCCAATATATCAATCTTTATGTCTCGACCATTTCGAGACTCCTCGTCATGTCCGTGATCACATCCGGGACTCGAACAAACTTCGTACATCAAAACTTATAAACTCATAATAAACTGTCATCGTAACGTTAAGCGTGCGGACCCTACGGGTTCGAGAACTATGTAGACATGACCTAGAACTATTCTCGGTCAATAACCAATAGCGGAACCTGGATGCCCATATTGGTTCCTACATATTCTTCAAGATCTTTATCGGTCAAACCGCATAATGACATCGTTGTTCCCTTTGTCATTGGTATGTTACTTACCCGAGATTCGATCGTCGGTATCCAATACCTAGTTCAATCTCGTTACGCAAGTCTCTTTACTCGTTCCGTAATACATCATCTCACAACTAACTTATTAGTTGCAATGCTTGCAAGGCTTATGTGATGTGTATTACCGAGAAGGCCTAGAGATACCTCTCCGACAATCGGAGTGACAAAACCTAATCTCAAATCGCCAACCCAACATGTACCTTTGGAGACACCTGTAGTACTCCTTTATAATCACCCGATTCGTTGTGACGTTTGGTAGCACCAAAGTGTTCCTCCGTAAACGGAGTTGCATAATCTCATAGTTACGGGAACATGTATAGGTCATGAAGAAAGCAATAGCAATATACTAGGCGATCAAGTGCTAAGCTAACGGAATGTGTCATGTCAATCACATCATTCTCCTAATGATGTGATCCCATTAATCAAATAACAACACATGTCTATGGTCAGGAAACATAACCATCTTTGATTAATGAGCTAGTCAAGTAGAGGCATACTAGTGACTGTATGTTTGTCTATGTATTCACACATGTATTATGTTTCCGGTTAATACAATTCTAGCATGAATAATAAACATTTATCATGATATGAGGAAATAAATAATAACTTTATTATTGCCTCTAGGGCATATTTCCTTCACCATATTCACGACATTGTCCCCCACCTAGTCGGAGGGGGAGGGGTCTCCCTCCTTCAATACGCAGATGACACCATAATAATGGTTGAAGGTTCTACTCAGGACGTGGCTAACCTGAAGTTCCTCCTCCTGTGCTTCCAGCAGATGTCGGGCCTAACGATCAACTTCGATAAGAGCGAAGTGATGGTTCTTGGTTACCCTCCGGTGGAAGCTCAGGCTATCGCTGACCGACTTAACTGTCGGCTGGGTTCTTTCCCCACGACCTACCTGGGGATCCCCATTAGTGATTCGCGCCTCACCGTGGCGGACCTCCGCCCCACGGTGACCCGTATGCAACATCGCGTCGAGCCTTGGAAAGGGCGCTGGCTATCGAAGGCTGCGCGTGTGATTCTCATCAACTCCTCACTCGCCAGCCTTCTTTGGTACCTCATGAGCTTTTATAGCCTCCATGAAACGCTGCACACGGGAATTGCAAAGTACCAATCCAGGTTCTACTGGGCTGGCGAGGATGACAGACAGAAGTACCATATGGTCAGTTGGCCGGACATATGTAAACCCAAGGACCAGGGGGGGTCTGGGGACATATGGCGTATTGTTAATGGTGACGGAGGGCTTTGGCTCACCATCATCCGGAACAAGTACCTCTGTGGACAGCCTCTGGCTTTCTGTCAGCGTTTGGGCGGATCCCAGTTTTGGCAGGCCGTCACTCAGCTGCTCCCTGTGCTTCGCATTGGCACGTCCATCTCAGTTGGGTCTGGGTCCGCGACCCTGTTCTGGTTTGATCGGTGGATCGGCGACACCCCTCTGGCCGCCCGCTTTCCCGAGCTCTTTGCCATTGCTGTTGACCCTCGGGTCTCTGTTGAGAAGGCCCTTATTGACTTAGGGCGCCTCGCGTTTCGCTGCCCTTTTGGCCCGCCTGAAGTGGCCGCCTGGGATGCCCTCCTCGAGGACATCGCCCTTCTCCCGATGAGCGTCACCGACACCCCGGACGCCATCTCTTGGCGCCTAGAATCTTCCGGACGCTTCTCTACTAAGTCCCTATACACGGCCATCGCGCCTTCGCCCGCCCCCGAGCCCTTCAGTTTGATCTGGGATATCCGCCTGCCACTGAAGATTAGGATCTTCCTTTGGCAATGGATCCGTGGACGCCTCCCCTTCGGAGTCGAAGTCCTCAAGTGTAACAGACCTGGAGATGGCCTTTGCCCCCTATGCGGCACGGTGGAGGACGCTAACCACATCTTCTTCGTGTGCTCCACGGCCCAGTTTCTTTGGTCCAGTTTCCGCGAGATAGTAGGTGGACAGTGGTGCAATTCCAATTTCCCCGACCTTCTCGCAGAGATCCATGCCTCCCCCCCTCGCTACCGACATATCCGTTGGCTCTGCGTAGGGGTCCTCGCCTGGACGCTGTGGACTGTCCGCAATAAGCTTGTCATCCAAAAGGTCACTCTCAGACGTGCTACTGACGCCATTTTTAAAATGTGTGGGTACCTGCAGCTTTGGCGGCCGCTTAACCTCCCTCAGGATCGGGACATCATCAACACCCTCCTTGCCGACCTTCGATCGCTCGCCTTCCGCCTGGCGCCTCCGCTTCCCCCCCTCCCCGGGCCGACTAGATGCACGTCGTTTATTTCATTCTAGGGCTTGTTGAGCTGTGCCCTCGGCACCTCAAAGATTAACCCTTATGGATCCTGTGTTTTGTGTGAACTTGGTGTGTGTGTGTGTGTGTGTGTGTGTGTGTGTGTGTTTGAACCTCTGTGGATTGTTGGCTTGGGCATGTGCTTTATAATATAAATTGGGGCGAAAGCCTTTTTCGGTAGTCATGATTTGCTGCCATGATAAATATAGAAACTGATGATTCCCTTAAATACGTTAAAAACTGTATTTTCGTTTTTTTAAGTCGTGATTGCTTCCAACAAACAAATACAGAAAATAAATTCTTCCCAGCAATTACAGATTTCCTTAGGGCGTCTCCAACACCGACTCTTAAATCGCTCACATACATCTGGACCCTCCGGTCCGGACCGTGGAAGCCATACAACGTAATCCTGCATCGGTTCGCTCGGCGGTCCGGACACGCTTTCTCCTGCAAAGTGGAGACAAAATGGGGGTGGGTTGCCAGAGTCTGGACAACAGTTGGACTCCGACACCTCAGGCCCACTAAATCCGTCCTTCCGGTCCAATTTTCTTTCACTCCGCCACTTCTTCCATTTGCTTTGCATCCGCACTCTCCACCTCGCCGCCGTTGTACCTCTTCGTCCGCCACAAAGGTATTGCTGGACGTTCACAGTCAACACTGACACGCCCGCTTGCCTTTTGCGATGGCACTATGCCCCAGGAACACTCTGCCACCATGTCGACGACCTCCATGGCGGCCACTCATGCACGAAAGCACATTGTGCCCTGCGACATGCATATCATCCATGATCGCAATATGAGGTGATTATCGTATTGTTGGTACGCCATCCAGACCATCGTCACCAAGTTTTGTCATGTAGTTGCTCAGTTGGGGGCAAGGTGGTCATTGCATGCAAGTTTTGCTTCTCCTTCCTCAACTTGTTGATTGAATCATTCATTCACTCAATGTTGCTTTACACATTGTGTAGCCCGTACGTGTACCACAGGAATGAGGGACGACAATTTACGTACACACACTATTGGATAAAGTTGAAGGAGCAGTATGTGTGGGACCACATGATCCGCTGAAAAACTTGTTGGATATCGAATTTGAGACATGGTTGTACTAGACTTATTTGCATGCTATGTATGGATGATTTGTGCCGACCTCGATAAGAAGCAAGGGAGCGGTGCCGAAGCGAACGGAGCTACAGAGCCGTTTGTTTACCAATCAGCCAACTTTCAAAGTAGATTCTAGAAAAACTGCCTTAATAAACAACTGTTCGTTTTTTTGAACTTTGATGAATAGCTGGTTTGCATGAATTTCGTCCGCTATGTCGAAATCCGACTTGAGATGTATGTGGGCAGTGTTGGATGGCCAGCACCGGCATTTATGTCCGCGGACTAGTCCCCTGTCCACGGAAGGATACCGAACAAATTTTTAGTCAGCTTTGAAGATGCCCTTACGTAGCAAAACATGTTACCATCATTATTCAAATTTGCATCCAATACAATTAATTCGTGCTTCCACTTTTCCATCCAATGCAACTAATTCATTCTTCTACCTTGTTAGTAATATTGTGTATTAGTTAGCTTCCTTGACAACAAATTAATTTATACTTCTCTTTATTAGAGAATTTGCTTATGTGGTGAATGATATTTATGTCCTATGTGACGTGATATTCTGTTTCACAAGCATCTCCTTCTTGCTTTTCTTCTAACATGTCCATCAAAAGGGAAATTATTCCTCATATTTGGTGTACACAACGTACTCCAGTATCCTTACGCCATCTCCAACGCGGATCGTCAAACCACCGGCACCCGTCCAGACCGCGCGGTCCGAATATGTTTTGCCATCCAATACCCTCCTATATCTTTCTGCTCGGCGCTCCGGGCGTACCTTTTCCTGTAAATTGAGGGGGGGGGTTGCGGAGTCTGGACCGCCACCACGTGGGACTCCAACACCCTCCCTCCCAGTCCCATTCTCTCCCATTCCGTCCCTACCCCTCCCCTTATTTTGCATCCACACCCTCCTCCTTCGATGTCGCCGTTGTACCTCTCCGGTTGCCGCCGAGACATTGCCGGACGTCCTCAACTCCCGCCGACGCGCCCGCTTGTCTAGTACATCGGTGTCTTCCACTCAGGATTCATCCGCAGCCATGTACCCTCTGCCCCCCTTAGACGTTGTCCATGGCGGACACCACGCCCGACAGGTGTTTGGTCAAATTTCATTGAGTTTATTTTAGAACTTCAAGTCGTTTTTAGAGTAAGAAGGATGCCAGGGTACTCGGTGAAGGAGGATGGGTTGTGTGATGTGTGGTTGGTTGTATCTGTGGACTTTGTAGGCAGGAGTAGAAGGGGTCTTTTGGCAAATGCATGGTTCGTTTCATGAGCAAAAGCACATTGTGCCCTATGACATGCACATCATCCTCTACGAACGTAGTGTCAAGTCCTTAGTGTATCGATGGTACACCATCCAGAGCTCCGCCATGAAGTATTGTGGCGCGGTTGGTTGCCCGGAGGAAATGCGGCCGTTGCGCGCATCAACCATGAAGATCGTAAGTTTGCTTCTTCTTACTCTACATGTTGATTGATTCTTTCACTCATTGTTGCTCTACACGTTGTGTAACCTACGCGCGTTGTCGTGATGTACTACAAGCCAGAGGACAGACCATTCACGCACATGCATTATTGGATGAAACTCAAGGGGCAATATGTGTGGGACAACATGTCGGGTCTCAAACTAGTATTCTTAAATTTGATCTATTCATGAAAAACTTGTTGAACATCAGATTAACCTCGTTGAATTTAACTATTGTTGTAGTAGACATATTTGCATGCTACGGATGATTTGGCTATTTCTTATCCGAATTTTGATGAATTCCATCATGATTAATGAAAAATCGTCCAGTTAACTGAAATCCGGTTCAAAAACAATTCATTGTTGAATGGTGAAAGCGCCCAGCAATCTAGAAGGGCAAAATGGGTCAAAATGTAGGTTCAATATGTGTCGGATGCACTGCCTCTATATGCGGATAAAGTTGAATGGTCGGGTCCTACATCCGTGTGATTCTCCCTATCCACTAAGGCTAGTCATAGTGGAGAGTAATTTAGGCTAGTGTCATGCATATGACATTAGTCTAAGTTACTATCTCCATAGTGCAAAGTAACATAATAGTAGTGTCATAGTTGCCTTTATTTATTAGCTTCTAGACTCATCCTCTCTTGGGAAGTGTTATGTTACAGTAACATGTTATGTTACTGTAAACACATCTCTCCTTATTAAATACATGTCACATAAGTAAACTTGTCTTGAACTGCCTTATGTTACTAGCTAAGTTACTCTCACTATGACCAGCCTAACGAATGCAGTGTTCGGATGATCGTTGTAGATGCCTTTATTACTGCTTCTGCTTGCTAATATGAAAAAGATGGAACCCCCGCCAGTAAATATGGTGCCGTAAGGTCAACACGACATCTAGCACGAGCGTTGATAATTTCTGATCTGGTCACTCACATCATCAAGCTTGCAATGTGCGTCGGCTTAACCAGTACACACATGTCACCTCAAGTCCACGCACGCTCTTCACTCTCTCCCCGAACGGGGGAGTCAGAGATGTAACGATCACACAAACAAAATCTGAAGAGGTGCAACTAATACGCGATCTAATCGAGGTTCGACAAATCATGAGAGTGTGGTAGCACCTAAAAAAACAGTGTGTGGTAGCAGGCAGAGTACGTACGACGAAGGCGTAACCGGTGACGGTGGCCCAGGAGTTGCCGAGCGTGGCGCCGGCGAGGTGGACGTCGCCGAGGTGGCCGGAGAACATCACGGACACCAGCGGGATCCCGTAGTAGGGCATGTTGGTCAGGACCATTGGCACCGCGAACCGCAGCTGCGCCCATGCCTCCTCCGTGTCGATCAAGCGGCGTAGCCACGCCGGCGAGCAGGGCCTCGCCTCGCCGTCCTTGCCGTCGGCGGGCTCGCGGGCACCCAGCTGCGGAGCCGAAGCCGAAGACATGCCAGCCCGCCGCACGAGATGGAGAAGAGCTCGGCTGATTTTGTGGTGCCTGGTGCCGATGGCGATCAACGAGATATAGCGATGTGGACTGGAGATGTAGTAGCAGATAGTAGCGGGTGTGCTGCGGCACGTGGAGCGCATGGTGGTGGAGAAAAGAAGAAGATCGGGCGTCGTACACATTCATTTTGGATTTTTCAACTAGTGGTGAACATTTAATGCTCCAGTGTTTAGGACAGTGCAAGATTGTACTCCTACAAATCCAAACGTTTTCGTGACGTGCGAAATACTAGTACTATCAAACGTGTGGTGGTAAAAGTGTAGAGTTGTGTTAGGGCATCCTTCAACACCGACCCGTTAAATCGGATACCTAAAATTCTTGAACACATCCAAACATGCCCACACTAAATCTACATTTTAAATGGATATTAAGGAAAAGACAAAATTCATGCAAACCGAACAAGATTTAAGCAATTTTTCATATACTATGTGCAAACTGGATGCTATTTAACAAGTTGAACTATTTGTTTTAAAAAAGACTAAACTAAGTGAGATACCGGACAGTGACCTCGTAGACATGTCCTTTGAGGCCGCCAACATCACCGTCGCCATCCGATCAGTCATCGTTCTTCTAGAGGCAATCAATCTCCCATGTGTCACAACAGCCTTGGTCGGCTATCGTTGTGTGCTCGCGGCGCACCTGCTCCGCCTCGCGCAGATGATCGCACGCTTCGTGCTAGCGTGGACTCCGGCTCACGCCACCCGCCCTTGCCCTTGTCGTTGGGGGCACGAAACTGTTTGAAATATACCGTAGAGGCAATAATAAAATGGTTATTATCATACTTTCCGTTCATGATAAATATTTATTATTCATGTTAGAATTGTAGTGACCGGAAACTTAAATACATGTGTGAATACATAGACTACACCGTGTCCATAGTAAGTCTCTACTTGACTAGCTCGTTGATCAAAGATGGTTAAGGTTTCCTAACAATAGACACGAATTGTTATTTGATAACGGAGCCACATCATTAGGAGAATGATGTGATGGACTAGACCCAACCGTAAGCTTAGCATAAGATCGTTTAAGTTATTTGATGTAGCTTTCTTCATGTCAAGTATCTGTTCCTTCGACCATGAGATCATGCCACTTCCGGATACCGGAGGAATAGTTTGTGTGCTATCAAACGTCACTTCGTAACTGGGTGATAATAAATGTGCTCTACAGGTATCTCCGAAAGTGTTTGTTGGGTTGCATGGATCGAGACTGGGATTTGTCGCTGACAGAGTCCTGGATTATGGGGTCCTTGGGCATCCGGGCTATGTGACATGGGCCGGACTGATGGGCTGTGAAGATACAAGATGGAAGGCATTCCCCCGTGTCCGGATGGGACTCTTCTTTGCGTGGATGGCAAGCTTGGTGTCCGGATGTGTAGTTTCCCTTCTCTGTAAACCGACTCTGTACAACCCTAGGCCCCTCTGGTGTCTATATAAACCGGAGGGTTTAGTCCGTAGAGGCTAACACAAATCATACAGGCTAGACATCTAGGGTTTAGCCATTATGATCTCGAGGTAGACCAACTCTTGTAACCCCTATACTCATCAAAGTCAATCAAGCAGGAAGTAGGGTATTACCTCCATTAAGAGGGCCCGAACCCGGGTAAACATCGTGCCCCCTTTGTCTCCTGTTACCTTCGATCCTCAGACGCACAGTTCGGGACCCCCTACCCGAGATCGGCCAGTTTTGATACCGACATTGATGCTTTCATTGAGAGTTCCACTACGCCGTCAACAGAAGATTCGATGGCTCGTTCGATCATCCACAACAATGCCATTTCAGGGGAAACTTTTCTCCCTGGTCAAATTTTTGTGTTCGGCGGCTTCGCGTTGTGTGCCAACTCGATTGGCCACCTTGAACAGATCGACAGCTACGCCCCTGGTCATCAGATCAGTTTTGAAAATCTGAATTATGTCGCTGATACCCGAGGAGACTTGATCTTCGAAGGGTTTGCGGCCCCGACCATTGCTCTGGCCTTAGATCCGGAGCAAACTACCAGGTCCAAAGATGGGAGTTTAGAGCCCACCGGACTCTCTGCAATTATGAAGCTCGCTACCGGAGATCCGGAGGGGACTGCGTCATCGGCAAGCCCGGAGTCGAACCGGGCTCCCCTTGTCATTGGAATGCCGGACTCGCCCCGGATACCAGCTTCAAACTCTCGAGGCCCACGTCACGTGAGCATGGCCAGGAGGCTTCTGCCCTGCCTAGCTCCATGGATTCTTGCTTCCCCGTCCAAACCTCACTCTTAAACGAGGCTCTGGACCTAATGCGATCCCTCGCCATTACAGAAGAATCACCTCCAAACTACGCCCAACCCGGACTAGGAGCTGAGAGCGGGGAATTTTACGCCCCACCCACCACCCACTTCATAGCCACTGTCGAGGACTTAACCGACATGCTGGATGATACGTCTCCAACGTATCTATAATTTTTGATTGTTCCATGCTATTATATTATCTGTTTTGGATGTTCAACGGGCTTTATTATACATTTTTATATTATTTTTGGGACTAACCTATTAACCAGAGGCCCAACCCAAATTGCTGTTTTTTTTGCCTATTTCAGTGTTTCGAAGGAAAGGAATATCAAACGGAGTCCAAACGGAATGAAACCTTCGGGAACGTGATTTTCTGAACAAACGTGATCCAGAGGACTTGGAGTGGACGTCAAGCAATCAACGAGGAGGCCACGAGGCAGGGGACGCGCCTACCCCCCTGGGCGCGCCCTCCACCCTCGTGGGCCCCTCGTGGCTCCACTGACCTACTTCTTCCTCCTATATATACATACGTACCCCGAAAACATCAGAAGAGGAGCCAAAACCCTATTTCCACCGCCACAACCTTCTGTACCCGTGAGATCCCATCTTGGGGCCTTTTCCGGCGCTCCGCCGAAGGGGGCATTGATCACGGAAGGCTTCTACATCAACACCATAGCCTCTCCGATGATGTGTGAGTAGTTTACCTCAGACCTTCGGGTCCATAGTTATTAGCTAGATGGCTTCTTCTCTCCCTTCGGATCTCAATATAAAGTTCTCCTCGATTCTCTTGGAGATCTATTCGATGTAATCTTCTTTTGCGGTGTGTTTGTCGAGATCCGATGAATTGTTGGTTTATGATCAAGATTATCTATGAACAATATTTGAATCTCCTCTAAATGTTTTATGTATGATTGGTTATCTTTGCAAGTCTCTTCGAATTATCAGTTTGGTATGGCCTACTAGATTCATCTTTCTTGCAATGGAGAAGTGCTTAGCTTTGGGTTCAATCTTGCGGTGCTCGATCCCAGTGACAGTAGGGGAAACAACATGTATTGTATTGTTTCCATCGAGGATAAAAAGATGGGTTTTATATCATGTTGCATGAGTTTATCCCTCTACATCATGTCATCTTGCTTAAAGCGTTACTCCGTTCTTATGAACTTAATACTCTAGATGCATGCTGGACAACGGTCGATGTGTGGAGTAATAGTAGTAGATGAAGGTAGGAGTCGGTCTACTTGTCACGGACGTGATGCCTATATACATGATCATACCTAGATATTCTCATAACTATGTTCAATTCTATCAATTGCTCGACAGTAATTTGTTTACCCACCGTAATACTTATGCTCTTGAGAGAAGCCACTAGTGAAACCTATGGCCCCCGGGTCTATTCTCTATCATATTAATCTACGGTTATTTCTATTACCATTTATTTTGCTTTCTTTACTTTTAGTCTTTATCATAAAAATACCAAAAATATTATCTTATCATCTCTATCAGATCTCACTTTTGCAAGTGGCCGTGAAGGGATTGACAGCCCCTTTATCGCGTTGGTTGCAAGGTTCTTATTGTTTGTGTAGGTGTGTGGGACTTGGCGTGGTCTCCTCTTGGATTGATACCTTGGTTCTCAAAAGCGAGGAAATACTTACACTACTTTACTGCATCACCCTTTCCTCTTCAAGGGAAAACCAACGCAGTGCTCAAGAGGTAGCACTGGACTACGCCTCCAAAGACATCGATGGCATGAACGACGATGTCGGAGACGAACAAGGCCAAGACCCGCCGTTTGCCGGACGTTGGATGGCCACCTCCACATATGACATTGTAACATCCCAAATTTTCAATTTGGCATGTTATACATAGAGCATCATTGCATATCATCTTTTTGTTGCATTTTGCTAGATCCTAGAAATTTTACACAACTCAAGGACCCACGGAGAGAGTTGGGAGTCTCGTTATTTTCATATTTGAGTTTTCTCAAATTTTGAAAATAGGATCATTTGATTTTAATTATTTTATCTTCAATTATTTATACTATCAAAATATCAGAGAGGGAATAAAATGACTTTCCCAAAATAAAGAAATAATGAAGAGTTAATAATAAAATCAAATAAGATTTCATTTTGGAGTTTTTCGCCCTTTTATTTGAATTTAGGAAAAATGCGCGTTTTTCAAAATTGCATTTAGGCCCCAAATAAATGTTCATCTAGTCCGGCCTGATTTTAGAAGCTGGGGAAAATTTATTTCAGGATTTTTGGAGTCAGTTTAGTATTTATTTTTATTTTTCTTCCGCGCGGAATTATTTAAAAAAAACGCGCACCGACCTTGGGCCGTGCCCGAGCGGGACTCCGCTCGGGGGGCACTTATATAAAGCACCGCCCGCGCCCCCAGCCCACCCGAAACCGCCGCCCGACCCACCCAATACCATGGCCAGCCAAGCCACCCGCCCAAACCCTAACCTAGCCGATCCGCCCACTCGCGGATCCGCCGCCCGCCGTCGTCGGACGCCGTCGCGGACCCGCCGCAAGACGCCACGCGAGATTCGCCGCCGCCTCGTAAACCGTGCCGCCGGTTTTTTAAACCGAGCGGATTTTTCTTCGGGTTTTTTCGGTTTTTTATTTTCGTTTTTTTATTAGATCCGTTTTTTTCCCGGTTCGGTTAAATAGCGAACGTTCGTTCGTTCGTTCGTCAGATTAGTTTAGTTAACGAACGTCCGTTGGTTAACCCGTTCATCTTATTTCTTTTTCTCGGATTTAATCCGCGATTTTTCTGATCGCGATTCCTAATCCGATTTTCGTTTTAGTATAAATTTTCGCTCTTTTATCGGAATCAGGCGATTCAAGCGCCTGGGGTTTCGTCTCGAAACCCTCTTTCTAAATAACCTACTTAAACAAGTTTTTGCTACTGTAAAATTTGTCTTAGATCCAGATTAGTAAAAGGAGCTGTTTTCTTTCGCCGTTTGACTTTGGTTGCTTCGTTTGATTTGATTCTTTTTGCAAACCGGAGTTCTTAATTTGAACTATATGGTTAGATCTATTTGAGTTTTACCTGTGCATTAGATGAGTACTTATTGTATTCTTGTTTGTTTGTCTGCGATAGAATACCGGTCGCCTTTGTTACTTGAGTCTCTAGGTTTCATGGATCATCGGCAAGGCAAGTAACACTTTGATCATACCTTTTCTACTACCCAGTTTTTATGCATTAGATCTATCCTCAAACATTGCATGATTAGGATCTAATTAAATTGTGGGATGGGAAGTAGATGAGGTAGTACCTGTTACCTGTTTTATTATCAACCCTTGGGAGTTACTTCTACGTTTGCCTATTGCCATGCTATGCTAGTAGACGTGGATTGGGTGAGTGTATCCATGGCAGATGTGAGATTGTTAATTAATGGTTTATTTAAGGTGGCAACTTAAACACACATCTGGGTGAATTGAGGCACCTGGTTTCTATCAGACTTGCTGTATTTCTTGGACCGCCACCCGTGCTCAAAGGGATCATGAGATTATTCAAACTAGAAACTTCGTGTGCAACCACAAGCCATTATGGGCTCTGGCATAGTTGATTAAGTTGTGCGAACTCTTACGGGTAGACTAGCGATGTAGGGAAAGTAGGTGTACGGTCTACCCACATGTAAGGTGCTAGCGCTTACGAAGACTATGTCTCGGTCATCCGTTTCTCAAACATCTTGTAAAAGCGAGAAATCCAACGGAGGCGATCGAGTCTTGTGGGGAAAAGTGCACAAACCTCTGCAGAGTGTATAAACTAATCATGGTTAGCCGTGTCCCCGGTTATGGACATCTTGAGTAGCTAGTACCTGGATATCATGTGAATCTCATCATGTTACTCCTAATTAATATTGTTGGGTTTTTAATGAGTATTTTTAATTGGGATTGAGAATGCTGTCAACCATTCTCAATGTTTAACAATCACCATGATAGTTAAATAAATTTATTCCTTTGCAGTAGGGAAAAATTTGGCTACGCAAAACTGTAACCATAGAGCTTTCCACCAGCCATATATGCATGTAGTATAGCTTAATCCATTATTCTCTATGTGTTACTTTGCCAGCATATTCCATGTGCTGACCCGTTTTCGGGCTGCAACATTTTATGTTGCAGACTTTTCAGACGACGAGTAAGGTGCTTAGGTCGTGGTTCTATACTCAGTAATGTCGTTGGAGTTGATGGACTCGCTTATTCTTCCAAGACTTTCGCTGTTATCGTATTTAGATGGCCTTAAGCCATATTTATTTTATTAAGTTCTCTCTTGAGACATTCGATTGTAATAAGTGTGTGATTGCTACTCTGTTATAAATCCTCCGAGTCTTGTGTGGTGTCGGCATTCTTGATCCAGGGATGACACTTGCACGAGATCGACTGCTTGAGGTATGGTCGCTACAAAGATGGTATCGAGCACCACACCGACCGTAGAGACACGACCATTAAGCAAAGCCCTAGATCACTACTCTCTTCTCATTTCGACTCCTCACCTTTTCTACTCTTTTAGGATGGCTAAGCGAGGATCAAGTTCACCCAGCGGATGAAGATACACCCTTCAGACGACATCTGAAGGAAGTCACTAAGTACCGGAACATCGGATTACCAAGCTTCACCGAGACCTACAATTCCACTTTACCTGAAGAAGAGCGCTGGAAGATTCAAGCTCAAGTTCCCGGAAGGACGTTTGCGCCAATCACGGAACCCATAGAGTGTGTTTTCAATGCACCAACACTCGAGTGCAGGAAAGAGCATGGAAGCTCACATAACCATGGGACGCATTGGAGAAGTTTACAAAGAAGACCTCAAGGATACTATCTACCAGATTTGTGGGCGCCGAGATGAACAATGGGAGATAGTTGGCACTAAGAAGGATCGATCCATTGCAGCTTTCATCCAGAGTTAAATCAGCACATTCGGCGCCAGAGAAAGCAGATGTCTTGTGACATGATGGAGTTGAAGACAGCAAAAGCCAAGATTATCGAACTAGAAGGAGGCGAAGGCCACTCGCAAGGACTACATGGAGGAGATTGTAGCTCTAGTGGGACAAAGCGGCGATCTTAAGGAGAAGATTGAAGAACTCATGGGAAATTCAGCGGAGGAGGAGAAGATGAATATTGCACTGTCCAGAGAACTACATCATCATCGGCGACACCGATTCGATCCTAGTGATGATGATTTGAAGATGAAGCGGAGCACATATCATGGAGTCTTCATCGGAGCAGTTTTCTAGTTGACCACCATAACAGTAGTAGATTTCCCCCATTATAATTAGTTTTAGTTCCAGCACTTTGTAATGATAGATAGACCGTTGTATGCCCTTGTTTGAATTGATTGGAGTGATATTGTGTGATTTGTCTCATGTGCATATGGGTAGTGTTTCTCCCTAGACCACATTCTATTCTTAACTCTCGTCTTTTCTATAAACCCCTCAGATGCCTCCGAGACGCGACCCCGGATTTGTTTTCCCGCCAGAGATCACTCAGTTGATTCAGCAGCAGAATGCCTTGATTCAAACATTGGTACAGAACCAAGGCAACAACAACAACAACAACAATCCACCGCTACCACCACCGTGACCATTTGACTCGGTTCTTAAGGCTGAATCCGCGGTGTTTTCCGAAGAGCACCGAGCGATTGTTGCGTATGATTGGCTCCGTAAGATAGGGAGGAGTTGACCACTGCGGGATGTACAGATGGAGAAAGGGTTAAAGTTGCCGCACATCAGCTTGAAGGACCCGCAGCAGCATGGTGGGAGAATTTTACAGCCACTTACCACTGTAGACACCATCACAGGGATCGATTCAACAAGCTTTCCGTCTGCCCATGTTTCAGCAGGAGCTATGGCCATGAAGAAGCGTGAGTTTCGCAATTTGCGCCAAGGAGGATGAGACAGTTGGCGATATGTGGATGATTTTAGTAAGCAAGCATGTTATGCCCCGGATAGCGTTGCTACGGACGCAGCTAAGGTGAGAAGTTTCTAGAAGGATTGAATGATGAGCTGAGCATGCGGTTGATGGTAGCCACCTTCAATAACTACCGAGTTAGTAGACCGTGCTCTCATGATTGAAGGAAGTTTTTTATTAGATCGGTTTTCCTCGGTTCGGTTAAATAGCGGCGTTATTCGTTCGTTCATTTTAACAAGCGTGTTCGTCGTTTAGATCCAGTTAACGAACGTTCGTTCGTTAAGTTGTTCGTCGTTTTTCTTTTCTCGGAATTTCCGTGATTATTTCTGATCGCGATTTCTGATCCGATTTTCGTTTTAGTATAACTTTTCGCTCGTTTATCGGAATCAGGCGATTCAAGCGCCTCGAGTTTCGTTTCGAAACCCTCTATCCGTTTAACCAACTTAAACAAGTTTTGCTTCTGTAGAATTTGACTTAGGTCCAGATTAGTAAAACGAAGTTGTTTTCTTTCGCAGTTTGGGTTTCGTTGCTTCGTTTTGATTTGATTTATTTTTTGCAAACCGGAGTTCTTAAGTTGAACTTTCTGGTTAGATCTCTTATTTGAGTTTTACCTGTGCATTAGATGAGTAATTATTGTATGCTTGTTTGTTTGTCTGCGATAGAATACCCGTCTTGCCGCCGTTACTTGAGTCTCTAGGTTTCACAGATCATCAGCAAGGCAAGTAACACTTTGATCATATACTTTTCATACCCAGTTTTTATGCATTAGATCAATCCTAAAACATTGCATTATAAGGAACTAATTAAATTGTGGGTTTTGGGAAGTAGTTTGAGGTAGTACCTATTACCTGATGTATTATCAAACCCTTGGGAGTGAAAGTGCGTTATATCGACTAGAGGGGGGGTGAATAGGCGATTTTTATGAATTCTTCACTGAGGAATTTGCCGGTGAGGAAATTCCTTAGCGAAGAACTACTTGCAGCGGAATAAGTACTCAGAAGTAAGCATAGCAGATTACAAGCATAGTCATCATGATGAAATGAAGACAATCACAGTCTGAAAACGTAATGACAGGATAACACAAGATGAAGACAAACAGATGAAGAAATTGAACGAGGAAATTGAGAAAGTCTTGATCAAAGTCTTCAAACACAGATATGAACAAACACCCAACACAAGAATGAGGAAATGAAAGGGTTGAGGAAATAGAACCGATTAGGTTGGTGAAGACAATGATTTGGTAGACCAGTTCCAACTGTTGTCTCGGTTATGCGTCTGTTGGAGCGGCTGAGTATTTAAACTCGAGGACACACAGTCCGGACACCCGATCACCGAAAGCACGCAGCTCAGACACCAAGTCCTCACCGTATTCTCCTTGAACTAAGGTCACGCAGACCTCGTCCAATCACTCGTGGTAAGTCTTGAGCGACTTCCAAACCTTCTCATACTTGGTCACTCGGCGATCCACAATTCCTCTTGGATGCTCTAGACCTTGACGCCTAACCGTCTAGAAGAAGCACAGTCTTCAAAGGTAACAAGCGTCGGATCCACGCAGGATCAATTTCTTCAGTGATGCTCAATCACTTTGGGTTTGTTGGGGTTTGGTTTTTGGGTTTTTCCTCACTTGATGATTTTCTCTCAAATTCCTCAGAGGATGGGTTGCTCTCAAATGACAAGTGTCAAGTTCTCTTGGAGCAGCCAACCAACTAGTGGTTGTAGGGGGCGGCTATTTATAGCCTAGGGAGCAGCCTGACATGATAAGACATAAATGCCCTTCAATGATATGACCGTTAGGTGGATAAGATATTTTGGGACAGGTGGCAAGAAGACAAGAACGGTCGGAAATTTGAATATCAAATTCCTCGGGGCTATCATGATCCTCATTGTGTAGGCAATCCGCCTTTGGCGAATTCCTAACTCCTCGGTCGAAACAAATTCCTCGGCGACCGTAAGAGCTTCGTCTCATCCTTCAAGAAATTGACTGAATCGTATGAGATTTCAAAAGCTTCACTCAAGGGATTGGTAGGTGTAGGATTTTGAGTTGAGCATCAAATGGAAATTTTTCCTTAGTATTTCCTCGACCCCTTTAACAATGACGGTGTTTCCTATGACTCAAGAAAGAGAAATGAAACTACGAAAACAAAAGTCTTCACGCTTCATGTTCCTCAAATGAATACCAAGTCTTCAGGTCACACCAATTTCTTCACTTTCAAAGTCTTGAAAGTCTTCGTAATATCAAAGTCTTGATTGAAGAACTTCATTTTAGGGTTCGACTTTCTCTGTAAATATCAAACTCCTCATAGACTTATAGACCTGTGTACACTCACAAGCGATTAGTTACTTAACCTATAAGTCTTCAATACACCAAAATCACTAAGGGGCACTAGATGCACTTACAATCTCCCCCTTTTTGGTGATTGATGACAACATAGGTTAAGTTTTCAACGGGGATAAACATATGAATTGAAAATACTGATAATGAGGAATTTGATTGCAAGATATAGAAGAACTCCCCCTGAAGATGTGCATAGTGAGGAATTTTATTTTGAGGCAATGCACATTTGAAGAAATGAATCATGGAGATCTCCCCCTATATCTTGTAATTCATACACGCATTTAACATATAGTATGAAGAATTTGAAATGCATGATGAAATATGGTGCTTGATGATATGCAATGTAACGCATCAAGAGTACCAGAGCCCAAAGGCCAAATTGATTTTCTATGAAGATTTTCAAGGGGCTCACGAGAATCAGTGCATAACTACTGTAATCAGAGCATAGAGCAAGTGCATAATGCATCAAAAGTATCAAAGCACCATCGGGTTTAAGATTACAACTCGATCCAATAAAAGGTTTCAGAAGAACGAGAGTTGTAACTTAATAAAATACTGTATATAGACAAAAACTAGACCCGCTTGAAGACTAACTCAAATTTCTCCCCCTTTGTCATCAAATGACCAAAAGGATTGAAACTGAGGAATAACGCTCTTGAAGAATTTCAAGTTGAAGACGGAGCATCAGCATTGTCGGGGTTGTTTGTTGAAGTAGGACCAGCAGCAGTGTCTTCCAAATCTTCATTTTCATCAGTGTCGCGAGATGAAGAATAGGAGCTAGCCACCAAAGAAGGAACTTTGACCTTCTTGAATTTCTTCGGAGGAGGTGTAGACCAGTCAAATTCTTCCTTGAGTCCCATTGAAGTCAGTTCTTCCTCACTGTAGACATGTGAAAGAACAGCCAGTGCGCTTGAAGGTTTCATGCAGTAGTAGTGGTTTTCTTCACTTTGCATTGTGTGTTGAGGTCATGTTGTAAAGAAGAGTACCAAACCGACGTTTGACCCACTTATAATTTCGATCAACCTTCTGATGAAGACTGAGGAGTAATTCACGATCGGTCATCACCACAGGTGCGATAGCTTGAGGACTTTGCTTGACCGAGGTATTTGCTCTTTGAGTCATGTGTGGCGTAGTCATCATTGGTGGAGTAGGATGCTGCTTATGAAACTGTCCATCCAAAGGACAAATGCCTTCATCGATCACAGCAGGGCCTTGCCCTTGTCATCACCGAGGTAATTGTCCGTTTGAGGACTTCAATCGGGGCAAGTAGCTGCGGTGGTTCAAAGTATCACCTTGTAATTGAGTGAAGACCTTGACTGATGAATCTCATAATCCAAGGCGCATAAGGCTTCACTCAAATGGTGACATGGCTATGTTTGCGAGTCCTCATGAAGAAATCATGGAAGTTTACGGAACGCCATGGATGATGTTGAAAAGCATATTCTTCATGATGCCAACGACTTCTTCATCGTTAAGTCGTGGCCTTTGATAGGACTCATAGTCTTCGCTGTAATCCGATAGATGGTCCGAGGCACATATAATAATTCCTTGACGAGGAATTTGGTTCTTAGGGCCTGCCTTGGCTTCAAAGGCTTCATCAAGACTTGCATATAGTGATTTGAAAGTTCTTTTCTTCATAGATCGACGTGCACCATCAAGCGGAGGATCGAGTGGTAGGGCACGAAGCAATTCACTTGCTTGGTGCCTTGTAGTGAGTGTTTTCATCATCCAATCTAAGACCCATGAATTTACATCTTCACGTCTCCGGTGATGTGCGAGGTTGCATAGAATCAAGAATTAGCTCTTCATTCCAGTCCACAGATATCGCAGAAATTTAGCGATCTGCGTCGTGAAGAACACCGAGGATGGCTCAAAGCTTCGGCAGCGACTCCATATCCACATGAGGAATATGAGCATGATCAAGATTTTGTCCTTGTTGAAAAGCACCGAGGAATAGAAGTTGGCTTGGTGGCAGTCGAGCGCCTCTTCCTAATGCGAGCGTAATCATAAGGATTATATTCAATGAAGAACACGTGCTCAAAGAAAGAAATCTTCAGCCTTGAACTTTTGCTTGGTTGAGAACGGATTCTTTTGCTTGGGCGAGAGGGTGTCGATGAGTTGCATCACCACCTCAGGAATCGTAAGTTCAGGTTCTTCAGCCTGAGGAATTCCTTGTTCCTCAACAGGTGCAGTCTGAGGATTAGCAGCAGCAGCAGTTTCATCAGCACTAGCGGCTGGAATTTCTTCATGCACTTAGGAGTTACATATCTGTATTCCTTCCATTCCCGTGCCCATCTCCGTTCAATCTTCTGAATACGCACCTTGCGTTGATTTTTGCTTTCTTCATCCGGAGTGCAATAGTCAGCATATATTTCCTCAGGGATTTCAAACGCTGTCATAACCTCAGGTTTCTTTCCTCCCTTCTGCGGCTTCTTACCGTCTGCCATTTTCTTCAGTTGAGGAAATTGAACAATTGAGTTCTCTGAAGAAGTATGCAGTTTTTCTTCGAGGAACGCTGCAAATGAGTTAAGTTGATGAGAACCTAGGGATTCAGCAATGACATTTGTACCGTGAACAGAGTATAGGTGCGAGGAATTTGGAGAGGTCATATGCGTTCTCGGAAGGTTTTCAAAAGAACAAGTTTTGAGGATTTTGACCAGATGAGCCTTGAAGAATTTCACTAAGCGTTCTTTGTCTTAGGTTCGAGTTGTATAGATCTAGGATCCACACAATTGAGGAATCTTGAAGAAAATCATTGCTTAGAGAAACGAATCAAGAGATTTGAGGTGTTCATATGTGTGAAGAATTTGAAGAATAAACACCTTTGAAGAATTTGAAGAAGATTTGAGAATCAAAGCGAGTAATAAAAGTTACTTTTAATTTACGAAGTGAAGAACACGACGAACCGAGAAGAACAGTTGGGAAGTTCGTCTGTTCAGATCTTCCCGCCCTAACTTGGCAGAGGAAATCAGCTACGGCGACGGCGAAGTGAAGATTTTCCACGGTCGGTAGCAATCGTCGGCGAAGAGGTCAAGGCGGTGAAGCTTTTCCTCACCGGCGACGATGGAGTAGCAGCGGCGCTAGGGTTTTGAGGAGCTCGAGCGGGAGAGAGAGGTCGAGCGGAGTAAAAGAGTGAGGAGGGGGAGAGGGGTATTTATAGACATGGTGAAAAGCGGATCGCCCAAGATTTAGGGACGAACATGCCTGACCGCTTCCTTCTCACGACATGTGTCACCCACGTCTTGTGTAGTGGAGATCGTGTCGATCGTGGGTGAATAAAGTAATGCATCGTGGGATGCGGAACGGTTTGAGCGGCAAAAATGAAGGTTTGAATAAGATTCGTTTTAAAAGTTCCGTTGCAATTTCTTCAGCTGTCAAGGACACAGTGAAGATTTTGTACGAGTTTCAAAGTAGAATGCACATGAAGAATTTGTGAATGGATTGGGTTGAGTATAGCATAGAAGGGAAAGGGTCCGATCACATTCACTTAGCAGAAAAAGCGACTTGAAGAAATAGCCATAAGTGAATGCTGTAGAGGACATAAACCCATATATATATTTATAGCCAATGAAGAAAGACGACGGAAACAGTGAAGATTTTGCAAAGTTGAAGAATTTGAAAAAGCAAGAATTTCAAAACTGAGGAAAAACTCAAATTGAAGATTTTCAACTTTGGTGGTGGCGTGACCCACCAGATAAGAATGATGATTTCAGACACAGCGTACAATTGTCGTGGGTTACGAGAATCAAATTCTTCATTAATTTCTTCACACTAAGAGTGTTATTCTTCATTGATTGAAGAAAAACGTTTCTTCATGTGTTGCACATCTAAGTCATCAATTTTGCATAAGTGTTAGGATGTGTGTCCTTTAAAGAACATTCGGAGATTCTAAGATATTTAGCTCACACTGCAACTTGCTAAATCTCTTCTCATCTAAGGGCTTAGTGAAGATATCAGCTAGCTGTTCTTCAGTCTTCACGTGCTCGATGGAGATGTCGCCCTTCAACACATGATCACGAAGAAAATGATGGCGAATTTGAATGTGCTTTGTCTTGAGTGCTGAATCGGGTTGTGAGCAATCTTGATGGCACTCTCATTGTCACAATAGAGAGGCACATTCTTCACGTTGATGCCGTAGTCCTTGAGAGTTTGCTTCATCCATAGTAATTGAGCACAACACGAGCCAGCAGCAATGTATTCAGCTTCCGCAGATGATGCGGTGATACGCAGTTCTGTTTCTTGAGGACCAACGGACCAAAGATCGTCCGAGGAAATGACAAGTACCAGATGTTGACTTGCGGTCCACACGATCACCAAAGATAGTCGAGTCGAATATCCAATGAGATCAAAAGTAGAGCCCTTGGGGTACCATAATCCTAGTGTTGGTGTGTGAGCTAGATATCAAGAATATGCTTCACAGCCTTATGGTGTGATTCCTTGGTGTAGCTTGAAATCGGGCACACATGCAAACACTAAGCATTATATCTGGCCTAGATGCACATAAGTACAATAAAGAACCAATCATGGGCGGTATACCTTGTGATCAAGTCAATACCATTTTCATCGATTGCATAGATGGCCATTTGTGGGCATAGGAATTTTGACACCTTTGCAATCTTGCATGCCGAATTTCTTTAGGACATCTTTGAGGTATTTCTCTGAGATATGAATATGCCATTGTGTTGTTGATTTAATTTGAAGACCTAAGAAGAATTTCAACTCTCCCATCATAGACATTTGATATTCTTCACTCATCATATAGGCAAATTCATCACTATAACGTTGGTCGATACAGCCAAAGATAATATCATCAACATATATTTGGCACACAAACAGTTCACCATCATATGATTTAGTAAAGAGAGTAGGATCGAGTGAACGGGTGTGAAGCCATTCTTCACGAAGAATTCCTTCAATGTATCATACCACGCCCGGGGCTTGCTTGAGGCCATAGAGGGCCTTATTGAGTCTGAAGACTTTGTCGATTCTTTGGATCTTCAAAACACAGGGGTTGAGCAACATATACTTCTTCCTCAAGCTTACCATTGAGGAATGCACTTTTCACATCCATTTGATATAAAGTGATATTGTGATGGTTAGCATAGGCGAGTAATATGCGAATAGACTCAAGTCTAGCGACAGTGCAAAAGTTTCATCGAAATCAATTCCTTCAACTGCGTGTAGCCTTGAGCTACTAGTCGTGCCTTATTCCTCACCACAAGACCATTTTCATCTTGCTTGTTGCGGTAGATCCACTTTGTGCCAATGATATTATGCTTGCGAGGATCTGGACGTTTGACCAGTTCCCCTGACGTTGTTGAGCTCGAATCGATGTAATTCTTCTTGCATGGCCTGAATCCACTCCGGCTCGAAATGCTTCATCTACCTTAGTGGGCTCTGTGATAGAGACAAAAGCATAGTGCCCACAAAAGTTAGATAAATGTGAAGCTTTTGAGCGTGTGAGAGGACTGGCGCTTTAATGTCATCGATGATCTTCTCCACTTGTACTTCTTTTGCAACGCGAGGATGAGCTGGTTGTCTTGAGGAATTTGATCATTTTCCTCGGCACCATTTTCTTGACATTATCTTGGTGCATCAGTTCGGCGTTCTTCGCGTCAGGGATGAATTCTTCAGCAGTTTCTTGATGAGGAATGACATCCTCGGTTGCCTTTAACCTGATAGAATCCTCGGTGCTGGTTCGCTAACACGAAGGTAGGTGCTCTCTTTGCGAGCCATTAGTTTCATCGAACCGCACATCTACAAAGGTCAACAATCTTGTGAAGAGCGATGTTGAAGACTCAGTAGGTGTGCGAGTCCTTTCCGTAACCAAGCATAAAACCTTCATGTGCTTTGGTGCAAATTTAGAGGTGTGGTGAGGATCTCTAATCCAGCATTTAGCAATCAAGACTTTGAAATAACTTACATTGGGTTTCTTGTCGTTGAGGAGTTCATAGGCAGTCTTCTTGAAGAATTTGTGAAGATATACTCTGTTGATGATGTGGCACGCAGTGTCAATTGCTTCAATCCAAAACGACTAGGCGTTTTGTATTCATCAAGCATAGTGCGAGCCATCTCAACAAGAGTTCTGTTCTTGCGCTCCACGACGCCATTTCTTTGAGGAGTATAAGGAGCAGATAACTCATGAGTAATACCAAGTTCATCAAGATAGTCATCAAGACCGAATTCTTGAACTCAGTTCCATTGTCACTTCTGATGTGCTTGATCTTCACACCAAAGTTGGTTGAAGCCCTCGAGGAAAATCGTTTGAAGATTTCCTGCACTTGATTTTTGTAAGTAACAATGTGTACCCATGTGTAACGAGAGTAATCATCAACAATAACAAAGCCATATAGTGATGCTTCATTAACGACAAACTGAATAATGATTGGGACCAAAGAGGTCCATGTGAAGCAATTCAAGGGGCGAGTAGTGGTCATGATAGTCTTATTTGGATGCTTGGCCTTGGTCATTTTTCCAGCTTCACAGGCTCGCATAAGTGATCCTTGAGGAATTTGACATTCTCAATGCCAATGACATGCTTCTTCTTCGCATGCGTGTGCAAATTCCTCATGCTGCGTGACCAAGTCGTCGATGCCATAGCCAGCCTTCGAAGCTTTTGCAAGTAGGCACACGGCTGGTTGTGGACCTGTAGAGAAGTCAACAATATACAAGTCTCCTCTCCTAAAGCCTTGAAGACTTTGGAATTGTCGACTTCCATAATCACAACACAACGATACTTGCCAAAGATAACAACCATATCAAGATCACAAAGCATTGAGATCGACATGAGGTTATATCCTAAAGACTCAACAAGCATGACTTTGTCCATGTGCATGTCCTTAGAGATAGCAACCTTACCAAGTCCCAATACGACTTTTGCCTTTGTCAAGAAAGATGATATGCTTGAGATGTGGCGGTGATAAGGGAGCATCCATCAATAGATTCTTGTCACCAATCATGTGATTTGTACATCCACTATCGAGAACCCACTCGGTGGCTTTGGGTTGATCATCCTGCAGATGAATTAGTACAACTTACGATCTCATATACTTCATCGATGAAGAATATGATATCAAGTTCATCGATGAATTTCATCGATTAGTATCAATCGATAAGCGGTATGAGGGCGTGTGAAATGAAAGTTCATTTCATCATGATTAGCTGCGTCCTTTCGAGCAATTTTGTCGGGCCCCAACAAATTCTTGAGACGTTAAGGCACGTCCGAGACCTGACCCTGCAGAAGAGATTAGTTCTTTTCTTCACCACCCACATCGAAGGGGTGGCAAAGAGTTCATCACTCTGCGAGCACCATATGAGAATGGTGGCATAGAAGCCAAACCATTTCGTTTCACATAAGAGGGGTTAGGGTAAGCATATGAATAAGCGAGAGAAATTCTTGAGGACTTATGAACATATTGGTTTGAAGAATAATGCACATATTCATAGCCCTTAGCTCTACCCTGCGAAACAGAGTTGTTAGCACGATGATAATCATATGAGGACTTTGATCCTTTTGAGGAATTTGATCCACGTGAGGAATTTGGTCCATATGAGGACTTGGATCCATATGAAGAATTTGATCTGGGGTTCCTATTCTTCACAGGTGGTGTCATGAGGACATTCACCTGAAGACTTTCAAGGAACTTCTTGGGAACCCAGATTTTCTTCATAGGGGAACCGTTCTGCAGATTAGTGCCAACATATCTAGCAAATACTTCACCATTCTGATTTTTGAACAGTTTATAGTTTGAGTCAAATGACTCATCGCGAGAATGAGGAAGTTCGCATGTGAAGCCAGATAAGGTAGATGGATCAATCTGGAGGTCCCTTTGCAGCAACCCATGAGGTTTTGGGATCTTTGCAAAGGCCAAAGATCGTTCCATCAGCATTGAGTTTCCTCTCAAAGGCAATACCCTCTTTCCTAGGGTTCTGTTGAGGATCTGCTTTTAAGCACATCACAAAGAGTCCGATGCCCTTTGAGGCTTTTGTACATGCTGTCATGTACAATTCCTTCAGTCCTGCATCGTCGGTGATACTAGCAATGTCCTTAGATGAGGAATTAGTGATAGCGAGAGGCGGTGAAGAATTTGTAACAGTTTAAGCATTTGAACATTCAGTGAAGAATTAGCGATTCACGTTCAATGCACTTTAAGCATGGAGGAACAAATTCTTCTTGAGAAGCGCTGATTTGTTGAGCAAGTAATGAATCGCGCTCCTTCTGAAAATCTTCATAAATCGCTCTTAGCTTCTCAAGATCTTGCTTTCTTTGAAGAATTTCATAAGAAAGTTTCTCATGATCGAGATAAGAGAGTGTTATGATGACCTTGAAGGTCATCAAGCCTAGGTGAAGTTTCAAGATTTTCATCGGGGCTTGAGTGCGATCCATTTCTTCACCTAACATATCATCACTCTTATCTAGCATGTTTTGAACCTTTTCAAAAGCCCTTTGTTGTTTTATAGCAATTTTAGCAAGTTTAGAGTAGCTGGGCTTGAGATCCTCATCAGATTCATTTTCACTAGATTCAGAGGAGGTGAAATTGAGTACCTTGGCACCTTTGCCATGAAGCAATAGGTGGGGCGTAGTCATCATTTTCCTCATCGGGCTTGTCGTGAGTCAGTTTCTTGATGTTGAAGATGGACTTGCTAACTAAGGCGGTAGCAAGAGCCAGACTAGCCACACCAGATTCGGATTTTTCAGACTCCTCTTCCTCATTTTCCTCAGATTCAGCTTCAGAATCCATTTTCTTGCCAATGAATGCCCGAGCCTTTTTGGAGCTGCTCTTCTTGTGAGAAGAAGGTTTTGAGGATTTTGATGATTTCTTTTTCTTCTTCACGTCATCAGAACTGTAATCCTTGTGTTTCTTCTTTCTTAATTCCTTTTCCCACTGAGGACAATCTTGGATATAGTGACCAGGTTTCTTGCATTTGTGACAAAGTCTTCTCTTATAGTCACTAGATGAGGAATCACTGCTTCTTGAGGATTTTCCAAAGCGACCACGTCTTGAGAATTTCTGGAATTTCTTCACGAGCGATGCTAGCTCTGGCCAAATTCTTGAGGATCTCCAAGGCTACTACGAGTCTTCACTCTGATTCGGACACAGCCTTGGCCTTGAGGCACGTGTTTTCCATAGCCGAACCATAGAGATCTCTCTTTTTAGCAAGCTGGAACTTCGTGAGTATTTAGCCTTCGAGGATATCGGCAGGATCAAGAGACTTGTAGTCAGCTCGTTCTTGTATCATCGGTGCGGAGTATCAAATGAGGAATCAAGCGATCTTAGCAATTTCTTCACCACCTCATGGTCGGTGATGTCGGTGGCACCAGTGCTTGAAGCTCATTTGAGATGTCGGTGAGGCGATCGAAGGTTTGTTGAACATTTTCGTTGTCGAGTCTTTTGAAGCGGTTGAAGAGATTCGAAGAACATCGACTCGAGAGTCACGCTGAGTTGAGACGCCTTCATTTACTTTGGACAGCTCTGTCCCGGATGAGTTTGGCGATTCCAAAGCACTCACTCTTCCATATTGACCTTTGCTCAAATGGCCACATATGATATTCTTAAGCTTGAGAATCGAGTTGCTTGAATCTCTTCACATCAGCATCATTCGGAGAAGGTGTGGTGAGGAAACACCTTTTGTCACAACATACCGTAGATCGTTGTCAATTGCTTCAAGATGCATTCGCATTTTGTTCTTCCATGAGGGTAGTCCGTCCCATCGAAGGTAGGACACCCTGCTGAGACCTTGATCATACCTGCGGTCGACATAACTAAAACTCCGGTGGTTAAACCAAAATCACACGTAACAAGGGAGTACCTTGCTCGATACCAATTGAAAGTGCATTATATCGACTAGAGGGGGTGAATAGGCGATTTTATGAATTCTTCATCGAGGAATTTGCGGTGAGGAAATTCCTTAGCGAAGAACTACTTGCAGCGGAATAAGTACTCAGAAGTAAGCATAGCAGATTACAAGCATAGTCATCATGATGAAATGAAGACAATCACAGAGTACAGAAAACGTAATCACAGGATAACACAAGATGAAGACAAACAGTGAAGAAATTGAACGAGGAAATTGAGAAAGTCTTGATCAAAGTCTTCAAACACAGATATGAACAAACACCCAACACAAGAATGAGGAAATGAAAGGGTTGAGGAAATAGAACCAGATTAGGTTGGTGAAGACAATGATTTGGTAGACCAGTTCCAACTGCTGTCTCGGTTATGCGTCTGGTTGGGCGGTGAGTATTTAAACTCGAGGACACACAGTCCGGACACCCGATCCTTGAGCACGCAGCTCGGGACACCAAGTCCTCACTGTATTCTCCTTGAACTAAGGTCACGCAGACCTCGTCCAATCACTCGTGGTAAGTCTTCAGGCGACTTCCAAACCTTCTCATACTTGGTCACTCGGCGATCCACAATTCCACTTGGATGCTCTAGACCTTGACGCCTAACCGTCTGGAAGAAGCACAGTCTTCAAAGGTAACAAGCGTCGGATCCACGCAGGATCAATTTCTTCAGTGATGCTCAATCACTTTGGGTTTGTTGGGGTTTGGTTTTTGGGTTTTTCCTCACTTGATGATTTTCTCTCAAATTCCTCAAAGGATGGGTTGCTCTCAAATGACAAGTGTCAAGTTCTCTCGGAGCATCCAACCAACTAGTGGTTGTAGGGGGCGGCTATTTATAGCCTAGGGAGCAGCCTGACATGATAAGACATAAATGCCCTTCAATGATATGACCGTTAGGTGGATAAGATATTTTGGGACAGGTGGCGCAAGAAGATAACAGAACGGTCGGAAATTTGAATATCAAATTCCTCGGGGCTATCATGATCCTCATTTGTGTAGGCAATCCGACCGGCGAATTCCTAACTCCTCGGTCGAACAAATTCTCGTGACGGAAGAGCTTCGTCTCATCATCAAGAAATTGACTGAATCAGATGAGATTTCAAAAGCTTCACTCGAAGGGATTGGTAGGTGTAGGATTTTGAGTTGAGCATCAAATGGAAATTTTTCCTTAGTATTTCCTCGACCCCTTTAACGATGACGGTGTTTCCTATGACTCAAGAAAGAGAAAATGAAACTACGAAAAAAAAAGTCTTGACGCTTCATGTTCCTCAAATGAATACCAAATCTTCGTGGTCACACCAATTTCTTCACTTTCAAAGTCTTGAAAGTCTTGAATATCAAAGTCTTGATTGAAGAACTTCATTTTTAGGGTCGACTTTCTCTGTAAATATCAAACTCCTCATAGACTTATAGACCTGTGTACACTCACAAACGCATTAGTTACTTAACCTATAAGTCTTCAATACACCAAAATCACTAAGGGGCACTAGATGCACTTACAGGGAGTTACTTCTACGTTTGCTTATTATGCCATGCTATGCTCGTAGACGTGGATTGGGTTTGAGTGAATATCCATGACAGATGCGAGATTGTTAATAAATGGTTTATCTAAGGTGGCAAGTTAAACACACATCCGGGTGGATTGAGGTACTGGTTATTCCAGATTGCTGTCTAGGCACTGGGTAGACCAGATTGCTGTTTTTTTATGGACCGCCACCCGTGCTCAAAGGGATCATAAGATTATTCATGCTAGAAACTTCGTGTGCAGCCACATGCTACTATGGGCTCTAGCATAGTTGATTAAGTCGTCGAACTCTTACAAAGGGTAGACTAGCTGATGTAGGGGTTGTAGGTTGGTACGGTCTACCCATTCGTAAGGTGCTAGCGCTTCTGAAAGACTATGTCTCGGTCATCCGTTTCTCAAACACCATGTAGTCCGAGAAATCAAACGGAGGAGATCGAGTCTTGTGGGGAAAAGTGCACAAACCTCTGCAGAGTGTACAAACTAATCATGATTAGCCGTGTCCCCGGTTATGGACATCTTGAGTATCTAGTACTTGGATTATCAAGTGAATATCATCATGTTACTTTAATTAATACTGTTGGGTTTTAATGATGATTACTTTAATTGGGATTGAGGATGCTGTCAACCATTCTCAATGTTTAACAACCACCATGATAGTTAAATAAATTTATTCCTTTGAAGTAGGAAAAAATTGGCTTTTCGCAAAATCGTAACCATAAGAGCTTTCCACCAGCCATATATGCATGTAGTATAGGCTTATTCTTTCTTTGCTCTCTATGTGTTACATTGCCAGCATATTCCATGTGCTGGCCCGTTTTCGGGCTGCAACGTTTCATGTTGCAGACTTTTCAGACGACGAGTAAGGTGCTTTAGGTCGTGGTTCTATACTCAGTGATGCCGTTGGAGTTGATGGACTCGCTTATCTTCCAAGCCTTCCGCTGTTATCGTTATTAGATGGCCTTAAGCCATATTTATTTTGCTAAGTTCTCTCTTGAGACATTTGATGTAATAAGTGTGTGATTGCTACTCTGTTATAAAGCCTTCAAGTACTGTGTGGTGTCAGCAGTACTGATCCAGGGATGACACCTCAGCACAGAGATCAGACTGTTTGAGGTCTGGTCGCTACAGCATCACACAATCTCAATTCATCTATTCAAACCAACACATAGAACCTCAAAGAGTGCCCCAAAGTTTCTACCGGAGAATCACGAGGAAAACGTGTGCCAACCCCTATGCATAGGTTCATGGGCGGAACCCGCAAGTCGATCACCAAAACATACATCAAGTGAATCACGTGATATCCCATTATCACCACAAATACGCACGGCAAGACATACATCAAGTGTTCTCAAATCTTTAAAGACTCAATCTGATAAGATTACTTCAAAGGGAAAACTCAATTCATTACAAGAGAGTAGAGGGGGAGAAGAAACATAAGATCCAACTATAATAGCAAAGCTCGCGATACATCAAGATTGTGCCAAATCAAGAACACGAGAGAGAGAGAGAGAGATCAAACACATAGCTCTTGGTACATACCCTCAGCCCCGGGGTGAACTACTCCTCCTCGTCATGGAGAGCGCCGGGATGATGAAGATGGCCATTGGTGAGGTTCCCCCCTCGTGAGTGCCAAACAGGTCCCGATTGACTTTTGGTGGCTCTGAGAGGCTTGTGGCGGCGAACTCCGATCTATTCTCTGTTCGGAAGTTTTAGGGTGCGTGGAGTTATATAGGCGGAAGAAGCACGTCGGGGAGCCACGAGGGCCCCACGAGGCGGGGCGCCCTAGGGGGTGGGCGCGCCCCACCCTCGTGGCTTCCTCATTCCTTCCTTGACATGGGGTCCAAGTCCATCGGGTAGCTTTCGTTCCAAAAGTAACTTCTCTAGTTGATTTCGCGTTCGTTTAGACTCAAATCGATATTCCTTTTCTTGAAATCTTTGAAATAGGCAAAAACAATGAATCTGGGTTGGGCCTCCGGTTAATAGGTTAGTCCCAAAAGTAATATAAAAGTGGAAAATAAAGCCCAATATTGACCAAAATAGTAGATAATATAGCATGGAGCAATCAAAAATTATAGATACGTTGGAGACGTATCAGCAGGCGACCTGTTTGGACTTTAAATCCGCAGTTGCTTTGTCTGCGGCTGCTTTGCTCGCTTTCGCCTCCTCCTTGGCTTCGGCATGGGCTCTCTTGAGGGTCTCGTCCTCGGTCGCGCTGCCAACAATCATACACATAGCAACACATGATTTTAAACTTTGAGCTTGCATTTCAATTCAGGCTTGTAAGAGATCTTTAAAAAAACATACGATATGCCTCGTGGAACCGCTTGTTAATGCGGTCGATCTCATCATCAGCCAGCTTCAGCTTCTGATTAAGTTCGAAAACTTCAGCGTCCTGGGCGGTTGCCGCTAACAGTGAAGCATGTTTATCAAAATAGACAAGTATGTTATCTCCGGTGAATATTTGATCCTCCGTTCGGCCCCTTTTCAAGAGCCGAACAGAGTCTCAGGGGCTACTATCTATACACAGGCATATTTTTTGCACATGAAAAGCGGCTAAGAATATTACATCGCATACCTCAAAGCCTGTTAACAGGCTGGTGAAGGCTTCATTCATCCCGCTTTTGGCGGACTGAACCTTTTCAACCACCGTACCCATCAGGGTACAGTGCTCCTCCACGACGAAAGCACTGCAAAGTGCTTCCCTCAAAGTGTTCGGCGCCTCCGGATTGATGGAGGACCCCGGTGGAGTCGACACTCCCCCCTCCTTCAAAGGGGGTTGCTCGCTCGATTCCGGAGTCGTGTGGGTCTCTGGAATGGTATTCGGCTGGGGGTCGGACTGGTCTGGGCCCCCGTTGTCAGTTTCCATGGGGGTTGTGCCCCCCATGTTCTCGGCGGTTGAGGCATTACCCTCTGGCGCTGTCTCAGCAGCCCTCCGAACCACTCCCTGGCCCGGAGAGATCCTTTGGGATAACACCTCGGTGTCATCCTCGGCATGTGGTGGAGAGGCTCGCAGAGGCGTCTCGCTCCCCAACATCTCCGGCGACAAAGAGTTCCCCAAAGACGATGATTGTTGGGGGAGATCATGGGCCGTACTGAAATGCATAAATGATATGTTATCCTACAATTTGTAAAAGGTCGGATATGTATAGTATCTTCGAATACTTACGATTCGGCCAGGGGCTTCGCCCTGGGGCACCGCTGGGGATGACTTCGTCATCTGAGTCCGAGCCATCCGAGAGGGATATCTTCCCCCTTTTGGACGCCTCCGCCTCTAGGTCTACGGAGGGTGCCCTTTTCTTATTCTTCCCCTTAAGGGGAGAATTGCTCTCTTCTTCCTCCTCCTCTTCGTCTTCCTCGTGGGAGGAGAAAGCTTCAGTATCTCCGGACACGGCGTTCGAAGTACCTTTACGGCGGAGGCCGCCTTTGGCCTCCTTGACCCTCTTCTTGGCCTTCTTCTCCGACGCCTGGTACGACACCAAGACTAGCATCCTCGTTAGCAGAGGATCTCCTGGGTTTTCGGGTAGCGGAGTCAGACACTTGATCCGCTCCGCCTTCTTTGTCCAGCCCTAATTAAAGTATGGAATTCTCAGCATACCCCTTTGAGTTGCGAACTAAGTTATGTTCGGAGATTAAAATACTTACCGGGGTGGATGGGTGAGCGCAGTCGAGGCCGATGTCGTCGGTCGTCTCCGGCCATGACTTCTGGGCCTTGAAAAGCAGCTTCCAGATCTCTTCGTGCGTCATGCTGAAGAATCGCTGCAGGGTCCACGGCCCTTCCGGATTAAACTCCCACATGTGGAGAGGCCGGCGCTGGCTGGGAAGGGTCCGACGGAATAACATCACCTGGATCACGTCAGTGAGGCTGGTGTTCTTTTCAATAATATTCTTGATGCACTTTTGCAGCATCATTACTTCGTCAGTTGACCCCCAGTCCAGACCCTTGTTGGTCCACGACGCGAGCCGCATTGGGATCCAGACCTAAACTCAGGAGTGGCCTCCTAGTTGGCGCCACGAGGTTCGGTGATATAGAACCACTCCTGCTACCATATCTTGACCGTCTCCACAAAGACCCCTTTGGGCCAGGTGACGTTGGGGAGCTTGCTCACCATGGCGCCGCCGTAGTCCGCGTGCTGCCCGTCAACCACCTTCGGCTTCACATTGAAGACTTTGAGCCAGAGGCCGAAGTATGGGGGGATGCGGATGAGCGCCTCGCACACAACGATGAACGCCGAGATGTGGAGAAAGGAATTCGGGGCTAGATCGTGGAAATCCAGCACGTAATAGAACATGAGACTGCGGACAAAGGGATGGAGGGGAAGCCCTAGTCCGTGGAGGAAGTGGGGGTTAAAAACCACTCTTTCGCCAGGCTCCAGGGTGGGGATGACCTGCTTCTTAGCAGGGATCCTGTGCGCGACGTCCGCACTCAGGTACCCCGCTTCTCGGAGCCCCTTAACATCCGTCTCCGTCACGGAGGAGGCCACCCACTTGCCTTGAGAGCCAGATTCAGACATGGCTGGAAAGATTGGTGGCGGTGGGGAAGATCGGAACTTGGGCGCTAGAGCTCGAGGAAGGAAAGGCTGAGGAAGGAAGAAGGCGTGGGGTAAAAAGATGGGTCCTTATCCTCCTATATAGGCAGTGAATATCAAGCGCCCCTCACAAGCCTTAAAATTCGCCTATTCCCAAGGGGTCGTGCGAACGGCACGGTTGGGTTACCCAAGCCCATATTAATGAGAATCCCGCAATAAGGGGACACGATCTCTACTTTGACAAGACGTGGCAATGGAGGCCACACCTCGAAACGCGAAGCGGGAGGCCGAAAAACAGTTCGAAATAATAAAGGGGCTAGACGTAACATTTTGCCAAAAAAGCTGTCAATAGACATGCCTTATTTTGATTAAGTATTGTGCCCTTGTGGTTGAGGGTTGTAACTGGTATACAGAGCTGGGTACAGTTCTCATGTTCAGAAGACTGCTTTGAAGTATTCGAAGGAGGAACCCGCCTTGCAATTCCGAAGACAATCTACGCGCCGGACACATCGTCATTGAAAGCCTAGTTCAGGGGCTACTGAGGGAGTCCTGGATTATGAGGTCCTTGGGCATCCGGGCTATGTGACATGGGCCGGCTTGATGGGCCGTGAAGATACAAGATGGAAGGCATTCCCCCGTGTCCGGATGGGACTCTCCTTTTCGTGGATGACAAGCTTGGCTTCCGGATGTGTAGTTTCCTTTCTCTGTAAACCGACTCTGTACAACCCTAGGCCCCTCCGGTGTGTATATAAACCGGAGGGTTTAGTCCGTAGAGGCTAACACAAATCATATAGGCTAGACATCTAGGGTTTAGCCATTATGATCTCGAGGTAGATCAACTCTTGTAACCCCTATACTCATCAAAGTCAATCAAGCAGGAAGTAGGGTATTACCTCCATTAAGAGGGCCCGAACCTGGGTAAACAGCGTGCCCCCTTTGTCTCATGTTACCTTCGATCCTCGGACGCACAGTTCGGGACCCCCTACCCGAGATCGGCCGGTTTTGACACCGACAGTCGCTCCGTGTGACAGAGAGATATCTTTGGGCCCTCTCGATAATACAACATCATAAAGAGTTTGCAAACAATGTGGCTAATGAGTTAGTCATGGGATCTTGTATTACAGAACGAGTAAAGAGACTTGCCGGTAACACGATTGAACTAGGTATGGAGATACCGAGGATCAAATCTCGGGCAAGTAACATATCGCTGGACAAAGGGAATTGCATACACGATTACCCAAATCCTCGACATCGTGGTTCAACCGATAAAAGATCTTCGTGGAATACGTGGGAACCAATATGGGCATCCAGGTCTCTCTATTGGTTATTGACCGGAGATGTGTCTCGGTTAAGTCTACATGATTCTTGAACCCGTAGGATCCACACGCTTAATGTTCGGTGATGCTAGAGTATTATTGGGATATGTACATTGGTGGACGAATGTTGTTCGGACTCCCAGATGAGATCCCGGACATCACAAGGAGCTCCGGAATGGTCCGGAGGTAAAGATAGTATAAGAAGTCCTGTTTTGGTCGCCGGAAAAGTTTCGGGCATTGTTGGTATTGTACCGGGAGTGCCAAGTACCTGCACACAAACAAATGCAATACTTGCATCCAACTTGGCAAGAGGGTTGTCAAGCCCCTTGTCTTACTAGTTACAAGGTTAAAAACAAATAGAATATAACGATAGTGGTACGACAAATAGTAAAGAGCAATTTTTGTAGGAGTATTTGTATTGATGGAAGAATAGACATGAGGGCCATAGGTTCACTAGAAGCAACTCTCTCAAAAGAAGGCAAATAACATGGTAACAGAATACAGTTGGGCAACTAACAAGAATATCAATGAATATAACTATGACCATTCATGGCATAATGTCATATAGGCATTATATCCGTGACAAGTAGATCGTTAATCCAACTGTATCTACTACTATTACTCCACCCCAAGATCGCTATCCCACATGCATCTCAAAGTATTAAGTTTGCAAGGAATAGAGTAACGCAATAAACAAGATGACATAATGCAAACAGAAAGAAATCTAGTAATAAGATCAAAGCCCATCATTTTATCCTTAGTGGCAACAATGCAAATATGTGGCTTGGCCCCATTCTGGATATAGAAACCACTGTAAGACTGATCCCACTATTATGCACCACTCCCTCTGAAGATCTACCAATCAATCTTAGCCAGATAAGACAAATAGATCCGGAAGCATACATAGCTACTTAATTATAGAGCAAAATAAACTTCAAGAGATTCAAATAGATTTAGTGAACAATCTGATCGTAAACACACAATACATCATGTCCCAACAAACATATCACAAAATTACATCAGACTGGTTCCAATCACACAAGGAAGAAGGAGAATAGGTATTGAAGATCCAAGAGAGAGGGAGAGAGAGAGAGAGAGAGCACCATCTAGGTACTACTATGGACTCGTAGGTCCTGAAGAAACTACTCACACATGGTCATGGAAGCAACAAGGTTGATGAAGAGGCCTCCGACAATGGCTTCCTCCTCTGACGGGGCCCGGAACAGGGCTCCAAATTGGATCTCTTCGGAACAGAGGCTTGGCGATAAAATTCTTCTGAAGGAACGACGAATGGTTTCGGTATTTAAAGGGAATTATGGCGGTGGAATCGGGTCAAGTCGGTAACCAGGGGGGCCACAAGCTTAGGTGGCGCGGCTACCCCCTGGCTGCACCACCTGGCCTTTGTGGATGACTGGTGGGTCCACTCAATGCTTCTAGTGTTTCTTGTTGCCAAAAAACATGTTAAATCGGCAACGTATTTTAGCCTTTGTAGATATTGACTTTTCTGTGAAACCAAAAACAAGCAGGAAACATGAACTGACATTGGGCACTAAGTTAATAGGTTAGTACATAAAATAATATAGATTGCTATAAAAAGTATATAGAAATGATAATATAATAGCATTAAACAATAAAAAATTATAGATACATTTTGAGACGTATCAGCCACTAGACCGCAGGAGGAGGAGGACGATGACGATGATCCGGATGAATTTGATGCGGATCGAAAGAAGAAAGGCAGAGGAGAAATCTTTAACATGCGGGAAGACGAGTTGTCGTGTGATGCGTGGTTGGCAACTAACATCAATTTGATCCATGAGACGAAGTAAAAGGGCTAAATATTTTGGGCCAATTTTCACACCTGGTTCCATGAACACAAGCATTTAGAGCCCTACTCCGATAGGCTCATTCGCAATCGTGGGGGTGAAATCTCTCAACCATCGATGGTACATCATGCAAGAGGTCGTGTCCAAGTATTGCCGCCACTTGAGGCAACTCATCAGACAATGGTCAAATGGTGCGCAAATCTCCGAGCAAGTAAGTTATTAACATGTGTCGATCATCTGGTCGAATATGCATTGTTCTGTTGGTCATTTCGCCGAATATGCATTGCTATGTTGATCATTTGGCCGGACATGCATTATTGTGTTGATCATTTGGCCGGATATGCATTGTTATATTGGCCGTTTGGCCGGATATGAATTGTTGTGTGATTGTGTTGATTATTTGACTGGATATGCATTGTTCTATTTGTCATTTGATAATGTTTTATTTTGTAGTCTTCCCGTGCATGCAATGTTTTCTTGAAGTTGGAGAAGAGTAACTTGACCGTCATGCATTGTCGGTTGAAGTTGAATGTACAACCCAAGTGGGAACTATTCATTGCCAAGACCACCAGCGTGGGCGCCGAGGAGAAACCCGTGATCCAACTGACCTAACAAAAGAGTCGCTCAAGAAGGTTAGAAGAGGGTTCCAGGAAAGAAGCGGGGAGAGAAGAAGCGAAGCGAGAATGGGCAGCGACCATGATGACGAAGAGATTCAAGGGCATCTTGGCGAAGAAAGAGGAGACATACGTCAAATGCTCCGACATCAAGGAGGCATGCAAGACCGAGAGGTTTAACATGTTGATAGCGGCGACAGACAAGAAGATAACACTCTAAGGCAAGAAGGCCATGCTTGAAAGAAGAAGGTTGAGATCGCATGATCAGCGACAGAGTGAGCGATGAGGCTCAGATGGCCGGTCCGGCGGGGCAGATTTTTTTTGCACAGACTGCCGGACAGATATTCTTTTGTGACCGGGGATGTAAAAGCTATGCATACTTGTCTCTTTTTGGTTGTGATCTGACGTTGTGTGATCTAGCGTGTGCTATGTGATCAAGCGGATTTGAATTTCAAATTAACCGTACCTGATGGACACTTAAGAGATAATTTTGGATGGCCGGCTCCATATCAGTGTCCACAGACGGTCCCCACCGGTCCACGGGTGGATAGATTGTCCGGTTTGGGGGTCAACGTTGGAGATGCCCTAATCTTGTTTGCTCATAGTTTAGGGATGGCAATGATGCTCTAGGGGAGGAGTGATGATGATGATATATGTGTGATGTGCCCGTCTCGGCGAGGCTCTCTTTGGAGTGGTGTGCGTTAGGTTTTTATGTGTGCCACTCAACGAGTTGTGATGGTTTTCGCCTGATTTTTCATAATCAACTGAGCAATCTGAGTTCTCAATCAACTGAGCAATCTGAGTTCTCTTTTCTTCTTAATGAATGCAGAATTTCTGTCATTTCAAAAAAAAAATGTTGATAACGTGAATATCTCAATTGTATGGAATGCATGCAGTCATAATATGGCATGCAGTGATGCTACCTCCAAATAGTTGCTTCAGGGGTAATAGTAATATGACATGATAATGAATGTTGCACTTTTTTGCCACTATATTCATTGCTGGATTGTTTTTTTTTCTACCTCCCAAATGATTTTGATTTGGAACTTGAATATTTTTCTGTTTCTTTCAGGGGTCTGCTGTTTTATTGAGAGTTTTTTTATCTTTCAAGAGAGCGGATTTCTTTATTTCTCTGTGGGGGATGAGAGCCCAACAGCAAATGGAAATGCAGCCTCATCCACTCACGCAGAGCCTTCCCAGCCCAGATACAACCGCGGAACCGCCTGACGAACGACCCATCATCGCGAGAAAATGGAGGGAAAAGGTGCAGAAACGAGGGAAAACTCTCTTCCCGTTCCCCAAATGCGCGCACAGATGGAAACCTACGCCGACCTCGGCCCCGACGGCGGCAACCCTGCTCCGGCGAAGCCGGCCATGGAGGAACCACGCGCCGCCACCGATGTCGCTGCAGACCCCTCCCTCGCCGGCACCGACGCGCTCCCCGCCCCCCACCCGGTACGCTCTCCCCGCAGCCCCCCGGGCACCACCCGATGGGTTCTCCGCCACCGCCCGTTTTGTTCAAATCCGTGCGTTCTAATCTCGCAGGGTACTGCCGCCGGCGCGAGGAAGCGGAAGGCCCCGGCTATGGCGATGGGGAAGGCTGCCAGGAAGCCTCGCAAGCCGCAGGTCTGTAGTTTCACTGTACCAGTCCCCCCTCCCCCTGGAATCTAGGTTGGTAGTTTGATTCGTCTGATTCTGTTGCATCTATGTTGTGCATTGTTGGTGGTGTAGGTTGAAGAACCGATTCAGATGCCTGTGTACTATGGGCTTAGAAAAGAGTTTCTCAGCGTGGAGGGCAATGATTTAGTTGAAGATTGCTCAGACCTTTCTGCAGAGAACAAATGTGCGCACATCATCGCCGAGCTACTGCTGCAGCCACAGTCCATGTCATTGGTGGATCTACAGCTCTGCGTCTTCAGGCTGTTCCGGCTCCATCCAGAAACACAAGATCTTGATATCAAGGGATTCTTCAAACAACACAAAAAGGACCTCACTGACGACGAGTCCTCCGAACCAGACTGTTCTTTGGAGTACTACCCGTGGGACATACATTATTTTAGGACCGACAAATGCTGGGGTTCCTTTGCCAATAAATTGAAGAGAAAAAGAAATGTGACGCAGAAGTTCATGTTGTATGTGCAATCTTCTGAGATCAAGCACTACCACATTTTGCTCAAAGCTTTAAATGGCGATTATTCTCAACAGGCGACGGTTGTGTTGCCCGGGACGAAAAGCCTGACGGGTCGCTTCGGCTTTGGTGCCCTTGTGGAAGACCCAACAATGACAGCTGAGGAAATTGCAGATTATCTCACGCGTCACTATGGTGAGCAGATTAGTCCTGTTGAGGCGTGGAGAGCAAAACAGTTTGCTCTGGAGAGTAAATTTGGAACCTTTTATGATTCACACAACTTTGCCCCGAGGTTACTTAAGGAAATAGCACGTAAAAACCCTGGTACTTTTGTTGACATCAAGGATGCAGAGGTTGTAGGGTGTGAAGATTTTCGAGTCCTGCAGCGTATGTTTTGGGCATTTGGACAGTGCTTACAGGCCTTCCGTACCTGTCGCCCTGTGCTATGCATCAAGGGCACACCACTATGTGGGAAATATCAAGGGATGCTGTTGACTGCTGTAGCATTTGATGCTAATGATTTCTCCATTCCAGTGGCATGCGCTGTTGTTGAGGATGAGACCAAGGAAAGCTGGCTGTGGTTTCTTAGGAACTTGGAGCGAGCAGTGGTGCATCAGTCTGATGTGTGCATCATACACGACTACAAAAAGGAGTTGATTGATGCTGTGGAGGACCTTCTGAATTCCCGTGAACGACAGTGGCGTAAAGCAGAAAGCCGATGGTGCATGGAAGACCTTGCTGAAAACTTCTTTGCGTATTTTGGCGAGAAGAAGCTGGTGATGATGTTCAAGAAACTTTGCCAGCAGAAGCGACGCCATAAGTTTGGTAAAATCTGGAAGGAGCTAGATGAGTTGACATCCACATATATGGCGGCGAAAAAACATGATGGTAGTGGGAAAATGCAGCAGGAAGCAGTCGAGAATGATGTGGCAGAGCTTGAGGCCCTAAGTTGTAATCAACATGATTCAGTGGAGGATGTGAAGGAAGGATATCATGCCAACGGTAGCAACAGAAAGATAACAAAGTTCTCTGACTGGATCGGTCTGAAACCAAAGGAGAAGTGGTCACTGGCATATGACAGTGATGGAGCAAGGTATGGCATCATGGGCAGTGATACAGCTGATGCATATAAGAACGATCCTATCTTGAAAGGGATCACATGCCTTCCGCTCAGTGCGATAGTGGAGGTGACATTCCTGCGCTTGGTAGAGTACTTCCAAAACACAAGTGTCGCAGCAAACAAAGCGATCGGCAACCCAATAATTAACTTCCCTGAACGTGTCCAGGTTGACCTGAATTCCAAAATGCAGAAATCTGAGACGCATAGATTTATGTACACATATGCCGATGAAAAGAATTATCTTGGTAAGGTGGTGGATCGAAAATTCACAGTCAAGGGAAGGAAGAGGGAGGTGACTGTTCACCTGAAGACGGACTATATCGTCGGCATTAATAAGTCTAAAGGATGCACAATTCGAAAAACTGCCACCTGTTCATGCGGCAAGCCACAGGTACTTCACAAGCCTTGCTCTCATGTCATTGCCGTCTGTTGTGAGATTGGGGTTAGCACTGCTACATACATGTCCCCATACTACAGCCTTCCCTATCTAGGTAGGACCTGGAGGCAAAAATTCGATAAGTTCTCACACGACTACAGAGATACCATACCACACCGCTTCAAAGGTATCATACCATTTGGAGGTGAGACAACAACCTGGATCCCAGACAAGAGATTGGAGTGTGGCCTTCCTGTTTGTCTGTCGCCGGACTGCGTACAAACTGCCGTGGTTGAGGAAGAGCAACAGTGCAGAACTGAAGATGGATCAGTTGCAGGCAATGATGAAACCTAGACACACTCAGAAGAACCTAGCCAGATTTGAGATTCTAATCTCATCTGTCAAACTCTCAAGTTCTTCATATTTTGGACGCTTAGTATGCATCAGTCGTTGTAGTTAAGCTATCCCAGGCAAATTCTGAACCTCTGTTATTATTCGCAGTGCTTCCATGTTGCACTGGAAACCGAAGTTGTTATATCTTTGCTAGGTTGCAGTTTGGTATCTGAATTTCTTGCTTGGTTTGTGTTTTCTTGAAACTCTTGTATGCTCAAATGCTAAATCGTCAGAGAAGACACCACTTCTTTGTTGATAGTGTGACATGCATACCATTTCAGTTTATGAAATTGTCAGTAGAAGCACTTGACAGACTCCAGTAATCTTAGTACATCAAGCAACCATTTACTGTCAGCAGTTGAAGTTTCTCTGAGCACGCACTGCTCAGGATTACGGACTAAGTAAGATTCTGTAAGGGCAGTTACAACCTACGTGACATGTGAGATGGCTGAAGATGGAAGTAGAGTAAGCTGCGCGTTCTTTTGGTATCTCAGAAGCTGTGCAAGACCAGTTTCAGTTTCCTGTGCTGTTACAGATATCTTGTGCTTGTTTTCAGGTGCAGACACAGACGTTCAGTGTTCAAAATCCTTGCCTTCCTTTTGTTACCATTGGCTTCAGAATGTTTCTCTCTGGTAGCAAAGGTTGTGGCCAATGTATGTGCATCATGAAAATGCTCCCTTTCTTAAAATTTTCACATAACAAATTTATAGATACTCCCTGTGGTAGACAATTTTTTTTTATTTTTTATTTATCTAGATTTTGTCCCCTCAGTTATGTCCTGGTTGCAGTGTCGCGTAGACAACAGACAAGGGAGGGGGCCATGGCCCCCCTATGACCCACTAACTGCCTATATATCCTCTTAATAATCTTTCAAAGTGAAGAAAAAAAATCAGTAGCACATGGTTTGGCCTTTGTTATCACGAGTTCGATTCATTTGGCCCCTTTCAGTTCTAGATCCCGGCTCCGCCACCGAGTACCTCCTGAGTCCTGAATTCCATTCAGAGCAAAAACTTGATAGAACGTCGACTGTCGAGTGTGTGTTGACACGCTGCTTTCAGCTCAAAGTACATGTGCCGATCGAGCGGTCACCGACACGCTCCGTTGCCACGTCCGCCTCGTGTGGTGCATGCGTGTAGTCTCCGGCGTTGCTCTTCCGAGAATTAATTACTAATTAAATCAGAATGTGTATCAGGCCCATCCACTCTATGCCGTTGGTCAATCCTTTGCTGATGATCATGCATGCACGGGGAATATATGACCGATCGAGACTTCTTCGTCGAGCATCCATATTTGTTTGTTTATATTGGGGAAAGAAATGATGGGAACAACAACATCCTCACGTTGCACCCATGGAGAATAAAGCGATGCTCCTACCAATTAATCAATGAAGTTGTATAAGCTGTTTGATGATGTAACCTGATTTTTCAGAAGGTCGCTGCTTCCAGGATCTTTCTGAACAAGTAGACGATCTTTCCGGGCTTTTGTTTATAGGATATATAAGCAAAAGGGAATAGTTGTTTCTACCAACGACCAACGACTCCTATGTTGCAACAACCACGTCCATCGAACCAATCACGCACAGCTAGCTAAGCTAGCTAGCTGGAGTTTAAACTGTTGACTGGAATCCACTTTTTGATTAAAAAATGAAAGCTATCTGGGGGCTTCTATGTAAAACGTATGTTATATGTAACAAGTGAAAACACAAAAATGTAGAAGCAGTATGATCTCGTCACAGTGTTCCCTCTTTTATTAATGATAACACAAGAGTTTGTTCATTCATTCCCCCACGCAACCAAAGCAAATTTTCCTTATATTTAGCACGCGCCGTCCTACTAATGATGACGACGAGTTTAACATGACCCCTACTCGGGGACCTGTGAGCGAATTCTTCAAGAATCCTCTAAGAAGAAAAATGACGCACATGGGTGTCCTCAGTCGCGGCTGCGACCTCCATAGATGAGACAAGTATGCGCCCAAAACCGAAGACGATCTTAACCCTGGGAAAGGGTCCAACCACACCAACAACCTCTACGGCCACCTCTGATTCGGCTAGTCATGATCCTGTGTCAAGGAAGCACTCTTTGATGATGCCTCCGTGGAGCAAGATACTGATACGTCTTCAACGTATCTATAATTTTTTATTGTTCCATGTTGTTATATTATCAATCTTGAATGTTTTATAATTATTTTATAGTCATTTTATATCATTTTTTGGTACTAACCTATTGACATAGTGGCAAGTGCCAGTTGCTGTTTTCTGCATGTTTTTTACATGGGATAATTGTATTCATACCCTTAGTTGTGTCCCCCTCAAATGATATGCCCCTAGTTTTTGAAAACATGTGGTCTTGCCCAACCTAGTTTGTCGTCTTGTGCTTTTGCCCTTTAACCGTTCGACCTTCACTTCGAATACTTCATAACTAATTCATACTAAATCAGAAAAATACAAATAAGATACCAAAATGTTTGGAAAAACATCACCTGTATGTCAATGTGGCTTGCATTCATAACAAAAGTGTTGGTAAGTGCCCATCCGAGTTTTAGCTCTTATCATACCACCATGAACAGGAATATCTAAAAAAACTTCAAAAAATTCAAGAAAAATTTGGTGCCAAAGAATTGTAAATATTTTAAGTGTCTGCCAAGTTTCATGAGGGAATGACATTCATGAAAGTGTTTTTCATGAGGAATGACATTCATGAAAGTCGTGGCAAAAAAAACAGTTACTATTTTGAGTGTTGACTTGAATTTTTGCCACGACTTTCCTGTTCATGGTGGTATGATAAGAGCTAAAACTCTGATGGGCACTTACCAACACTTTTGTCATGAATGCAAGTGACATTGACATACATGTGTTGTTTTTCAAACATGTTGGTATCTTATTTGCATTTTCTGATTTAGTATGAATTAGTTATGAAGTTTTCAAAGTGACGGTCAAACACCAAAGGGCAAAAGCACAAGACGACAAAGTAGGTTGGGCAAGACCACGTGTTTTCAAAAACTAGGGGCATATCGGTTGAGGGGGACACAACTAAGGGTATGAATACAATTATCCCTTTTTACATCGCAGGCAATCAATACCAAACGGAGTCCAAATGCAACGAAACTTCACGGAGAATTTTTTTGGACCAGAAGACACCTAATGGGCCAAGGCTACGCCTGGGGGGGGGGGGTGCTCCGAGGAGAGCACAACCCAGCAGGGCGTGCCAGGAGGCCCAGGCGCGCCCTGGTGGGCTGTGTCCACCTCGGGTGCCCCCCGGACCGCCTCTTTGCTCTATAAATACCCAAATATTTCAGAAACACTAGGGGAGTCGACGAAAATCAATTCCAGCCGCCGCAGAGTCCAGAACCACCAGTTCCAATCTAGACACCATCACGGATGGGGTTCACCACCTCTATTGGTGCCTCTCCGATGATGCGTGAGTAGTTCTTTGTAGACCTTCGGGTCCGTAGTTAGTAGCTAGATGGCTTCCTCTCTCTCGCTGAATTCTCAATACAATGGTCTCTTAGAGATCCATATGATGTAACTCTTTTTGCGGTGTATTTGTTGGGATCGGATGAACTTTGAGTTTATGATCAGATCTATCTTTTTATATCCATGAAAGTGTTTGAGTTTCTTTGATCTCTTTTATGCATGATTGCTTATAGCCTCATATTTCTTCTCCGATATTTGGGTTTTGTTTGGCCAACTTGATCTATTTATCTTGCAATGGGAAGAGGTGCTTTGTAGTGGGTTCGATCTTACGGTGCTTGATCCCAGTGACAGAAAGGGAACCAACATGTATGTATCGTTGCTACTAAGAATAAAACGATGGGGTCTATCTCTACATAGATAGATCTTGTCTACATCAGGTCATCGTTCTTATTGCATTACTCCGTTTTCCCATGAACTTAATACACTAGATGCATGTTGGATAACGGTCGACGTGTGAAGTAATAGTAGTAGATGCAGGTAGGAGTCCGTCTACTATTCTTGGACGTGATGCCTATATAATGATCATTGCCTGGATATCATCATGATTATTTGAAGTTCTATCAATTGCCCAACAGTAATTTGTTTACCCATTGTTTGCTATTTTTCTCGAGAGAAGCCACTAGTGAAACCTACGGCCCCGGGTCTCTTTCTCATATATTTGCCTTTGCGATCTACTTTTCCTTTGCTTTTATTTTCAGATTTATTAAACCAAAAATACAAAAATACCTTGCTGCGTTTTATTATTATTTATTTTATTTGGCGTTCGATCTATCAATCTATTACAATTTATCTCCCGTCCACGCACCAATTTCTGGCGTCGTTACCCGAAAGGGATTGACAACCCCTTTAACACGTCGGGTTGCGAGTGGTTGTTATTTGTGTGCAGGGGCTTTTTATGTTGTGTTGCTTGGTTCTCCTACTGGTTCGATAACCTTGGTTTCATATATGAGGGAAATACCTGCCGTTGTTGTGCTGCATTATCCCTTCCTCTTTGGGGAAATACCGACATAGCTTCGAGCCACATCAGATACCCTCGACCGCCATAATGGCATGCATCCACCCCCATCAAAGACTTAGTTTTCCCCATGGCCTTATGCGTATCGAACTATCAAGCCCCAAGGAGGAGACTGAACTGATGTCAAATTGCCTGACCAGACCAAAGGCTTTGTCTGCATCTACACCGACGAATAAAAGCAGTAGATCTATTAAAAACCACAAACAATACAACGTCACCCCGAAGCTCAGACCAAGTTGACAATGAGCACCAGTGTCGACAGTGATATCGTAAAAATCGGGGATAAGAGATACCCCCCTCCCTCCCGGTTTTTTGTTCGGCAAGAGACTAAACACTACAATAGTTCTTCCTTCTAATGAGATACCAACGATAGAGGTTTTTAGCCATGTTTAGGCCACCACGAGGGTGTAATACCCTGCTTCCTGTTTTTTTGTTGATGTATGGTGTATGTGGTTGGTTACCGGATGATCTACATGAGCTCTCTCTCGTGCTAGTGGACTACGCTTTTGTTATCTTCGGTTGAATCTGCGATAATATATGCATGGCATCAGTCCTTCCCTTATATAGGAATGGGAGGGGGCACTGCAGTGGGCTTACATTGCAGGTGGTACATTGAACCAGGTGGATGCAACTTGTGCATCCACTCGAGTACGTCAGGGCATCGTGGCACTAGTGGACGACATGTGAGGGAAATTTCCTAGGGAAACATGTTACCTTGCCGCCAAATGCATCGGAATCTTCTGGCCAGGGAAAGAGAGCTAGTGCAGACATACCGACCTCGATGAAGCCCAAATCAGAAGTACACGCGCGTCTATCAAACCTTGATAGTGTTGGGGAACATAGTAATTTTAAAAAAAATCCTACGTACACGCAAGATCATGGTGATGCATACCAACGAGAGGGGAGAGTGTTGTCCATGTACCCTCGTAGACCCTAAGCGGAAGCGTTATGAAAACACGGTTGATGTAGTCGTACGTCTTCACGATCGACTGATCCTAGTATCGAAGATATGGCACCTCCGCGATCTGCACACGTTCGGCTCGGTGACGTCCCACGAACTCACAATCCAGCAGAGTGTCGGGGAAGAGCTTCGTCAACACGACGGCGTGATGACGGTGATGATGAAGCTACCGGTGCAGGGCTTCGCCTAAGCACTGCAACGATATGACCGAGGTGAATTCTGGTGGAGGGGGGCACCGCACACGGCTAAGAGATCAATGATCAACTTGTGTGTCTATGGGGTGCCCCCCCTCCCCCGTATATAAAGGAGTGGAGAGGGGGAGGGCCCTATGGCGCGCCCTAGGGGAGTCCTACTCCCACCGGGAGTAGGATTCCCCCTTCCAAGTAGGAGTAGGAGAGGAAGGAAGGAGGAGAGAGGGAGGAAGGAAAGGGGGGTCGGCCCCCTTCCCAATTCGGATTGGGCTTGGGGGGGAGCACCCCCTCCTAGGCCACCTCCTCCTCTCTCCCACCAAGGCCCAATAAGGCCCATATACTCCCCGGGGGTTCCGGTAACCTCCCGGTACTCCGGTAAATGCCGGAACTCATCCGGAACCATTCCGATTTCCAAACATAGGCTTCCAATATATCGGTCTTTACGTCTCGACCATTTCGAGACTCCTCGTCATGTCCGTGATTATATTCGGGACTCCGAACTACCTTTGGTACATCAAAACACATAAACTCATAATAACGATTGTCACGAACGTTAAGCGTGCGGACCCTACGGGTTCGAGAACTATGTAGACATGACCGAGACACGTCTCCGGTCAATAACCAATAGCGGAACCTGGATGCTCATATTGGTTCCTACATATTCTACGAAGATCTTTATCGGTCAAACCGCATAACAACATACGTTATTCCCTTTGTCATCGGTATGTTACTTGCCCGAGATTCGATTGTCGGTATCTCAATAACTAGTCCAATCTCGTTACCAGCAAGTCTATTTACTCGTTCTGTAATGCATCATTCCGCAACTAACTCATTAGTTACATTGCTTGCAAGGCTTATAGTGATGTGCATTACCGAGAGGGCCCATAGATACCTCTCCGACAATCAAAGTGACAAATCCTAATCTCGATCTATGCAAACTCAACAAGTACCATCGGAGACACCTGTAGAGCACCTTTATAATCACCCAGTTATGTTGTGACGTTTGGTAGCTGATGACCCACAAGTATAGGGGATCTATCGTAGTCCTTTCGATAAGTAAGAGTGTCGAACCCAACGAGGAGCACAAGGAAATGACAAGCGGTATTCAGTAAGCTATTCTCCGCAAGCACTGAAATTATCGGCAACAGATAGTTTTGAGATAAGGTAATTTGTAACGAGTAACAAGTAATCAAAGTAAATAAGGTGCAGCAAGATGGCCCAATCCTTTTTGTAGCAAAGGACAAGCCTGAACAAACTCTTATATGAAGGAAAACGCTCCCGAGGATACATGGGAATTATCGTCAAGCCAGTTTTCATCACGCTCATATGATTCGCGTTCGTTACTTTGATAATTTGGTGCGTGGGTGGACCGGTGCTTGGGTACTGCCCTTTCTTGGACAAACATACCACTTATTATTAATCCCTATTGCAAGCATCCGCAACTAAAAAAGAAGTATTAAGGTAAACCTAACAATAGCATGAAACATGTGGATCCAAATCAGCCCCTTACGAAGCAACGCATAAACTAGGGTTTAAGCTTCTGTCACTCTAGCAACCCATCATCTACTTATTACTTCCCAATGCCTTCCTCTAGGCCCAAACAATGATGAAGTGTCATGTAATCGACGTTCACATTACACCACTAGAGGAAAGACAACATACATCTCATCAAAATATCAAATAAATACCAAATTCACATGACTACTTATAGCAAGACTTCTCCCATGTCCTCAGGAACAACCGTAACTACTCACAAATCATATTCATGTTCATAATCAGAGGGGTATTAATATGCATAAAGGATCTGAACATATGATATTCCACCAAATAAACCAACTAGCATCAACTACAAGGAGTAATCAACACTACTAGCAACCCACAGGTACCAATCTGAGGTTTTGAGACAAAGATTGGATACAAGAGATGAACTAGGGTTTGAGAGGAGATGGTGCTGGTGAAGATGTTGATGGAGATTGACCCCTTCCCGATGAGAGGATCGTTGGTGATGACGATGGCGATGATTTCCCCCTCCCGGAGGGAAGTTTCTCCAGCGGAACAGCTCCGCCAGAGCCCTAGATCGGGTCCGCCAAGGTTCCGCCTCGTGGCGGCGGTGTTTCTTCCTGAAAGCTTGCTTATGATTTTTTCTAGGGTAAAAGACTTCATATAACAAAAGATGGGCACTGGAGGCCTGCCAGGGGGCCCACGAGGCAGGGGCGCGCTCTGATAACCCACAAGTATAGGGGATCGCAATAGTTTTCGAGGGTAGAGTATTCAACCCAAATTTATTGATTCGACAAAAGGGGAGCCAAAGAATATACTCAAGTATTAGCAGTTGAGTTGTCAATTCAACCACACCTGGATATCTTAATATCTGCAGCAAAGTATTTAGTAGCAAAGTAGTATGGAAGTAACGGTAACGGTGGCAAAAGTAATGTGATAGCAGTTTTGTAGTGATTGTAACAGTGGCAACGGTAAAGTAACTAAGCGAAGAACAATATGTGAAAAGCTCGTAGGCATTGGATCGATGATGGAGAATTATGCCGGATGCGATTATTCGTGTAACAATTATAACATAGGGTGACACAGAACTAGCTCCAATTCATCAATGTAATGTAGGCATGTATTTCAAATATAGTCATACGTGCTTATGGAAAAGAACTTGCATGACATCTTTTGTCCTACCCTCCCGTGGCAGCGGGGTCCTATTGGAAACTAAGGGATATTAAGGCCTCCCTTTTAATAGAGTACCGACCAAAGCATTAACACATAGTGAATACATGAACTCCTCAAACTACGGTCATCACCGGGAGTGGTCCTGATTATTGTCACTTCAGGGTTGTCGGATCATAACACATAGTAGGTGACTAATGACTTGCAATATAGGATCAAGAACTCACATATATTCATGAAAACATAATAGGTTCTGATATGAAATCATGGCACTCGAGCCCTAGTGACAAGCATTAAGCATAGCAAAGTCATAGCAACATCAATCTCAGAACATAGTGGATACTAGGGATCAAACCCTAACAAAACTAACTCATTACATGACAAATCTCATCCAACCCATCACCGTCCAGCAAGCCTACGATGGAATTACTCACGCACGACGGTGAGCATCATGAAATTGGTGATGGAGGAAGGTTGATGATGACGATGGCGACGGATTCCCCTCTCCGGAGCCCCAAACGGACTCCAGATCAGCCCTCCCGAGAGAGATTAGGGCTTGGTGGCGGCTCTGTATCGTAAAACGCGATGAATCCTTATCTTTGATTTTTTTCTCCCGGAACGTGAATATATAGAGTTGGAGTTGAGGTCGGCGGAGCTCCAGGGGGCCCACGAGGCAGGGGGCGCGCCCCCACCCTCATGGGCAGGGTGTGGCCCCCCTGGCCTTGATTCTTTTGCCAGTATTTTTTATTAATTCCAAAAATAATCTCCGCTGATTTTCAGGTCGTTCCAAGAGCTTTTATTTCTGCACAAAAATAACACCATGGCAATTCTGATGAAAACAGCGTCAGTCCGGGTTAGTTAAATTCAAATCATGAAAGTTAGAGTCCAAAACAAGGGAAAAGTGTTTGGAAAAGTAGATACGACAGAGACGTATCAACTCCCCCAAGCTTAAACCTTTTCTTGTCCTCAAGCAATTCAGTTGATAAACTGAAAGTGATAAAGAAAAACTTTTACAAACTCTATTTGCTCTTGTTGTTGTAAATATGTAAAGCCAGCATTCAAGTTTTCAGCAAAGATTATGAACTAACCATATTCACAATAACACTTAGGTCTCATGTTTACTCATGTCGATGGCATAATAAACTAGCGAGCAATAATAATAAATCTCGGATGACAACACTTTCTCAAAACAATCATGATATGATATAACAAGATGGTATCTCGCTAGCCCTTTCTGAGACCGCAAAACATAAATGCAGAGCACCTTTAAAGATCAAGGACTGACTAAACATTGTAATTCATGGTAAAAGAGATCCAGTCATAGTCATACCCAATATAAATTAATAGTAATTGATGCAAATGACAGTGGTGCTCTCCAGCTGGTGCTTTTTAATAAGAGGGTGATGACTCAACATAAAAGTAAATAGATAGGCCCTTCGTAGAGGGAAGTAGGGATTTGTAGAGGTGCTAGAGCTCGATTTTAAAGCAGGGATGAATAATATTTTGAGCGGCATACTTTCATTGTCAACATAACAACCGAGAGATCTCGATATCTTTCATGCTACACACATTATAGGCGGTTTCCAAATAGAATGGTAAAGTTTATACTCCCCCTCCACCAACAAGCATCAATCCATGGCTTGCTCGAAACAACGAGTGCCTCCAACTAACTAGAGTCCCGGGGGAGTTTTTTTGCAATTATTTTGATTTGATTTGCATAAAGCATGGGACTGGGCATCCCGGTGACCAGCCATTTTCTCGTGAGTGAGGAGCGAGTCCACTCCTCTTGAGAATAACCCGCCTAGCATGGAAGATCTGACAGCCCTAGTTGATACATGAGCTATTCGAGCATACAAAACAGAATTTCATTTGAAGGTTTAGAGTTTGGCACATACAAATTTACTTGGAACGGCAGGTAGATACCGCATATATAGGAAGGTATGGTGGACTCATATGTAATAACTTTGGGGTTTATGGAAGTGGATGCACAAGCAGTATTCCCTCTTAGTACAAGTGAAGGCTAGAAAAAGACTGTGGAGCGACCAACTAGAGAGCGACAACAGTCATGAACATGCATTAAAATTAATAAGCATTGAGTACAAGCATGAGTAGGATATAATCCACCATGAACATAAATATTGTGAAGGCTATGTTGATTTGTTTCAACTACATGTGTGAACATGTGCCAAGTCAAGTCACTTGAATCATTCAAAGGAGGATACCACCCCATCATACCACATCACAACCATTTTAATAGCATGTTGGCACACAAGGTAAACCATTATAAACTCCTAGCTGATTAAGCATGGCATAAGCAACTATAATCTCTAATTATCATTGTAAACATGTTTATTCATAATAGGCTGAATCAGAAATGAGGAACTAATCATATTTACAAAAACAAGAGAGGTCGAGTTCATACCAGCTTTTCTTATCTCAATGAGTCCATCATATATCGTCATTATTGCCTTTCACTTGCACAACCGAACGATGTGAATAATAATAATAGTGCACGTGCATTGGACTAAGCTAGAATCTGCAAGCATCTGACACACAGGAGAAGACGAGATAATATGGGCTCTTTGTTAAATCAACAATAATGCATATAATAGCCACTTCAACATTTTCATTATGGTCTTCTCCTCTCGACCCCCACAGAAAAGAAAAGAAATAAAACTATTTACACGGGAAAGCTCCCAACAAGCAAAAGAAGAATGAGAAATCTTTTTGGGTTTTCTTTTTAATTATTACTACTACAAGCATGGAAAGTAAACTAGCTAAAAGCTACAACTAATTTTTTTGGTTTTTCTTAAGGTTTATCAAACACACAAGAAGAAAGCATAAAAAGGGAAATAAACTAGCATGGATAGTATAGTGAAAAAGTATGAGCACTGACAACTAGAATGAGTGTGTGAACATGAATGTAATATCGGTGAGAAATACGTACTCCCCCAAGCTTAGGCTTTTGGCCTAAGTTGGTCTATGGCCACGGCTGGCCTGGTGGATATCCAAAGTTGTAGTTGGGGTCATACTGAGAAGGAGCCTCGGGTTGCCACTGTTTGGCAATCTCCTCCGGATCCCACTGGTAAACAGACTGTCGTGAAGGAACAAATTGTGGTTCCGGCTCTGGCTCTGTAGCTGGTGTGGGGTTTCGGTAGGCGTGAATGGCCTACGGCGGAACAAGGTACTTGCCTGCAGATAAGTCAAACAAGGAAGGAGCAGGCAAAGTGATAATCTCAGGTTGATTCTTATGAAATATCAGCTTGTACTTAAGCATATTTTCCTTATTCTTAACGATAAAATCATGTGCTACCATACTCTTATAGTCTAGAAAAACAGGAGGCAGCAACTTTTCTTCTTTCTCATAATGCCTAATAGGTATGTTAAAATGTGCAGCGAGGCGCGAGGCGAAGATACCTCCCAAGATGGGGCCCTTCGTATAGTTAAGATTTAACTGCTTTGCTACAATAGCGCCCATACTAAATGTGTCATCACGGAACAAGGCATGGCACAAAATAATAATATCAGGGGCACTAAGGTTGCCACAGTTTCCGCGATCAATTGAGCATCTACTAGCAAATATTGCAAAGTAACATAGAACAGGAAAATATATGCTAGTAATTCTTGCACCGGAAACCTTCCTCGTTTCCCCTACAACAATTGTATCAATAAACCCCTCCACATCATTACGATGTGGTTCCTCTACACTGCCCGAAAAGGGCAACTTGCAGACCTCACAAAATTCATAGAGGGACATCTCCTTATACTCATCATATAAATAGAAATCAACTAAAGGTGGTGACCTCCCAGCATGGAAATGAAAATTTTGCGCAAAAATATTAGTGAGTAGGAGATACTGTTCGCGTTGGTCGCGGGGGAAGTCGGTGAGGCCTGCATTCTCAGCCAACTCATAAAAATCATCATAAATCCCGGCTGCTCTCAAGAAATCATCACAAGGCCATTCACACGGCCGAACCTCCGCGATGCGAGGGAGATTATATTTGGGCCTCTCGTCTTCTTCACTTTGCTTATCGTTCGAGCTTCGGCTCGAAGAACCCCTAAAAAATCTCTTCATCATTTTCTGAAAATTTCTGAAATTTTTAGTAACTTCAAATAAAAGTGAACCAAACTCAACAAAATTGATAGTAACTACTCCCACAAGTGCCTAGACGCTATATCATGCATTAGAACTACTTGGAACCAAATAAATTTGACATGCAAGCTCAAGAAAAGGGTCACCTAAGCAGCAAAAATTTGCAATGAATAAAGCACTAGAACAAAAACTAATTGGACCATTGGAGGAGTCACATACCAAAGAACAGTCCCCCAAAGCAGTTTTGTGAGTGGAGCTTTGAGCAAGGAGATCGAAAATGGCAGCAAGATGAGCTAGAACTCGTGTTTGAGCTGGTTGGTGATTTTTTTGGGAGTAAGAAGGAGTGTGTGGTGGCTGGAATAAGTGGAGGGGAGCCACCATGGGCCCACGAGGCAGGGGGCGCGCCCAGGGGGGTGGGCACGCCCTGGATCCTCGTGGCCAGGTGCTTTCTCCCCGTGATGTGTTCTCTGTGCCAGATATTCTCAAATATTCCAGAAAAAATCATATTTCATTTTCGGGGCATTTTGAGAACTTTTATTTTCGGGGTATTTTTTTATTGCATGGATAATTCAGAAAGCAGACAAAAAAAACTATTTTTGCTTTATTTAATCTAAATAACAGAAAGTAAGAGGAGGGTACAGAAGGTTGTGCTTTCTAACTTCATCCATCTCATGCTCATCAAAAGGAATCTACTAACAAGGTTGATCAAGTCTTGTTAACAAACTCATTCTGAATAACATGGAACCGGAGAAATTTCGAATAACACTATGTTACCTCAACGGGGATATGCACATCTCCAACAATAAGAATATCATATCTCTTCTTGACAGTAGGTTGAGGAAATTCAAAACCTCCAATAATAATCGATGAAAAGTTTCCAATAGAATTGATACTGTGAACTTGAGGTTATTTCCTCAGAAAGTGTACCGTATGCTCATTTCCATTAACATGAAAAGTGACAATGCCTTTATTTTAATCAATAACAGCCCCTGCAGTATTCAAAAAGGGTCTTCCAAGAATAATAGACATACTATCGTCCTCGGAATATCAAGAATAACAAAGTCCGTTAAAATAGTAACATTTGCAACCACAACAGGCACATCCTCACAAATCTTGACAGTATAGCGGTTGATTTATCACCATTTGCAAAGATATTTCAGGGTGTCAACTTATTCAAATCAAGTCTATGATATAAAGAGAGAGGCATAACACTAACACCGGCTCCAAGATCACATAAAGAAGTTCTAACATAGTTCCTTTTAATGGAGCATGGTATAGTTGGTACTCCTGGATCTCCAAGTTTCTTAGGTATTCCACCCTTAAAAGTATAATTAGCAAGCATGGTGGAAATTTCAGCTTCTGGTATCTTTCTCTTATTTGTAACAATATCCTTCATATACTTAGCATAAGGATTCATTTTAAGCATATTAGTCAAACGCATACGCAAAAAGATAGGTCTAATCATTTCAGCAAAGCGCTCAAAATCCTCATCATCCTTTTTCTTGGATGGTTTAGGAGGAAAAGGCATGGGTTTCTGAACCCATGGTTCTTTTTCTTTGCCGTGCTTCCTAGCAACGAAGTCTCTCTTATCATAGTGTTGATTCTTTGATGGTGGGTTATCAAGATCAACAACAGGTTCAATTTCTACATCATTTTTATTGCTAGGTTGAGCATCAACATGAACATCATCATTAATATTATCACTAGGTCCATGCTCATTAACAGATTGTGTTTCAGCATCAGAGATAGAAATATCATTGGGATTCTCAGGTGTGTCTACAACAGGTTCACTAGAAGCATGCAAAGTCCTATCATTTTTCTTTTTCTTCCTCTTAGAAGAACTAGGTGTATCAACATTATTTCTGAGAATCCTGCTCAATTCTCTTAGGGTGGCCTTCAGGATACAAAGGTTCCTGAGTCACTTTACCCCCTCTAGTTGCAACTCTAACAGCAAAGTCATTATTCTTACTATTCAATTCATTGAGCAAATCATTCTGAGCTTTAAGCACTTGTTCTACTTGAGTGGTAACCATAGAAGCATGTTTACTAATGAGTTGAAGTTCACCTTTAACTCTAGACATATAATCACCCAAGTGTTCAATCATATAAGCATTGTGTTTCAGTTGTCTACCAAAATAAGCATTAAAATCTTCTTGCTTAACCATAAAGTTATCAAATTCATCCAAAAATTGGCTAGCAAACTTAGTTTCAGGGATTTCAACTTTATCATATCTATAGAGAGAATTTACCTTTACTACTTGTGTCGGATTATCAAGACCGTGTGTTTCTTCAATAGGTGATGAATTAAGACCATGTATTTCTTCAACAGGAGGTAAATTCTTAATATCTTCAGCTTTTATACCTTTTTCTTTCATACATTTCTTCGCCTCTTGCATATCTTCAGGACTGAGAAATATAATAGCCCTTTTCTTCGGAGTTGGCTTAGGAGTTGGTTCAGGAAGTGTCCAATTATTTTCATTGGTCAACATATTATTCAATATAATTTCAGCTTGATCAACAGTTCTTTCCCTGAAAACACAACCAGCACAACTCTCCAGGTGGTCTCTGGAAGCATCGGTTAGTCCATTATAAAAGATATCAAGTATTTCATTTTTCTTGAGAGGATGATCAGGCAAAGCATTAAGTAATTGGATAAGCCTCCCCCAAGCTTGTGGGAGACTCTCTTCTTCAATTTGCACAAAATTATATATTTCCCTTAAAGCAGCTTGTTTCTTATGAGCAGGGAAATATTTAGTAGAGAAGTAATAAATCATATCCTGGGGACTACGCACACAACCAGGATCAAGAGAATTAAACCATATCTTAGCATCACCCTTTAATGAGAACGGAAATAACTTAAGGATATAATAGTAGTGAGTTTTCTCATCATTAGTGAACAGGGTGGCTATATCATTTAATTTAGTAAGATGTGCCACAACAGTTTCAGATTCATAGCCATAGAAAGGATCAGATTCAACCAAAGTAATTATCTCAGTATCAACAGAGAAATCATAATCCTTATCAGTAATAAGGATAGGTGAAGTAGCAAAAGCAGGGTCTTATTTCATTCTAGCATTCAAGGATATTTCGCAAGTTTACTCAAAACAGAAGGTGAATCAAGTGCAGAGCTAGATGGCAGTTCCTTACCTCCCCTCGTAGTTGAGGGAAAAATCTTAGTTCTTTCGTCTTTCAAGTTCCTCATAGTGACCAGCAGATATAAATCCCAAGTAACTCAAAGAATAGAACTATGCTCCCTGGCAACGACGCCAGAAAATGGTCTTGATAACCCACAAGTATAGGGGACCGCAACAGTTTTTGAGGGTAGAGTATTCAACCCAAATTTATTGATTCGACACAAGGGGAGCCAAAGAATATTCTCAAGTATTAGCAGTTGAGTTGTCAATTCAACCACACCTGGATAAAATATCTGCAGCAAAGTATTTAGTAGCAAAGTAGTATGGAAGTAATGGTAACGGTGGCAAAAGTAACAGTAGCAGTTTTGTAGTGATTGTAACAATGGCAACGGTAAAGTAACTAAGCGAAGAACAATATGTGAAAAGCTCGTAGGCATTGGATCGGTGATGGATAATTATGCCGGATGTGATTATTCATGTAACAGTTATAACATAGGGTGACACAGAACTAGCTCCAATTCATCAATGTAATGTAGGCATGTATTCCGAATATAGTCATACATGCTTATGGAAAAGAACTTGCATGACATCTTTTGTCCTACCCTCCCGTGGCAGCGGGGTCCTATTGGAAACTAAGGGATATTAAGGCCTCATTTTAATAGAGTACCAGACCAAAGCATTGACACATAGTGAATACATGAACTCCTCAAACTACGGTCATCACCGGGAGTGGTCCCGATTATTGTCACTTCGGGGTTGCCGGATCATAACACATAGTAGGTGACTAATGACTTGCAAGATAGGATCAAGAACTCACGTATATTCATGAAAACATAATAGGTTCTGATATGAAATCATGGCACTCGGGCCCTAGTGACAAGCATTAAGCATAGCAAAGTCATAGCTAGCAACATCAATCTCAGAACATAGTGGATACTAGGGATCAAAAACTAACTCGATTACATGATAAATCTCATCCAACCCATCACCGTCCAGCAAGCCTACGATGGAATTACTCACGCACGGCGGTGAGCATCATGAAATTGGTGATAGAGGAAGGTTGATGATGACGATGGCGACGGATTCCCCTCTCCGGAGCCCCGAACAGACTCCAGATCAGCCCTCCCAAGAGAGATTAGGGCTTGGCGGCGGCTCCGTATCGTAAAACGCGATGAATCCTTCTCTCTGATTTATTTCTCCCCGAACGTGAATATATAGAGTTGGAGTTGAGGTCGGTGGAGCTCCAGGGGGCCCACGAGGCAGGGGGCGTGCCCAGGGGGGTAGGCGCGCCCCCCACCCTTGTGGACAGGGTGTGGGCCCCCTCGCCTTGATTCGTTCGCCAGTATTTTTTATTAATTCCAAAATCAATCTCCGCTGATTTTCAGGTCATTCCGAGAACTTTTATTTCTGCAGAAAAATGACACCACGGCAATTCTGCTGAAAACAGCGCCAGTCCGGGTTAGTTCCATTCAAATCATGCAAGTTAGAGTCCAAAACAAGGGCAAAAGTGTTTGGAAAAGTAGATACGACGGAGACGTATCACTCCCAGGGGGGTAGGGTGCGCCCCCACCCTCGTGGCCAGGGTGTGGGCCCCCTCTGATGGATTCTTTCACTAGTATTTTTTATTAATTCCAAAACTTGTCTCCGTGAAGTTTCAGGACTTTTGGAGTTGTGCAGAATAGGTCTCTAATATTTGCTCCTTTTCCATTGACATTCCAGTGCCGCATTCTCCTCTTCATGTAAACCTTGTAAAATAAGAGAGAAAATGCATAAGACGTGTAATAACAGCCCATAAAGCAATAAATATCGATATAAAAGCATGATGCAAAATGTACGTATCAACTCCCCCAAGCTTAGACCTCGCTTGTCCTCAAGCGGAAGCCGAAAACGAAAAATATGTCCACATGTTTAGAGATAGAGGTGTCGATAAAATAAAATATGGACATGAGGGCATCATGATCATTCTTATAACAACAACACATATATATATATTGTCATATGATTTCTTATGCTAAAGTAACAATCTATTCACAATGTCAAGTATGAATCCGAAACTTCATTGAGAACTAACAAACTATGATCGCGGTCACTGAAGCAATTGCAATTTATCGTAACACCGGAAAGAGTCAATATAAGAGCTTTTCAGCAAGTCGACATACTCAACTATCATTTAATCTTTCATAATTGCTAACACTCACGCAATACTTATGGGTATGGATTTTTAATCGGACACAGAGAAAGATAGGGGCTTATAGTGTTGCCTCCCAACCTTTTACCTCAAGGGTAATGTCAACAATAATAATTCATGCTAACTTACATCCAATTGGATATATATATCAGGATCTTTCCAACACAATGTGCTTGCCAAAGGATAAAATGTAAAAAGGAAAGGTGAAGATCACCATGACTCTTTGTATAAGGTATAAGACAGGAATAAAAGATAGGCCCTTCGCAGAGGGAAGCAGAGGTTGTCATGTGCTTTTATGGTTGGATGCACGAAATCTTAATGCAAAAGAACGTCACTTTATATTGCCACTTGTGATATGGACCTTTATTATGCAGTCCATCGCTTTTATTTCTTCCACATCACAAGATCGTAAAAAGCTTATTTTCTCCACACTAATAAATCAAACATATTTAGAGAGCAATTTTTATTGCATGCAACAATGACAACTTACTTGAAGGATCTTACTCAATCCATAGGTAAATATGGTGGACTCTCATGGCAAAACTGGGTTTAAGGATATTCGGAAGCACAAGTGGTATCTCTACTTGGTGCAAAGAATTTGGCTAGCATGAGGGGGAAAGGCAAGCTCAACATGTTGGATGATCCATGATGTCTACTACACAACCTTCTTCTTGTAGACGTTGTTGGGCCTCCAAGTGCAGAGGTTTGTAGGACAATAGCAAATTTCCCTCAAGTGGATGACCTAAGGTTTATCAATCCGTGGGAGGCATAGGATGAAGATGATCTCTCTCTAACAACCCTGCAACCAAATAACAAAGAGTTTCTTGTGTCCCCAACACACCCAATACAATGGTAAATTGCATAGGTGCACTAGTTCGGCGAAGAGATGGTGATACAAGTGCAATAAGGATGGTAGATATAGGTTTTTGTAATCTGAAAATATAAAAACAGCAAGGTAACAAGTGGTAAAGTGAGTGTAAACGGTATTGCAATGCTAGGAAACAAGGCCTAGGGTTCATACTTTCACTAGTGCAAGTTCTCTCAACAATAATAACATAATTGGATCATATAACTATCCCTCAACATGCAACAAAGAGTCACTCCAAAGTCACTAATAGCGGAGAACAAACGAAGAGATTATGGTAGGGTACGAAACCACCTCAAAGTTATTCTTTCCAATCAATCCGTTGGGCTATTCCTATAAGTGTTACAAATAGCCCTAGAGTTCATACTAGAATAACACCTTAAGATACAAATCAACCAAAACCCTAATGTCACCTAGATACTCCAATGTCACCTCAAGTATCCGTGGGCATGATTATACGATATGCATCACACAATCTCAATTCATCTATTCAAACCAACACATAGAACCTCAAAGAGTGCCCCAAAGTTTCTACCGGAGAATCACGACGAAAACGTGTGCCAACCCCTAAGCATAGGTTAATGGACAGAACCCGCAAGTTGATCACCAAAACATACATCAAGTGAATCACGTGATATCCCATTGTCACCACATATACGCACGGCAAGACATACATCAAGTGTTCTCAAATCTTTAAAGACTCAATCCGATAAGATTACTTCAAAGGGAAAACTCAATCCATTACAAGAGAGTAGAGGGGGAGAAGAAACATAGGATCCAACTATAATAGCAAAGCTCGCGATACATCAAGATTGTGCCAAATCAAAAACAAGAGAGAGAGAGAGATCAAACACATAGCTACTGGTACATACCATCAGCCCCGAGGGTGGACTACTCCCTCCTCGTCATGGAGAGCGCCGGGATGATGAAGATGGCCATCGGTGAGGTTCCCCCCTCGGTGTCTTGAACAGGTCCCGATTGGTTTTTGTGGCTCTGGAGGTTTTGCGGCGGAACTCCCGATCTAATCTCTGTTCGGAAGTTTTACGATACGTGGGGTACATATGGGTGCAAGGTGCGTCGGTGGAGCTTCGGGGGGCCCACGAGGCAGGGGGCGCGCCCTAGGGGGTGGGCGCGCCCCCCACCCTCGTGGCCAGCTCCCGTATCTTCTAACGTAGAGTCCAAGTCTATCCGGTGGCTTTCCTTCCAAAAATAACTTCTCCGGTTGATTTCGTTCCGTTTCGACTCCGTCTGCTATCCCTTTTACTCGAAACACGAAAATAGGCAAAAAAAAAAGCAAATCTAGGCTGGGCCTCTAGTTAATAGGTTAGTCCAAAAAGTAATATAAAAGTGGAAAATAAAGCCCAATATTTCCCAAAACAGTAGATAACATAGCATGGAGCAATCAAAAATTATAGATACGTTGGAGTCGTATCAAGCATCCCCAAGCTTAATTCCTGCTCGTCCTCGAGTAGCTAAATGATAAAAGAGATATTTTTTGATGTGGAATGCTAGTTGGCATAATTTCAATGTAATTCTTCTTAATTGTGGTATGATTATTCAGATCCGAAAGATTCAAGACAAAAGTTCATATTGACATAAAAATAATAATACTTCAAACATACTAACAAAGAATTATGTCTTCTCAAAATAACATGGCCAAAGAAAGTTATCCCTACAAAATCATATAGTCTGACTATGCTCTATCTTCACCACACAAAGTATTTAAATCATGCACAACCCCGATGACAAGCCAAGCAATTGTTTCATACTTTAACATTTTCAAAACTTTTTCGATCTTCACGCAATACATGAGCGTGAGCCATGGATATAGCACTATATGTGGAATAGAAGGGTGGTTGTAGAGAAGACAAAAAGGGAGAAGATAGTCTCACATCAACTAGGCATATCAACGGGCTATGGAGATTCCCATCAATAGATATCAATGTGAGTGAGTAGGGATTGCCATTCAACGGATGCACTAGAGCTATAAGTATATGAAAGCTCAACAAAAGAAACTAAGTGGGTGTGCATCCAACTCGCTTGCTCACGAAGACCTAGGGCATTTGAGGAAGCCCATCATTGGAATATACAAGCCCAGTTCTATAATAAAAAAATCCCACTAGTATATGAAAGTGACAAAATGAGAGACTCTCTGTCATGAAGATCTTGGTGCTACTTTGAAGCACAAGTGTGGTAAAAGGATAGTAGCATTGTCCCTTCTCTCTTTTCCTCTCATTTTTTTATTTGGGCCTTTTCTTATGGCCTCTTTTTTTTCATTTTTATTTTTTTCGTCCGGAGTCTCATCCCGACTTGTGGGGGAATCATAGCCTCCATCATCCTTTCCTCACTGGGACAATGCTCTAAAAATGATGATCATCACACTTTTATTTACTTACAACTCAAGAATTACAACTCGATACTTAGAACAAAATATGACTCTATATGAATGCCTCCGGCGGTGTACCGGGATATGCAATGAATCAAGAGTGACATGTATGAATGAATTATGAATGGTGGCTTTTCCACAAAAAACGATGTCAACTACATGATCATGCTAGCAATATGACAATGATGGAGTGTGTCATAATAAACGGAACGGTGGAAAGTTGCATGGCAATATATCTCGGAATGACTATGGAAATGCCATAATAGGTAGGTATGGTGGCTGTTTTGAGGAAGGTATATGGTGGGTGTATGATACCGGTGAAAAGGTGCACGGTATTAGAGAGGCTAGCAATGGTGGAAGGAAGAAAAGTGCGTATAATCCATGGACTCAACATTAGTCATAAAGAACTCATATACTTATTGCAAAAATCTACAAGTTATCAAAGCAAAGTATTACGTGCATGCTCCTAGGGGGATAGATTGGTAGGAAAAGACCATCGCTCGTCCCCGACCGCCACTCATAAGGAACACAATCAATAAATAAATCATGCTCCGACTTCATCACATAACGGTTCACCATACGTGCATGCTACGGGAATCACAAACTTTAACACAAGTATTTCTCAAATTCACAATTACTCAACTAGCATGACTCTAATATCACCATCTTCATATCTCAAAACAATTATCAAGCATCAAACTTTTCTTAGTATTCAACGCACTCAAAAGAAAGTTTTACAAATCTTGAATACCAAGCATAATAAGATTTTTAAGCAAATTACCATGCTATTTAAGACTCTCAAAATAATATAGGTGAAGCATGAGAGTTCATTTATTTCTTCAAAATAAAACCACCACCGTGTTCTAAAAGATATAAGTGAAGCACTAGAGCAAACGACAAACTACTCCAAAAAAGATATGAGTGAAGATCAATGAGTAGTCGGATAATTATGCAACTATGTGAAGAATCTCCCATTTAATAATTTCAGATCTTGGTACTTTATTCAAACAGCAAGCAAAGCTAAATAAAATGACGCTCCAAGCAAAACACATATCATGTGGTGAATAAAAATATAGCTCCAAGTAAAGTTACCGATGAACGAAGACGAAAGAGGGGATGCCTTCCAGGGCATCCCCAAGCTTAGGCTTTTGGTTATCCTTGAATATTACCTTGGGGCGCCTTGGGAATCCCCAAGCTTAGGCTCTTGCCACTCCTTATTCTATAGTCCATCGAATCTTTACCCAAAACTTGAAAACTTCACAACACAAAACTTAACAGAAAATCTCGTGAGCTCCGTTAGCGAAAGAAAACAAAACACCACTTCAAGGCACTGTAATGAACTCATTCTTTATTTATATTGGTGTTAAACCTACTGTATTCCAACTTCTCTATTATTTATAAACTATTTTACTAGCCATAGATTCATCAAAATAAGCAAACAACACAATGAAAACAGAATCTGTCAAAAACAGAACAGTCTGTGGTAATCTGCAACTAACGCAAACTTCTGGAACTCCAAAAATTCTAAAATAAATTGGTGGACCTGAGGAATTTGACTAGTAATCATCTGCAAAAATAATCAACTAAATAGCACTCTCCAGTAAAAAGTTGAAGGAAAAGGAAATCTCGTGAGCGCTAAAGTTTCTGTTTTTTACAGCATGATCATAAAGACTTCACCCAAGTCTTCCCAAAGGTTCTACTTGGCACAAACACTAATTAAAACACAAAACCACATCTAAACAGAGGCTAGATGGATTATTTATTCCTAAACAGAACCAAAAAGCAAGAAACTAAAATAAAATTGGGTTGCCTCCCAACAAGCGCTATCGTTTAACGCCCTTAGCTAGGCATGATGATTCCAATGATGCTCACATAAATGATAAGAATTGAAACATAAAGAGAGCATCATGAAGAATATGACTAGCACATTTAAGTCTAACCCACTTCCTATGCATAGGGATTTTTTGAGCAAACAACTTATGGGAACAATAATCAACTATCATAGGAAGGCAAAACAAGCATAACTTCAAGATTTTCAACACATATAGAGGAAACTTGACATTATTGCAATTCCTACAAGCATATATTCCTCCCTCATAATAATTTTCAGTAGCATCATGAATGAATTCAACAATATAACCAGCACCTAAAGCATTCTTTTCATGATCTACAAGCATAGAAATTTTATTACTCTCCACATAAGCAAAATTCTTCTCATTTGAAATAGTAGTGGGAGCAAACTCAACAAAATAACTATCATATGATTGAGAATTAAGATCAAGATGACAAGTTTCATGGTTATCATTATTCTTTAAAGCATACGTGTCATCACAATGATCATCATAGATAGGAGGCATGCTTTCATCATAGTAAATTTGCTCATCAAAGCTTGGGGGACAAAAAATATCATCTTCATCAAACATAGCTTCCCCAAGCTTGTGGATCTGCATATCATTAGCATCATGGATATTCAAGGAATTCATACTAAAAACATTGCAATCATGCTCATCATACAAATATATAGTGCCAAACATTTTATGCATTCTTCTTCTAACACTTTGGCACAATTTTCCTTTCCATCATACTCACGAAGGATATTAAAAAGATGAAGCGTATGAGACAAACTCAATTCCTTTTTTTTATAGTTTTATTTTATAAACTAACTAGTGCTAAAACAAGAAACAAAAAGATTCAATTGCAAGATCTAAAGATATACCTTCACTTACCTAGCCTCCCCGGCAACGGCGCCAGAAAAGAGCTTGATGTCTACTACACAACCTTCTTCTTGTAGATGTTGTTGGGCCTCCAAGTGCAGAGGTTTGTAGGACAGTAGCAAATTTCCCTCAAGTGGATGACCTAAGGTTTATCAATCCGTGGGAGGCGTAGGATGAAGATGGTCTCTCTCTAACAACCCTGCAACCAAATAACAAAGAGTCTCTTGTGTCCCCAACACACCCAATACAATGGTAAATTGTATAGGTGCACTAGTTCGGCGAAGAGATGGTGATACAAGTGCAGTAAGGATGGTAGATATAGGTTTTTGTAATCTGAAAATATAAAAACAGCAAGGTAACAAGTGGTAAAGTGAGTGTAAACGGTATTGCAATGCTAGGAAACAAGGCCTAGGGTTCATACTTTCACTAGTGCAAGTTCTCTCAACAATAATAACATAATTGGATCATATAACTATCCCATGCAACAAAAGTCACTCCAAAGTCACTAATAGCGGTGAACAAACAATGATATTATGGTAGGGTACGAAACCACCTCAAAGTTATTCTTTCCAATCAATCCGTTGGGCTATTCCTATAAGTGTCACAAACAGCCCTAGAGTTCGTACTAGAATAACACCTTAAGATACAAATCAACCAAAACCCTAATGTCACCTAGATACTCCAATGTCACCTCAAGTATCCGTGGGCATGATTATATGATATGCATCACACAATCTCAATTCATCTATTCAAACCAACACATAGAACCTCAAAGAGTGCCCCAAAGTTTCTACCGGAGAATCACGACGAAAACGTGTGCCAACCCCTATGCATAGGTTCATGGGCGGAACGCATAAGTTGATCACCAAAACATACATCAAGTGAATCACGTGATATCCCATTGTCACCACAGATACGCACGGCAAGACATACATCAAGTGTTCTCAAATCTTTAAAGACTCAATCCGATAAGATTACTTCAAAGGGAAAACTCAATCCATTACAAGAGAGTAGAGGGGGAGAAGAAACATAGGATCCAACTATAATAGCAAAGCTCGCGATACATCAAGATCGTGCCAAATCAAGAACACGAGAGAGAGAGAGATCAAACACATAGCTACTGGTACATACCCTCAGCCCCGAGGGTGAACTACTCCCTCCTCGTCATGGAGAGCGCCGGGATGATGAAGATGGCCCTTCTTGAGGTTCCCCCCTCCGGCGGTCTTGCCTAACAGGTCCCGATTGGTTTTTGGTGGCTCTGGAGGTTTTGCAGCGGCGGAACTCCCAATCTAATCTCTGTTCTGGAAGTTTTGTGATACGTAGGTATATATGGGTGCAAGGGGTACGTCGGTGGAGCTTCGGGGGGCCCACGAGGCAGGGGGCGCGCCCTAGGGGTGTGGGCGCGCCCCCACCCTAGTTGCCAGCTCCCATATCTTCTGACGTATATTCCAAGTCTATCCGGTGGCTTTCCTTCCAAAAATAACTTCTCCAGTTGATTTCGCTCCGTTTCGACTCCGTCTGATATTCCTTTTCCTCGAAACACTGAAATAGGCAAAAAACAGCAAATCTGGGCTGGGCCTCCGGTTAATAGGTTAGTCCCAAAAGTAATATAAAAGTGGAAAATAAAGCCCAATATTTCCCAAAACAGTAGATAACATAGCATGGAGCAATTAAAAATTATAGATACGTTGGAGACATATCAATCCATGACAATATACTTTATTTTAGATATAAGAAAACATAACCCATTACGTTGTCTTCCTTGTCCAACATCAACTCTTTAACATGTCATATTTTAATGAGTGCTCACAATCATAAAAGGTGTCCAAGATAGTATATTTATATGTGAAAACCTCTCTTTCTTTGTTACTTCCTATTAATTGCAACGATGACCAAAACTATGTTTGTCAACTCTCAACAACTTTTATTCATCATACTCTTTATATGTGAAGTCATTACTCTCCATAAGATCAATATGATCTCTTTGTTTCTTTTTATTCTTTCTCTTTCTTTTTTTTTATTCCCTCAAGATCATAGCAAGATAATCAAGCCCTTGACTCAACACTAATCTTTATTATATATAGCTCATGGACTTGATTATATAGAAGTATCATAAAGCAAAACTCAAAACTAAATCATTATAAAACTTTATTCTACTAGAACAAGATATTACTAAAAAGGATCGAACTAAGAAAAACGGTAAAGATAGGAGTGTGATGGTGAAACGATACCGGGGCACCTCCCCCAAGCTTGGCAGTTGCCAAGGGGAGTACCCATACCCATGTGATTATATATCTTTCCTTAGAGGTGGTGATGATGGAGTTGTTGATGATGTGGGCTTGTCGTCCATCTTCCAAGGCATAGGCTCACCATCATAGAAGGATGATCGAGTCTCTGGGATCCTCAAATCTGCAGCCAAACTCATCCTCTTGAATCTATATTCATACTCATAGTTTTGGTTTTGCAGGTCATAGATCTGGGCTTGGAGGTGCTCGATTTTCTCGTGAAGCTTGAAGATGGCCTCCCCAATGTTCTTGGCGTCCAACTTGTGGTTGTTGGTGAACTCCATGATCATTATGTGATTGGTGTCGAGTCCACGTTCCACCATCTCCTGGCACTTGAAAACTTGTTGCTCCATTGCCTCGAGCCTTGTCCCCACGCTTCCGGTCCTCCTTGGTCCCTCAACATCGCGGATATGCAGCACCCCCTCATGCATCTCAATGGTTTGAGGATGTTGCAGCACTTCCGCGAGGTAGGGGTTGATGACCTTCTCGAAGAACTTGTCCTTGGGGGCACTTGGAGACGTCATGGTGATCTAGACCTGTCAGAAAAACAGCTCGAAACAAGAACACAGGATATTTTTGTGGTACGGTGGTCAAAACCTTCGGGAGATTATATAATGAATTTTTAACTACAAAAAGAAGTATCGTGCGAGAAAACAGAGTCCGGAGGGCACACGAGGTGCCCATGAGGCAGGGGGCACGCCCTCCACCCTCGTGGACGCCTCATGTCCTTCCCGGACTACTTCTTATTTTCCTATTTTTTTAAATATTCCAAAAAGGAGAAAATTGCCATTATAACTGTTTTGGAGTCGGTTTACTTACCGTACCACATACCTATTCCTTTTCGGAGTCTGAAATGTTCTGGAAAGTGTCCCTTATATATTCTTCCGGGGTTACGGTTTCAATAACATTGGTTTCAACATTTATAGGATTACCTGAGATATAATGTTTGATTCTTTGACCGTTCACCACCTTTGGGTTTGTGCCTTCGAAGTTGTTGATTTTTATGGCACTAGAGCGATAGAACTCCTCGATAACATAAGGACCTTCCCATTTAGAGAGAAGTTTTCCTACAAAAAACCTTAAACAAGAGTTGAATAGCAACACATAATCACCTACATTAAACTCACGCTTTTGTATCCTTTTGTCATGCCATCTTTTAACTTTTTCTTTAAACAGTTTGGCATTCTCATAGGCCTGGGTTCTCCATTCATCAAGTGAGCTAATGTAAAATAGCCTCTTCTCACCGACAAGTTTGAAATCATAATTGAGCTCTTTAATGGCCCAATATGCCTTATGTTCTAGTTCGAGGGGTAAGTGACATGCTTTTCCATAAACCATTTTATACGGAGACATACCCATAGGATTTTTATATGCAGTTCTATAGGCCCATAATGCATCATCAAGTTTCTTGGACCAATTCTTTCTAGCTCTATTAAAAGTCTTTTGCAAAATTAATTTGAGCTCTCTATTAATCAATTCTACTTGACCACTAGACTGCGAGTGATATGGAGATGCAATTCTATGATTAACATCATACTTAGCAAGCATTTTACGAAAGGCACCATGAATAAAGTGTGAACCACCATCAGTCATTAAATATCTAGGGACTCCAAACCTCGGAAAAATAACTTCCTTAAGCATCTTAATAGAGGTGTTATGATCAATGCTACTAGTTGGAATAGCTTCTACCCACTTAGTAACGTAATCAACAACAACTAAAATATGTGTATACCCATTAGAGGAAGGAAACGGCCCCATATAATCAAAGCCCCAAACATCAAATGGTTCAATAACAAGTGAATAATTCATAGGCATTTCTTGACGTCTACTAATATTACCAATTCTTTGACATTCATCACAAGACAAGACAAACTTACGGGCATCTTTGAAGAGAGTAGGCCAATAAAAACCGGATTGCAATACCTTATGCGCAGTTCTATCTCCGGCGTGGTGTCCTCCATAAGCTTCGGAGTGACACTTGCGTAGGATCTATTCCTGTTCATGCTCAAGTATACAACGTCTAATAACACCATCTACTCCTTCTTTATAAAGGTGTGGGTCATCCCAGAAGTAATGTCTTAAATCATAGAAAAACTTTTCTTTTGCTTGTATGTGAAACTAGGTGGTATAAATTTGGCAACAATGTAATTAGCATAATCAGCATACCATGGATCAGTACGAGAAGCATTTATGACAACTAATTGTTCATCAGGAAAGCTATCATCAATAGGTAGTGGGTCATCAAGAACATTCTCTAACCTAGACAAGTTGTCTGCAACGGGGTTCTCAGCACCCTTTGTATCAATAATATGCAAATCAAATTCTTGTAGCAAGAGAACCCATCTAATGAGTCTAGGTTTAGCATCTTTATTTTCCATAAGGTATTTAATAGCAGCATGATTAGTGTGAACAGTTACTTTAGAATCAACAATATAAGGTCTGAACTTATCACAAGCAAATACAACTGCTAAAAATTCTTTTTCAGTAGTAGCATAATTTCTCTGGGCATTGTCTAGAGTTTTACTAGAATATTGGATAACATTTAATTTCTTATCAACTCTTTGTC